>JAOPJH010000124.1:1487405-1518482 GCA_027122575.1 Merluccius polylepis | reverse complement strand
CTAGAAATACTATAAATACTATAAGTACTATAAATACTATAAGTACTATAAATACTATAAATACTATAAGTACTACAAATACTATAAATACTATAAGTACTACAAATACTATAAATACTATAAATAATATAAATACTATAAGTACTATAAATATTATAAATATTATAAATACTATAAATACTATAAATACTGCACTTTAAAAGAAGTTCCTTTAAGCTCTGCCTCCAACATGAGGGCAGGGTAAGCTAGGCTACATAGCTAGGCTAACACAACATAGCTAAGCTAACACAACATAGCTAGGCTAACACAACATGGCTAGGCCAACAGAACATAGCTAAGCTAACAAAACACAGTTAGGCTAACACAACGGAGCTAGGCTAACACAACTGAACGAGTTCTGATGTCGTTGGCTCATAAAGTTTCTATTTGTATCTTTCCTCTCGATGGTCCAGCGGTCCGTTACCGTAGCGATGGGTCAGCAGAGCGCCGGGGTGGTGAAGAGGAGGAGCTGAGCCTCCGGCCTCCTGCAGGAGCCAAGCAGCAGGAGTCCAAAGGGAGGAACGGCTCTGTCAAACACTCCAGCTCCGTGACCCGGTACCAGCGGGAGGACGGCCGCCGGCTCTCTCCAGACCGTCGCCATGGAGACCGGTCCCAGTCCAGCCGCGCCCAGTGGTTCCTCTCCACCAATCAGTGGCAGGGGTTCATCCCGCTGCAGAGCCAGGGGGCGGAGCCACTCTGTGACCAGGAGGTCGCTGACATCATCAGCCGACCCGGCGAACCGGAGCCGGCTTCTGATGCCGGCGACGCCTCCTCCTCCTCCTCCTCTTCCTCCTCCTCCTCCCACGTCAGCCACCTCAGTCTGGAGCAGACGAAGGAGAACCACGCTCTGTTCTACCAGATTGCGTGTGACGTCAGCGTCTCCGACACGGACGCCACGCCGAGCGACGGAAACAACAGAACCAGCTCTCCTCCCCTGTCCAAACGAGGAGGTGACCCAGAGGAGCACAGAGTCCAGGAGGAGCCAGCAGCTTTATCTCCTGAACTCCTGCCAGATATCTCCTCCTCCTCCTCCTCCTCCTCCTCCTCCTCCTCCTCTTCCTCCTCCCAGCAAGACCTCCTTCTCCACATCCCGGGGGAGGAGGCCTCCCACCTTGGGGATGAACCAGGAGAAGTGACGAAAACCTCAGAGGAGGTAAAGCTCTTGGAGGAGGTGAAGGGGGACCAGGAGGCTGTGCAGAGGGACCAGGAGGCTGTGAAGAGGGACCAGGAGGTGAAGAAGGACCAGGAGGTGAAGAAGGACCAGGAGCAGACCAGGGCGTTTAGGAGGAGCAGCAGTTTGAGTGACAGTAGGGAGGCCCTCCCCAGCGACTCCGGGACGTGTGATGTCACAGTGATAAGAGGGGCGGGACTTGGCAGCACCAGAGTGACCGTCTTAAGGACGAGTTTGTAGAGAGGAGGTGAAGAGGAGGTGGGGACGAGGTCAGGAGGAGGAGAGAGGAGGTGGGGGCGAGGTCAGGAAGAGGAGAGAGGAGGTAAAGAGGAGGTGGGGAAGAGGAGAGAGGAGGTGAAGAGGAGGTGGGGACGAGGTCAGGAAGAGGAGAGAGGAGGTGAAGAGGAGGTGGGGACGAGGTCAGGAGGAGGTGAAGAGGAGGTCAGGAGGAGGTCAGGAGGAGGAGAGAGGAGGTCAGGAGGAGGAGAGGAGGAGACTGTGAGAATGTGGACATTAAATAATTTCTGGATCATCAAAATGGTCGAGATGGAAAGAAATTAAAAATAATTCCAATGAAAATGTTTGAATGCTAAATGTCCGCTAATGTGTGCTTAGCGATAAATATCTATTTAATGTCTCAGCGGCGGTCCGTTGCTATGGGTTACCGTTGGGTTGTGTTGATGTTTTAATGTCATTGTTGTGTTGCCGTCATTGAATCAATCAGATATCTATCAATATATATATAATATATCCATATCTATCGATATCTATCAATATCTATCGATATCTATCAATATCAGTTACTTTTTCATTCACGTGGCAGATTATTGAAGAAGCGCGTAAATGCATGGGACGTGTATCTGCGCTCTCATTGGATGCTGCTCTAAAGCGTCGGCTAGCTGTCTGTCTTGTCTGTATGTCTTTGTGTATTTCACCAAGCGGTCTGTATTTCTGCCTGAAATAGCGGTCTGTGGTCTGTGGTCTGTGGTCTGACCTCTGACCTGTCTGCCTCACCTTTTTCCGTCTCTGGGCGCTGCTGGAGATTTTGTCCGGCGTCACCCCGAGGTCGGAGAGCACCTTGGCGATGCCCCTGGCGTCCACGCCGCAGTTGGGCGCCACGTTGCTCTCGCAGCGCCGGTGCACGTTCACTTTACATACTGACGCACGCACGCACACACACACACGCACACACACACACACACACACACACACACACACACACATGGACATTAAATCACTGAGGAGAAATACAGGACTTACAGATGTGTTTATTTTATTTAAGGTTTATTTGAATAGGGACAGACACAAAAAACATAGATAATCTTGAACAGTCATCTGATGTATGCATCATAGTGTTTTTAGCCAAAGCTAATTCACGACACTTGTCCCTCTTAAAGCACAACCACAGAAAGAACAGCAAGTGTGTAAGTGGTTAAAAGGAGGAGGAACCATCCTCACCTCCCTTCATAAATGGTACAATCCAACTCAATCCATATAAGGAGATGTTATTTTATACCACAGAGCCAGACCCCTTGTGATGTCACTGCCCTCATGACAGCCCAGCCAACCAGGGGCTGTCTTACCGTCAACAACCTCCCTCCCCCACTATGTCCCAAGTACAGCGTAAAGCAGCAGTAGTCTTAAAGAAACAGCGCAACACTTCCATGGCAGGTTACAACACAGAAGGCATTTTCATCAGCTGCATGACACATAATGGAAAGCCTCCGGTGTTATCATTGTAAGGTGGCTGTTGTCTTCACTAGACACCACACCTAACTCAAGCTTTACAGATTAAGATTTGGTTTAAAGATTTTTACATAAATTAACTTTTTACTAGGACAGCTCATGAAAAGTTATGAGATATTTCCACCGTTAGCATAGATTTGCATTAATATTTACTACAGCAGAAATGTACTTTAGCTATAGGCACATCAAATCTGGAAGGATAATCAATACATGTCCTCTCATCGATTCCTCCGGCATCTGATCACTAATATTCTGTCTGATATCACAGGAACAACAATGTTGTTTCACTCATGAGATCAGTTTTAAAAGTTCAATACTTTCCTGAAACTAATTGCCATAATCAGGAGTTTCTCGTTGAATACTTCAATTTGGTTCCATAACAGAACACGCATTTTAGTAGCACTATTTAGCACTTGATCTCAACAGAACAAAGCAGACATAAACAGGCCCACAATAAATGTGTATTATCATCATCACGACCAACTCCTCATGAACAAGTGAGTGGTGCGTATAAAGACAATGGGCTCACCAGCCTACTACTGTCTGGTTGGTAAGCCGTTTTGCACCCAATAGAAATGCAACAATGTACACTTGAGCAATGGAGAAGGACCATGCTCTCAAAACACAGACAGAGCTTTTCACTTCTCTGTTCCTCAAGGGGGGGGGGGGGGGGGAGAGAAACTCTCCTTGAATATTGTATTTACCAGCTGTTGGCACCCAGTGTGTGTGAGTGCAACAATCGATTTATCACAACGACCAGATCGTTTAGAGTTATGCATTACTTCCAGAAAAGGTATTGCCAGTATATTATTATTTTGCATCAAATTCTCTTTATTCCATGCTTAAAATAGCGAATGTGAAAACACTCAAAAAACATGACTGAAACCTTTGTTTACACAACGGTTCAGCGGTTCCCTCTCTGTTGTGTGAACTCTTGGATTAATTAAGCAATTGTTTGGCTACAAAACACTTTTTGTGCTGCACAAGTCGACATTTCGCCGTTAATTAATGACTGTGGTGAAGTTAGAAAAATAAATTTGCATATATTGAGAAAAATAAATCTAAACAGGGAATTTGGATTACAACAAATAGTGGTTTCTTTCAACACCCTAAAGTACAATAAGGGGTACTAGAAGTGTTCACATGTCAAACAGTGATATCACTGATTCTGGTCTGGCAGACAGTCCCCGCCACCACCTCCGATTCATTTAATGCAAACCTGCCTTGATTCAAACAGCTGTTGGAAAAGGTTGTCAGCTGAGTACTGTTTAACAATCAAAACATCTTTCAATTTACTCTGGGATAAAAACAGAAAAAGCCTTTGATTCGACACACCTGCTGAAATGATTAGATGGTTAGCATTAACAATGATTACAGTGAGCAATCTGAAACTGATGTACAAGACAAGTGGTCAACTAGGACGCCATTGACCATTTTACATTATTCGTTCAAGGAATACTCCACCGTCTACATAAAAATAAATCAGATTTTCTAAACTGAATGTAATTGTACATTAAAAGTTACAACATCTCTTAGCCCCACAAATAACACATTTGTAATACAATGCCCACTGGCGAAAACCTGTTCAAAAAGGCATAACAAAGTGAACTGTGGAAATACTGCTATATTTACCCATTACCTAACTTGAGATGTGACCTTTATTCTTGTTGAACAACTAAACAGATCCATGTCAAGTTGTAAACTGGAATTAAACATATCAGCTGAGCATGCCAACATTAATATATAGCATTATTAGAATATAATTTAGAGAACATTACATTATTTTCTATTTAGAGAAAATAATTAAAAGTGCAGATTCAGTATAATAAAATGTTTGCGGACATACAATTTTGAACAATAGTTGTTAGGGGGCACTAATAAGTGATACATTTCTAAAAGGAATATGTGATGAAGATTGGGAAGCCTGAAGCTTGTACCAATATTAGCTAGAAGCAAGTACAGGCATCCAATGGGAGCCTGACCCAATGTGTTGCTTGAACCAATCAAGCTCCCTCACTTCCATTTGCAAATCGAATTTGTGGTTGTAGCCAGCCATTGGTCCATCGAGCTATCTGTTCCGCCCTTCGACTCGTGTCAAGACCAATCTGCCCAATCACAGCTCAAGTGCCAAACTGTTAGGGTCTTCCTCCAGGCGCTGATCATTGATTTACAATAATTAGGAATTAAATAATGTCATATGTATTAAGCAATTGGAGATTTAAACATAGAACCCAAACCTGGGCTAATGGTGTTATACTGTAGACTTAGTTAAACATAAAATGTGTTTTCAAATAAATCGACCAATTTGCTATTGCACTACTACTACTACTACTACTACTACTACTACTACTTCACAAGCAAGAGAAGAACTGTGGCCATTTTAAGATACATGTATTCATGTACTGTCTTGTATCTCCTAGTTTACAAACAAAACATGTTCCTGTATCAAAATTGACCAATTTAGCCTCAAGTTAGCTTAGAAACCCCAGATCCAAGTTTATCTGTGGTTATGGAGAAATTAAACCTGAGAGGAACAGACGTGAGGTCAGGGCAAAGAGTAGCATATTTTTATGCCGTCTTGGCAACTGCACTAAGAGAGCTCTGATCTCCGATTAGATTGCATCTTATTAAACTGGCTCTCTGTGGGGTAAGCCCTCAAAACAACCAGCCCTCAACAAACCCCTCCGTTAGGACAGCAGTCAATTGATTGCAAGTTTAGATTATAAAATGCTCCAAGAGTTGCTTGGGGGTCTCTCATAAATGTAAGACAACTCCAGCAGGAAAGAAAAGCAACAATAACTTCACAGCACACAAAACAATATTAAACATCTTTGCTGTGTGTGTCTTTATGTGCATATTTTGTTTGCTGTTGTATTGGCATATTACACAAAAACCTGATGCGTTCAAGTCTTTCGCAATATGTAAAATATGATTCTTCATGAAATCATTAAACATAAATCCAACATATTTGCCTAAAAGTGAGTTATTACGTGATTTCTATGGCATCTTACAATCCCTTTTGAACGAATCTGGAACAACAGAGAGGCAGTAGGTTTTATATCCGAACATGCCATCAAAAAACAACATGTAATCCCTGCACTGCTTTTTCGCCATTGACAAAAACGTCAGCGTACGTGGTAAGAAATCAGGGCAGTATTTTTCTACATAGGAAATGGTTGGACTGGAAACAGAATGATGTAAACAGGAAGTGAACGGGACTTCACAGTAACTACATTCTACAAATAAACTTTTAGTAAAAATGATATATATAAAAAACCACTGTGATACACTTGTGGATTGGTAGGTTCACGCTATAGGGCATATCCACACTGAGTTGATAACAACCATCATGACATATTTCATAGCCATACTGAGCCACCCAACCAATATACATGTCAAATATAACTTTGCTGCCATGCTAAATTTAACTTGCTATGCGTGTCTTTCTATAGACGGTATTATGTTAGTGATTGTTAGTCTTTAATTAAAAATATATATAAGCACCCCCCCCCCCCTTCAGAACGGTATGTAAAATGGCTTCCGAGAATAGCATATCAGCTGTTTTCTACCCGTGGGCTATCACATTTCTGCCCTGGAAATGTTGTTTCTAGGGGTTGCGATTTCACACCAAGCATAAGTACACTGACACAAGTCTCCTCCATTAATGATACCATCCACATACATTCAGGATTTGTAGTTGGATCACACGTTTTGCCAATGACAACAGGACACGTTCATACATGGACCTCCAACGTAATGTCACTTCACATTAAGTCCATGTTGCGATATAGTTTGGTTCGCCAATACAAACACCAGAGCCTCCGCTGGGCCCATTAGGTGAACATGTACTTATAGAGATGGAGACCAGGCTGGAGGTCCGTGTAAAGAGAGATGGAGACCAGGCTGGAGGTCCGTGTGAAGAGTTGTGTCCCAGTTAGTCAACACAGCAACATCCCACACTCTAACAAAACAACACTGGGAAGAAGTCTCGAGAGGAAAAAAACCCAAACACTGACATGATCGCTTTGTTTCTACATCAAAACCCAAACTAATGTCAATGCATTGACACAATTACGATGTCGATGTGCTTGTAATGTCTGTTGTCATCACACCCAAGACAAATACCAACTCCAACCGGTTTGTAGTATGCTAACGTACCGTCTCAGGCTAGCATTTGCTTTAGCTGATTGTAAGCATTAGCCCAACTATTATGCGGCTATGCTAACAGTCCAGCTACCATACAAATGTGGAAGATTATAATGGAAATTCAAATGTCCTTCACAAAAACTGGCAGTTTGTCGTTATGCTGAGCCATGCTGTACATAATCCATACAACACAATGCTTACCTCTTGTCTTCTTTTAGGCCCAAACCATTCTAGCTGTGGGAAAGCTATTTTCTCTTTGTCTTTTCCACGTCCAGTCACACACACATTAAAGAGTCAACGTCTACAATATTAAACGGCTAAAACATTAAAATCAAACGGACGCGCGCCGCCCTCTACTCCAAATGCAGGTGTAAAATCAGGCGACGGACGCGCTATCATCATTTTGTCTCTGTTTACTGTGCTCAGCAGTACTACGGCAGTATAGGTGAGCCGCTAGCGGAGTTAGCAGCAGGTAGCACCGCTCCGCTGGGGTCGCTCTCCAGTCACGTGAACCCGCCCTCAAGTCACACAACACGGGGGTCCGGCCGGGACACTCCGCTTTAACGGCAATATCTCCCGCTGCGCGAGGCGACCGTGTGTGTTACACATGGAGATGTACTCAAGGTCATACATGTGATCAGTTATAATAACTACATAGGTACGCATTCCGTTAACAAGTACCGGTTACTAGAATTGGTGCGCCTACTACTGGATTAGCTGCTGTATTTAAAATGCCATTTTAAATAAAACATCACGATGTGTCTTAATGGCTCTGACATTTTAATTGTTTTGTTTTATGCAATGCTTTGATAGAAACAGGAAAACATTGTAGTTGCTTTAGGAGAACCGTCTTTATAGAAATGTAGAGTTAAAAGTAGTATATGTGGTTTATGCTCTTTGGTCAAACATAAGCTAATGATCCATGAAAATACAAGTAAATAGAATGCCAATGTTTCAAATTTGAAACAACTTCAGCATGACACAAATGTTAACATGCCCTTTTTATTAAAAAACATCAGGTTTTCAAAGCCTATTGGGTCTGCAAATGCAATGTTTCAGACGTCTGCTGCAGAGTGTATGTAGGACTAAAACATTGTTTACAATAATAAACATGGGGAAATACACTTCCTTCTATATTATTTAAAATTGACATTGAAGGTTGTTCAGAGAGGTTACAGCACAAGGGTATACTTAATAAGCCAAATATATGAAAAAAAAAAGGTATTTGTCCATTTCAAAAATCCTCAACTTAAAACTCCTCTTCAACCAACACCCTGCCTACACTGAAAATATTCAGTTGCATTGCATTCACATACAATCTAACAGCATATCTGCTTCTCTAATCCATCCACAACAACGGAAAAGGACAGAAGAAAATGAATCAAAACGTCTAAAAAAAAACCTAAACATGTTTTTCCCTATTTCTTCTTTTTCTTCTTCTTGGGTGGCCCTTGATCCGAGTGACTGCTACTTCCCGAGTCTGAGCTGTCTGAAGAAGAGGACGAGGAGGACGAAGAGCTCTCGCTGTCACTGCTGCTGCTGTCACTCTCGTCCGAGGAGGAGGAGCTGTCGGAATCACTGCTGTCGGATGACTCGTCGTCGTCGGAGGTGTCAGAGTCACTGCTGCTGTCGCTAGAGTCCCTGGACCTGGGAACACCAAAAAGCACCTGGCCTTGAGCGTCATGTAGACCAGTGGTTCTCAAACCATGGTTTACTAATGTACCCCCTCTCAGATATTTTTTCATTGAAGTACCCCTTTCACCAGCAGAAAACATTTAGGGGAGGGAAAATTGTTGTAATTAATGCGTGTCGTGTTATTTGGTAATGGGTGGTGCAAATACTTGCAGTTTACTGAGAAACAGAGGATTGTGCTTCACGTATGATTTGTGTCGTTCATTGGAAAGATTTACCGAACTTATGTCAGTATTCAAAGCATTCATAGCATTAAAGTGCTATTCAGATTCTACAAGTGTGTGTGTGTGTGTGGTTCACTAATATAAGTTAGATGTGGGATGCCTAAGATCAGTGACGATCAGTTGTAGCCATTGTTTTACCCTCATTAAAAACCTTGATAATATTTGTATTTATGTTGGTAGGTTATTCCAGAAATGGGTCCCTTTTACTGAAAAGGATGTCTGGCCAAAAGTGGTTTTGCATTGAGCCACACTGCATTTGCCACTCCCCTGGTGACTCTTCTGGTTTGAGTTATCACAAATGGACACAGTACAGTACAGTTAGGGCAAGATTTTTCACACATTTGAGAATCAGTTGCACTTAAATCCATCTGTGTCACCTACTTCTTTTTTGCTTTCTTTTCCAATGGGCCTTCTTTTCCTGGTCTGAAAATAAACAACACATATAAACAAAAAGTTAATTTTGACTTCAGATAATGCAAACAGCAAACACAGTACATGACTTTTACAAACCTAACGACTATATAAGGACTGGGCATCACACAAGTCGTGGACAAGCACACTTGATATGAACGCTGTCGATAACAAGCGCAAACTACAGAACGTCATATATATCAAACATGTGGCATATTCATGACGGGAAGACAGCTCCGACTGGCTGCAGGCTGGATCGGAAGGCTAATCCTAAACCCTCACACAATACAATACAACGTTTCCCGACCGTCCAGAATGACCTGTCCATTCTGGACTCTTGAAACTCTTGAAAATTGAATATCAGTCACCAGGGATACATCTGAATTAAAAATCAGGCCATACATCTTCTAGTGTGTTCCCGGTTTTAAGCACACCTTCTCCACACAGTTGACGTTACAAGAAAACCACGTGGACACTACTAAATGACTGATCAGAATTGTAAAGTAGCCTACTATGATTTGGAAAAATGGCCTATCATACAACACGTCACAAATTTGTACTTGCAAGTTATCCAGATGCCTTACCCGGGGGGGATGTTCTGCTTATTCTCATTCTCCTTCAGCTTCTTCTTCATCTCAACTGTTCTTGAAGGTCTGTGAAGATACTTGCGTTTGCCTATGCATTCATAAGTCCAGTGTCCAAATTCCAAACACTTCTGGCACCGCACATTTTGTTTGTTTGCCTCCCTGCGTTTTAAATGTTTAAGAAGACGTCAATGAATCCGTTTGCATCAACAATGGCCACAAACATCATTGGGGGCTGAGAAGTGGGGGAAATAAATAATGGATGCGTTTGTTTTCGTCATAGGATAAGATGGGTTCTTGTACTGCAACTGACAGTAGAGGTCTGCTTATCTACCACTATATTACAATATAGGTATACATAATTTAAGAACTCACTTAAGTTAAAACATTAGTTCATATACTGCTTTAACTTACCTGTGCTATAATGATTTTAATTGTGTTAACCTTTGTTGCAGAGAACAACATTTGTTCTGGACTAGAAAACCTTAAAGATTCAACGTCGATATATATATTTAAAATAATTACTTAAGAAGTATAATAACTAGTAATTATAAGGATAACCACACCGCCGACAAGTCGACTGCACGCTTGTGATACCCGACCAAGCTGTAAAAGCTATCAATGGGATACACATTACTAAAGCCAATGATCAAATCCGAATAAAAAACAATGTGGCTTGAAAATACTAGTTTTATTTTATTTTTTTAAGAATGTTACTTACGCTTGTCGTCGGGCAATTATTCTGTGCATGGGAGTCGCCATGTTCAACTATTCTTCTTCATTGACCAAAGAGCTGCGATCCACTTCCGGCAGTTTGTGTAAATAATCTCTGGCGCCCTCTGTTGGAGAGGAAGTGCTGGCGTGAAACCCTCGGAGCTTTAGTCTATTTAAAATGTATATACACGTAAAATAAAATAAAAAGGCATACTATCATCCCAATTAAAGTTGTTTTTGTTGTAATTGTATTCCCTGAAATTAAACTTTCATGTTAGGAACATTTCCACTGAAGTTATTTGGACCTTCAGCTAAATAAACCAAAAGCAAATCAATAATTGCTAGTCATTGAACCCAGACAATCAATAGCTTCATCAGCAGCCATTTAGTTTCTACTAAGTTGCTCTGATGATTCACCGCTCCGTCCGCCCAGAGGATCGTGGAAAGCTCCAGAGTGATCTAGAACACTGTAGTATCGCGATACTTCCTGGGGAGGCTGCGTGAGTTATGAACACCACCATGCTGCTCTCCGCCCTGCCAGCCCTCCTCGGCTCGTTCACCGGCGACCTGTCCCTGGATTATGAATAGAGGCGGTCCGACCTCTCTGAACACAGGTCTATAAACAACCTCCAAGTCGTCTTCATTATTTTCCGGAGGAGTCAAACAAATCATAATACAATAGGAAACTGGTAGTGCCGTGAAAGATGTCAGTGGTGGGGTTTGATTTGGGCTTTCAGAGCTGTTATGTGGCTGTTGCCCGAGCCGGTGGGATCGAGACCGTTGCTAACGAGTACAGCGACCGATGCACACCGTAAGTAAATCTAATCAATTACTGGATGATATTTAGACCAAACCGATCCAGAAAAACCTCCCCGTACACCGGGGCATTAGTGCATGTACAGTACGAGGCAAATGCACGTGAATGTATCAACTGATGTTAGCTACTACTGCCAAGGCGAGTGTCCGGTTATTTCTATAGCCATGTTAATATCTGCGGTAACACAAGTCACCCATGCTCTGCACGTTATCATCATATAGGCCGGCGCTATCTTTAATTTAATTTCTACAATACATTGGATGAAGCTTTACTTGTCTGCTAAGCCCCCCGTCTTTAACACTGTACGACAGCAAGAAATTGCTTTGCGTGTCTCACCCGGACCTCCCGGGCGGGCGGGGTTTGTCAGGCGTGACTGGTTTCCAGGTGCGATGGTCGCTCCGCTCCGCCCGGCCGGCGCGGCCCGCGGAGCTAACCGCTCGCCCCTCGCGGTGGGCATCGCCTATGACGACACCAAGCATTAGTTGGAATATTCTAGCAATATTTGCAATGCTGTGAAGCACAGGGTGAACTAGAGGTGGAGCCTGCTGTGGACGGACTGGACGATGACAATGTTGCGTTTTAAATTAAAACTTTGACTTGAGATAATATCTGTTTCCTTAATATCTGTTTGTGTCTTCTGATGCTTTGTCATGAGCCATTCATGGTAATTTCTGTCAATAACGTCTTCACGCCCTTTTATTTTGCTTACTGGAGACATTATTTAAACTTTACAACAACTCATAAGATCATCCTCAGCATTGTTGGGTCAACCAGCCAATATGTGCAGGTGACCGAGGACCAACTATCCGTCCTAACTTCTTTGTTCTGTCTTCTCAGTCTTCAGTTGTATGGAGATGAATGGAGAAACTACACCCTTTCCAATAGTCTAAATGCTGTATATTTGGAACCAAATCAATTACACGATAAAGGATGATATGAGGATATTCATCCTGTTGCATATCAGAATTGATGAGAATGAATGTGCAAATATCAGCTGTCTCTGACTGAATAGAGCCCCATTAGCACTGGAGTTGACTGGGGGCCTTAACATCTGAGTTGATCTCATTTCACCATATTTCCAGGGCCTCTCGTATATGTTTCTACTTTTGCCCCTTTTTGCTTGGTGCCTGAGGTAGTGGGTGTGCCACTCATATGTGGGTCAGTGTGAATGCTTTGGGATAAAATGAAGGAAGACAAATGTAAAGGGGTGAATACAAATGACTGGTATATTATTTCTGTGACATAAACTGCACTCACCGATTTAGATTACTTGTCATTCAAATGTAGAATCTGCTATAACCATTAGGTGTTTCTCAGGTGCTTATACTATTTTGGTTTTTAGTTTGGCGTGGTACAGCAGAGTGATGTAACCAAAGTTCTGCCTGACAGTAGGACATGTCGCGGTAGATGTTAAAGTTGCATTTCAAAATCCCTCAGTATGTTATTCACGTTTGATTAGAATTATATCAGTATGGTTTCTTTTAGGGCACCAAAATGTCTTCGCAAATGTTTAGGCAGAATATCTTAAAATACGTTTTGGTGATTCTTAGGTCATTTGTGTCATTTGGACCGAAGAATCGATCCATCGGAGCAGCAGCCAAAAGCCAGGTAAAACCCAAGAACCACATCTCCTGGCATCTTGAGTGGCATTCTTCAGGAGCAATGTGAGAGTGTTGTTCGATTCTCCATGTGTTCCTCCCTCCAGGTGGTGACCAACTGTAAGAACACAGTGCAGGGCTTTAAGCGTTTCCATGGCAGGGCGTTCTCTGACCCCTACGTTCAGGCAGCCAAGTCCAGCCTGGTCTACGACCTGGCGGAGATGCCCTCCGGATCCACTGGTATTAAGGTAGGATTGACGATGGATACGTTCAAATTTGGTTTCAGTAATTTATTAGTCTCAATCCCAAGGACCACTAACTGATGGGGAACAATGGATGTGGAACTGCAAAAATCCTAATTGAAAATCCCCAAAAGGGCCCCTATTTTACCACCAATTATGTGGATGAGCCGTTATAAGACATTTCAGAATTTTGCTTTGTGACATCACAAGTGGGAGTGTCTATTTGGCTATCTGAAAAACCTGAAGGCCGTCCATCATTTTTGACAGATTAGAGGGGTGCAGTGCAGCTGCACTGCGCTCTGTTTTGCAATGATCTGACGCGGGGACTTAAAGACGCGATCACTGGTATGAGTCCCGTGTGTCAAGCGATGTCTATCTACTGAGGAGATGGGTCGCGAGATGAGCGAAGCAATTGTGCAGCAGCACTCCTCTTTATAGAGCCATCGTTTGGTCAATATTTCTACACAATAGGCGAATAACAAAGTACCCTGCCCTAAACAATAGCTTAACCAAAGCGCTCAAAATGTTCCAAATGGAAATAACATTAAAATCGCTGTTTAGAAGTGTATCCTGCTAGCGCTACAAGTAAAAAGCAGGTAAAAAACTGCGTGGCCTGTGGAGCTCCAGTGTGAATGTAATGCACACAAGACTCAAGACCCACTTGTTCAAAGTTCACCAGGACTCTTAGCCTCCTTCCTCTACTATCCCCCGCCCTCCCCCCCACAAAAATCCCCTTAAACACTTGTATGTTTGTATGTCCTGGCACTTACATTAGTATCTTGCAATTAGTATCTTAGCACTTAGCATCTTACCCTAGCTATCTCTCTTGTAACATTATTCTATCAACAGACATTTACATCGATAGTCTGGCGTTATAATTTATTTGCCTTGGGTCTGCTGTGGAGTGGGTAAGGCTGTTCTCTTTCATAATACATCGTTCGATGTCTCACTATGGGATGCACGCCTGCTGCAGCCCTCAGAAGCATTAATCTCATTACGCCAATCCTGATTGGCTGGTAAAACGTGTGCGTCCGCCTCAGGTAGTCCCACCTACCATAAATAGCGCAGGCGGACAGCACCACGCCATTCAAACACCTCTTCTCACTCGGAGCATATCTCGCGTCCAGGGCTAATTAGTTTAACTGTCCACAGACGGATCTTATTTAGCTTCCGTCGCCGGGCGCTACTAGCCTTGGATATTTATTTATTTTTTGCTTCGTCGGTCACACCAGATCGGGGTTGAACCCAGTGCTTTCCCTGTCCTCCACGACTTGGTCAGCACTGTCCTCGACGCCCCACCACGGCAGTTCGAGCGCCGAGTATTAGCGCACCAGCTAATATTCTCGACTAGTTCAGTTAGCACACCAGCTAACTGCCTCGACTCCCTGCCTGCACACCAGCTCGCGAGGAATGGAGGCTAAAACCCCTCACACCAGAGGGCACGGAGACTCTGTCGCCCGACTCTGTCGCTGCGGGAATAAGATAGCGAGTAAGGATCCACACCAGGTCTGCTCGAGCTGCCTGGGGCTGGAACACGCCCGGCTAGCTATCGACGTCCCCGGCTCGTGTCAATGCTGTGCGGTGTACACCGTCAAGAGTCTCCGCAGACGGCTAGCCCGCCAAGCTAGTTTGTCTGGACATGACCCCTATCTCCCTTCCGACGGCGCCGCCGTCAAGGCTGGAGAGGAGGCGGGGGTCGCCGCGGTGGCGGCACCGGAGGCTAGTGCCAGCTGGGGCTCCCAGCTCGATCTGGCCGCGGTTCCCCCGCAGGAGGAAGACGTCCTTGAACTGGACTATGGGGACTATGAAGATGGTACCTCGGAACTCCTCATATCAGAGGATGAAGAAGAGGACGACATCTTCATCACTCCGGCCCGGGCTGCGCAGCCCGTGGCCTCCGTCGCCTCTTGGGACGGAGGTGAGGGTAGCACACCAGCTTCTCCCCTCCCCAGCTCGGACATGTTCGACGTGTGCAAACGCGCCGCTGCCCGGCTGGCCATCCCCTGGCCCGCTGTCGTAGCTGAGACCACCAGATCCCGCTACGAGGGGAAGAAATTGCCCTTGGCCAAGAGCGCGACGAGGCAAGTTATCCCCGTCTTCCCAGAGCTGCTGGATGAGGTGGCACGCTCGTGGAGAGACCGCCCTTACAGCGGCAGGAGCCCGATTCCCGGTGCCTCGTCCCTCGACTGTGAGGCGATGGAGGGCCTGGGTCTGCTCCGCATGCCTCCGATGGAGCCACTCGTTGCAGCGCATCTTCACCCTCAGCTGTCAGTGGTGTCCTCCCGGAGCCCTAGCCTGCCATCCAAGTCTGACCGTTTTCAGTCAGCTCTGACTGAAAAGGCTTATAAGGCGGCGGCGCTTTCGGCCAGAGCGCTCAATGTCCTCTCCCTGCTCACGGCTTATCAGGCTGAGTTATGTGAGGATTTTGTGCAAACTCAGGACCCAGTCACGTGGGAGGAGATACCGGTCATTACCGACCTGTGTCTCCGTGTCCAACGCTGCGCGGTCCAGGCCACGGGAAGAGCGATGGGAGCTATGGTTCTGCAGGAACGGGCGCGGTGGCTCAACCTCGCCAACCTGTCAGACAGGGAGAAGGACGACGTGCTGGACATGCCCATCGTCCCGGAGGGGATTTTTGGTTCCGCGTTGGCATCGATGCAACGGCGGTGTGAAGCCAAGAAGAAGGAGGACGAAGCTCTCCAGCTCTGCCTCCCCCGGAAGCCCCCGGCTCCCTCTCCGCCTGCGCAGCGTAAAACCTTCGCGCAGGCTGCTTCCCAAGGCTCGCGGTTTAAAGTTCCTAAACCGCCGAGGCCCCAGCCCGCCCCGCCCGCTCAGCCCGGTCGGGCCGGCTGGTCCAAGAAACCCCCGGCCTCGGCTACAGCTCCGCCGGCACAGCCCGCGCAGGCTGCCGCCTACCAGCCCAGGAAGAAGAAGAGAGCGGTCTGACCGCCCCTCTCTCCACCGGTGATTCAGCTGGATGTTCCCCGTTCTCCGGCTTCACCTGTTCGGCTTTCGAGCGTGCGAGTAGGGGCCCCCCGCGCCCCCATCTCCCGGCTGCCACGGACCGTGCCGCAGCGTGCCGGGAGGAATGGACATCTGACAGCAGAGGGTTCAGCAGTTGCCCCTCTCTCATGTCCACAAGCACGCACACACACACACGTTTTCATAAAAGAAATAAAATGTGTCCCGCTGCCGCATCCAGGCCGAGTGCCGAGGGCGCAGCTAATAAAAAAAGCCAAAACTATCAAAATAAGCAGCGCGGTGGCGACACCCGCTGTCCCGCCTCGGCGGAGGGTCGCGGCCTTCCCCGAGGCGGGGGTTGTGAGGTCCCCGCCGCTGCGCTGTCCTCCTGGGCAGACGCACGCAGCGCTGCCTGTCACTATTCTACCGAGAGAGGGCGCCACCGCACCGCGGCTGGAGCCTCTCATGGTAGAGGGGCTGCAGCGTATGTCCACTCTCTCCCTCAGACGCGAGAGATGGGCTGCGCTCGCAGCTTCACCCTGGGTGTTACAGACGATCTCGAGGGGGTACAGGCTGCAGTTCGCCGCTGTCCCTCCGCGATTCGCCGGTATAATACACTCCCAGGCTCAGGGAGAGTCAGCTCGCGTTTTACAGGAGGAAATCCTCTCGCTGTTAAACAAAGGAGCAATTTGTGTCGTTCCTCCCGCACAGTGTCAGAGCGGTTTTTACTCCAGGTATTTTCTGGTTCCCAAACGAGGGGGGAACGGGATTCGCCCTATCCTGGATCTACGTGCTCTGAACAAATTTCTCAGGAAATACAAGTTCAGGATGCTAACACATGCATCCCTGCTGCGCCTTGTGCGACAAGACGATTGGTTCACTTCTGTCGATCTGAAAGACGCGTATTTCCACGTTCCGATCTATCCTCCCCACAGGAAGTATCTGAGATTCGCTTTCCAGGGGATCTGTTACGAGTACCGCGTGCTCCCGTTCGGTCTGTCTTTAAGCCCGAGGGTGTTTGTGCGGTGCACGGAAGCGGCAATAGCCCCGCTGAGACGACAGGGCATCCGCTTGGCCACGTATCTGGACGACTGGCTGCTGTTGGCACAGTCGGAGCAGGAGGCCAGGGCGCACACGCGTATTCTCGTACGACACCTATTCGATCTGGGTTTCGTGATAAACGCGGAGAAGAGCATGCTGTCCCCAGCACGGGACGTGATCTTTCTGGGATTGTCTCTGGACTCGGTGTCTTTCACAGCGCGCCTCTCGGCGGAACGGGTGAAAACTTTCAGGGCATGTCTCGCGTTTTTTCATCCAGGCAAATCTGTTCAATTCAGATTGTGTCTTCGGTTACTCGGGTTGATGGCGTCTGCCATCCTCGTAGTCCGTCTCGGTCGCCTCCACATGAGGGAATTCCAGCTTTGGGTAGCCTCATGCGGGCTGGATCCGGTGCGTCATGGCGCACGGAGAGTGCTGGTCACACCGGGGTGCGTCAGGGCGCTGCGCCACTGGCGGGCCCCGTCCTTTCTGACACACGGGGTGCCCATGGGCGCCGTCCTGTCCAGGAAGGTGGTCACTACGGACGCCAGCCTGACGGGTTGGGGCGGGATTCACGAGGGCCGGTCTGTGAGGGGCTGCTGGAGTGTGGGTCTCCAGCGGTCTCACATAAATTTTCTGGAACTTTCAGCGGTGTTCCTCTCCCTGAAACGTTTCCTTCCGTCTCTCATGGGTCATCATGTCCTGGTGAGGACGGACAATACAACGACGGTGGCGTACATCAACCGCCAGGGCGGGTTACGCTCCCGTCAGTTGCATATGCTGGCACGCAAACTGATCCTGTGGAGCTGCGGTCGTCTCCTCTCCCTGAGAGCGACGCATGTCCCAGGAGCCCTGAACACGGGCGCAGACCTGCTGTCCAGGGGCGGGCCAGTATACGGGGAGTGGGCTCTGCACCCGGAGATTGTGGGACAGTTGTGGGCCCGTTACGGTCGGGCCACGGTGGATCTGTTCGCGTCGGGAGAGAACGCGCAATGTGCGCTGTTTTACTCTCTGCGCAGCGTGAACGCTCCCCTCGGCGTAGACGCACTAGCGCACGCCTGGCCGCACGAGCTTCTTTACGCGTTCCCTCCACTGGCCTTGATACCCCCCACTCTGTCCAGAGTGAGGGAGCACGGCCATGCGCTGATTCTGATAGCTCCGCATTGGCCTGCGATGCATTGGCTGGCGGAGATATATCGGTTGCTGTGCGCTCAGCCTTGGCAGCTC
Source organism: Merluccius polylepis (assembly GCA_027122575.1). Lineage (NCBI taxonomy): Eukaryota > Metazoa > Chordata > Actinopteri > Gadiformes > Merlucciidae > Merluccius > Merluccius polylepis. The sequence continues at coordinate 1,499,872 of JAOPJH010000124.1, read as the reverse complement.
CCGCTGCGCAGGGACCTTCTGTCGCAGGGGGCAGGGACGGTTTTCCACCCGCACCCAGAACGCATGGCGCTGTGGGCTTGGCCCCTGAGTGGCTCAATCTGTCAGCTGTGGGGCTCTCACAAAGTGTGATTTCCACTATACAGAGTGCTCGAGCCCCCTCCACTAGGTCTCTGTATGACTGTAAGTGGAGAGTGTTTGAGGGTTGGTGCCACGGAAACGGCCACATTCCCTTTCAGTGTCCAGTGGGAGTGATATTGTCATTCTTGCAGGACCTGATTGACAAACGAAAGGCCTTCTCCACGGTTAAAGTGTACTTGGCGGCTATCGCCGCCTGTCACGTGGGGTTTGGGAGGCAAACTGCGAGCCAGCACCCGCTGGTTTGCCGTTTCATGAAGGGAGCGCGCAGGCTTCTCCCTGTGTCCAGATCACTGGTACCACCATGGGATCTGGCTGTGGTTCTGGAGGGGCTTAAAGGCCCTCCTTTTGAGCCACTGGAGGGAGCGGACTTAAGACACGTGTCTCTCAAGGCAGTGTTGTTGCTGGCCCTGGCTTCGGCTAAACGAGTTAGTGACATCCATGCGCTTTCGGTGCATCCGTCATGCGCTCAGCTCTTCCCGGGGGATGTGAGGATGATTTTGAAGCCCAACCCGGCGTTTGTGCCTAAGGTGGTGGGCTCGTGTTCTCCTATTGACCTCGTGGCCTTCGCTGCCTCGCCGGGGGAGCGGCGGCCGCATGCGTTGTGTCCAGTCCGTGCGGTGCGCACTTACATGGGTAGGACGGAGGGTTTCAGGAGGAGCGATCAGCTGTTCGTGTCCTGGGCTTCTCCTCATAAGGGAAAACCTATCACAAAGCAGCGCCTATCCCACTGGGTGGTGGAGGCGATTGCTTTGGCCTATACGAGTCAGGGTTTGCAGCCACCTGTGGGCCTGCGAGCGCACTCGACTCGGGGCTTGGCCGCATCCTGGGCCTTGTTCAGGGGAGTTTCTGTTCGGGACATCTGTGCTGCGGCGAGTTGGTCCTCGCCTCTCACTTTTGTCCGTTTCTATATGCTGGACGTCTCCGCTCCGTGCGTGGCACGCGCGGTTTTGCTGTCCTGATTGGACCAGAGTATTTTTCCCTGCGGGTTGGTGGACGCTTGGTAAGCTTGTCTGGCAATACGGGAGCTACCATATCCCATAGTGAGACATCGAACGATGTATTATGAAAGAGAACTTTGGGTTATTTACATAACCCCGGTTCTCTGAGTAATATGAGTGAGATGTCTCACCAGACAGCCCTTCTTGCTTGGGCGAGTGAGAAGAGGTGCTTATCTTGAATGGCGTGGTGCTGTCCGCCTGCGCTATTTATGGTAGGTGGGACTACCTGAGGCGGACGCACACGTTTTACCAGCCAATCAGGATTGGCGTAATGAGATTAATGCTTCTGAGGGCTGCAGCAGGCGTGCATCCCATAGTGAGACATCTCACTCATATTACTCAGAGAACCGGGGTTATGTAAATAACCCAAAGTTTCCGGTGCTACTGGTAGTACTGAATAGGGTACAAAACAGCCACAGCCTCCTGTTGGTTGCCCTCAGCTGGCACGACAAACTAGCCTGGAAGGCAATGGTTTCCAGTCCTCCACAAGCTCATCATAGCAGTACGATGGTGCCTCCCCAGTGGGCAGAACCTTTCACAATGAGTAGGCTGCATCTGGCATCACAATCCGGATCACCTACAATTATGGGCTTGGCCTCTGAAAGGCCAGAACATCTCCTGAGAGATGATGCCATAGTGGGAACTATGTTCATTTATTCTCGAGCATCTTGCACCAGGTGCAGTATGCCAACAAGTGGACACTCTTTAACTCAATAGTGGAGGTGCAGAGCAATGCTCTGTGCCCATTATATTGTGCTTCTTGCAGTCACTACTTAACACTACGACCCTGTTTACATCTGGCATTAACATGCGTCTTGGGCGATCGGATCAGTGGACAGCGCTAAATACAAGTGTAAATGACCACCAAGACGCATTATGAACTGATCACACAAACCACTTACCGAGGTGGTCTGGGACGCATTCGACCACATCTTTTGTAGTGTAAACGCTAATGCGTCCTGATGGCTCCCCGACAAGGACGTAACAGGAAAATAAGTCATCAATGCAGGAGGTGGTGGTTGCGCGCCAATGGTCAAAAAAATGGAGAGGAGCACTGATGTACATGGTTGGAGTGCAAGTGAAACCAGATGCCTAATCTCCTTTTGGCAGAAAATTCAGTCCAAAGAAATGTGTCGTTTGCAAGTCGCACATTACTTACCCTGTCCTGTTACTTGTCCTGTCAATCTCAGCAGTTGGAATAGCCCATGTATATTAGTTCTTGAAACTACTTTTCATTACTTTCTTATTAGCTAGCCCATGTGAAACAAATCTGGCACTTGTCTGGCGACAGACTGACATAATAACTGTGCGGGGCATTTTGACCTTCAAACAGAAGTGACGTCGGCAGTAACGAAATCTGAATACAAGTGGTCAGCTGGACACCTTGGAGATGCATGATAGACACAAGTGTGAACAGCGATGTGTCTCGGCTGTCCACTTGTGATCTGATTGCCCAAGATGCATGTTAATGCCAGGTTTAAACAGAGTCTACTTGACTTAATCATTCAGCCCATCATACAGCTGTTAGTAACCAAACCATGTGGTTTGGTTACTAACGTCTACATAGATGACATTTAGATTTTTTCCCAGTCCCCTGCCAAACATGAACGTCATGTGCGCCAAGAACTCCATCGGCTACAGGAGAATAAGCTATATGTAAAAGCAGAGAAGTGTGAATTCAATGTCCCCTCGGTCACATTCCTGGGACACGTCATTGGCCCGCCCCAACTACACGCAAACAGCTGCAACGCTTCCTGGGCTTTGCCAAGTTTCACCGTCGATTTATCAGAAATTACAGTAGTATAGCAGCTCCCCTCACGTCCACGCTCGTCCCCTTCCAGTGGAACCAGGAGGCGGCAGACGCTCATGCCAAACTTAAGCAGCGGTTTGTGTAAGCTCCAATCCTCAATAAATCCAACACAGATCGGCAGTTCATAGTTGAGGTGGACGCTTCTGACACGGGGGTGGGGGCGTTGTTGTCCCAGCGGTCTCGGGCTCCGGGGTTCACAACACAAAGCCTGATGCACTTTCCAGGATATTCTCTGCAGGAGGACAACTCAGAAACAGCACCCATCCTTCCGGCCTAATGGCTTTCCTCCACCAACAGTTCTGGTGGCCCACCTTAGGTCCCGACACCAGGGATTTCGTCACAGCCTGCTCCACCTGCGCACGTAACAAAACCTCCACCAGATCCCAATCCGGCCTCCTCCGTCCTCTGTCCATCCCTAGTCGTCCCTGGTCTCATATCTCCCTAGACTTTGTTACAAGGCTTCCGCCGTCGGAGGGCAACACTACCATCACCCATGGTCATAGATCGCTTTTCCAAGGCTGCCCATTTTATCACCTTGCCCACCCTCCCCACAGCCCGGGAGAGCCGACATTCTCGGATCCAGGTATTTCGCCTGCATGGCATTCCTTCAGATGCACCAATTACACCAAGTCGAATTCCTTGTAACTACAATCCTACTTGGCAATAAACTTGATTCTGATTCTGATTCTGATGTAGTTTCTGATTAGGGGCCCCAGTTTCCCTCTCAAGTGTGGCGCGTGTTCTGCGCCGCACTGGGAGCTACCGTTAGCCTCTCCTCCGGTCATCACCCTCAGACTAACGGGCAAACTGAGCAAGCAAATCAAGAGATGGAAACCATGCTCCGCTACGTTACAGCAGCTAACCCAACCACCTGGACCACGCAGTTACTGGGTTGAATAAGCTCACAATACGCTCCAAAATGCATCCACGGGCCTGTCCCCTTTCCTGTGTTCCCTGGGGTATCAGCCCCCTCTTTTCCCATCACAGGAGGTGGAAATGCCAGCACACCTGGAACAAAGTCTGTGCTACGCTCCTCCGGGCTACAACCCGCTCCTAGCAGCAGGCCAACCGTCCTTTCCTAGGACCTTCCCCTTAGAGTAGCCTCCCGGAAGCTCGCCCCCCGGTACATAGGCCCCTTTGTCATACAAGCGAATGTAAACCCCTGTGCTGTCTAAAGCTTCCATCCTCCCTTTGTGTTCACCGGACGGTCTGCGTTTAGATTGGTTCCCTTAGCTTCCCTATAAGCCTCGCTTTCACTATGCAATTCTTGTCTGCCACCGGGTATGATCCCCCTGGGGAAAATGAAGGCTTCATTTACGGCACAAAGAAAACACGTCAACCATTGCGCGTGCAACCAAACCAGGAGGAATAGTGCTTTTGTTTACCCGGTAGCTATCGGTAGCTATCATCATTAGCTATCCCCAGTAGTAGTAACCGAAGTAAAGCAAATTTGATGACACTACTTATATCTGCGTGCTACGTTTTTGCATTGAGTATACTACCTGAATAAGCCTCACGTCGTCAGGCTACCAACCTACTTAGCTTTTCTCAACACACACTAAATAATTTGTATCTGCTTTCATGTCTCCATTATAGACTAAATTATTTGAATAAACTCACGTTTTTTTTCCTCCTAATGTTTTCTTCTACTCCACCCTGATGCCAACCCCTGCTGCCGGTACTTGTTTGTGCGAAAGCTATGCCCATTTCACTTTACCTCCTCAGTGAACATGTTTCTTTCTTTATTATTTCCAAAGTGTTGATCGTTTCTTTCGTGGGGATTTTTAAACAAATGCACGTCTTGTGTTGTTTGTGGTTGCTAGGCTTTGAGGAAACAGAACGCAATCCGGTTTGTCTTTGCGACAGCGGTGCAAAAATAATACCACTTTGAACGCTAGGGTGGGAAAAGTTGTCTATAGCCCCTTAAAGTAAAATATCTGAGTACTTCTTTTACCACTTGTGATAAGATTTTGTAGGAACAGAGCCCAGAGTCCCATGTAATTATATAGGGGTGTCACATGGGTGCTGGGGGTCACAGGTGACTTTGTTGATATAAAGTACTCGAGGAGGTTTAATCCAGTGTGAAACACTGCTTCATGTAACTGTCGTTATAGTCACATTATGTAGCGGTTTTAATGATGGAATTGAACCACTTTTTTTGGTACAGTTAGCTTTCCCACCTGATGCAAACTGTACCCGAGTACACATGAACCGTACTTGAGATCACCTTTTCAAGTGGACTCGGGTACGGACTCAAGTACGGACTCGGGTACGGTACACTTGTGTTCACACTAATCAAACAAACTGGACTTTGGGGTCCTCGGATGTGGGCCCGGGTCCCTAGTTGATCTAGGGGAAACAGTGCTAACCCTAACCCCACACCACCCCTGCAAGACAGTTGATCTAGGGCAGGGGTGTCAAAATCTATCTATGCAGGGGCCACATCCAAAAATGATAACAGCTTTGAGGGCCATAGATAGATAGATAGATATACAGATTTGCATGGCAATTTGCAATGAATCGCGTGGCTGCCTCTCTAGTTGCTGCTTGAGGTTACAATGTTGCCGATGGAAAACCATCGGCAACATTGTCCAACTGAATGCGCCACAGCAGGTTTGCTGCGTTACAGTAAATGCTGCTGCTTGATCTAGGGGACACACTGCTAACCCTAACCCCACACCACAACCCCAAGACAGATCGACAGTTGAAACACTCCCCCCCCACACCCCACACCACTGCTCCAATACCCCCAGACCACCCCACACCACTGCTCCAATACCCCCAGACCACCCCTCCAACACCCCCAGACCACCCCACAACACCCCTTCAATGCATATTGGTGGTTAGCGCACATGCACACACACACACCTAAACAAAAGGGATATGTACTTACAGACATTGCCGGTGTTGTCGAAACTATTGAGCACTTCGTTTACTCTGAGGGGTCCCAGGTTATCTCTAAACAGCACAAAAACACCTCCGATTACACAGGGGCCAAGAAAGGATTTATTCATGCATGTGGGTGTGCCTGTGTGTGTATAGCCACACACCTGAGGAAGGCACTGTACTCTGGAAAAGAGACACTTCGGTACTCCAACCACTGGTCATTTGAAGGGCAAGATGGCACGACCCTTGACCTGGTGAAAAGGTCAAAGGTTGCAAATCTTCGGACAGACACCTGCTTGACCTCTGGACCGTCCAGCTGCTTTTGATGCAACACCTGGCAGGAAAGAGAATGGAAAGAGAGATTGGAAATTAAATCCAATAAATGAATGGCTCTCTACAAGTCGAGGCTTGTTGTGCATGTAAAATAAGTACTGAAGTGTACAGGTAGAAGAAGCACTTTAATGTTGTGCCCAGAGCCCTTTCAGTGGCACACATGACACAAACATTACATCATGAGTTTGTTCACATTGGAGGATGTTCAGATCATGTATGCAGATCATGTATGCAATGTATACTCCTATGCTTAACATTCTACCACTGTTGTTCATCAACTTTTTTACTGAAGCAAACCAATCTCTCGCTTATTTGGAGACCGCCAGGCCACAAGCTTTTCAGGAATTAGTTATCCAGTCCTAGCTCATTATTTTACCTCTGAAACTGATTCTTCCAATGTTCCTGTGACCAGTAACCTGTAACAAGGCACCCACTGACCTAACTAAGCCCTTTCTCAGTTCCAGTGCAAGCATGAAGAAAGTGTTGCTAGTAATAAAAACACACATTGAAACACTGTCTACATATTTATATAAACCAATCTATATTGACCAGTAGGACTGGAACCAATTTCATTTCACAAGTAGGCCATTACAGTAGTGCAGCTTCATTGCCAAGAGTTATATATGGCACAGATGTGGGTTTTTTTGGATAACCATGTATGGTAAAGATTCTGCATACAGTTGGCTACAGTCCCTGCTTCACTAATGCATGGGTGGACATAGTAAGGGGGGCATGTTTAAAGGAGATAAGATGCAAGGGACATGCTTGCCAAAAAAGGGTTATACTGATAATGGAATAAAATGCAATCAAGTTCTTAGTCAAAAAGTATGGATGATAATGGCATATTGGTGTTTGATATCTGCAATAGATGAACGAGATTTTACTGCAACTTCATATATGTACATTATCATGTATCAAGTGCATGCTCAGCTGATCATGACATGCATTAATGTAAGTCCTTTTTTATGTTTCCCCTAAATAACAAAAAACATCAAATGTGTGCCATTATGTATTACACATTTTAGAGCATGTTGATGGACGTCAACAGGAACATGCAATCTGCAACATGTTGACATGTCTTTCTTTACCTGTCGCAGTAAAGTCCACCTCGCCCGGGCAACGTCAGCACCAGCAGTCGCATCTCCGTCCAGTTTGTGTGTAGATTTACCTGCATCTCTTCTGCACTGACCATCTCTTCTGCACTGACCATCTCTTCTGCACTGACCATCTCTTCTGCTCTGATCCAGCAATGCTACTGAAAAGCGTTCGTCTTTTTCATCGCAAATGTCTCTCTGCATATTTTCGACGTCCTTCTTGGCAAATGACATATTGTAAACACAATAGCGCAAACAGAACAGAAGCACAGTGTATCGTATGTTTTAAATTGCAGTAGTAATGTCATGTAGAACAACAACGAGTTTGCTGAAGTCTATGGCAGTGTTAAAATGTTCCTTTATGTGAACTGCAATCACCTGTTACAACCGCAACTGGCAACTGTTACTTCCGTACACTCGGACATGCTAATCCATCCCCGATGTCATCGCTGTGAGTGAGGCGGTACCGCCACGCTGTGTCTGTATCTGGGATCCATTACTTCTGTCTGCAACCAGACCCGCGTCATTCCGGCTCCGCTGTTGTTACTTCCTGCACGTGTGTTTACATGTAAAAGATTGCATCGTTACAGTGTGAACGTCATGTTTTAATTTAAACGTTACAAGCCTATGTTGTAAATAACTGAAAAACACACAAATTAAAGAGATGTTGTGTTTTTCTGCCATAAAAAAATCGGTATTTTAAATCCGGAAAGTGAGACGTTATGAAGACTACAGATGTATACAATATATTAAGGCTATAGGGAGCATTTAGCAATGTGCGCTTCATTCAATCGTTTCTACGCATTTACTCGTTTTCGATTACGACAGTTTGGCCTCCGCACCCGTCTGCGTGCAACATGTCCGCACACGGTGAGCTGTGGTTTAGGTTTACACCTTACACCGCTTAACTAGACCGTGGATAACGCTAGCTCATGTATAATGTATGCGTGTTTCTAGTTACACCACGGACAGAAGAGCCATGTAGGTGGTGCAGATAAGAGCAGGGGGTGGGGGCTGATACTGGGCAGTGAATCTTTATCAAGTGCCTTTATGTGAGGTTCAGACTGCACTGGACGCGGTAGACATTATAATAGTATAATGTAACAGGCCAGTTGCGGTTGAAACAGGTGATTGCAGTTTAAATAATAATAATAATAAATGTTGTTTGATTCCAGGGCCCTTCAAAGTCAAGTGTTTGGGGCCCCAACCCTGACCTTGACAAGTATAAGAGTCTCCAGGAGAACTTGAGCAGAAGACTGAGAGCAACACACAGCAAGTTCCCCGATCCACCAGACAAATCAGTGGTACGATTTTGGACTCTGCAGCAGTTGACACTATAATGTTCTCCATAACTTCATCATCTGACACTTTGACAGATCTGCAGACACAACCATGTGTATTACCTGGCGTGTGAAGGCATCTACAGAATGGACAGGAGGCAGAGTAAGTGCATAATCCTTGTTGTCATCTACCATTCATGTTTAGTTTAGTTTACTTCCTATTCCCCGTACATCCCATAGATTTTTTCTAAAAACTATTTAACAACACAAATTGTCATCGTAAAGAGGATGAAACCTCAACAGTTGTGCTACAGTGTAGATAGGAAACCTGAACTAAGGGGCATTGCATACATAATCAAGTAACCATTGTTAAACTCCCATGCCACCCTGTCGTGGAATATATGAACTATACAACACATAAAATATATAAGCTTCTATAGTATATAGTTAATTAAATGAACCTTTGTACAAAGTATCTTTGTACCTAGAGGCATCGCTCTTTCTCTCCCTAATTGAAAGGTGTTCAGTTAGTTAGCATTTGCATTGCCACTGGAGCCACAAAACTGGCATTGAGGCCATGCCAATCTACTCACTTCTTTATTAACTTGTCCTTTCCCGCCATGACTGGCCACAGCCATGGCCAACACATAACTCTCCACGATGGTCACTTTTGTTTCCTTAATTGTTACTCAGTTGTTACCCAATGTGAAAGTTTCCCCATAAGAATCATGTACACCCACTGTCTCATTGAAGATTGCTTGGTAAACGCTCTCATGTGTCTTCCCATGATCATGCCTTAATTAAATCAAATACTTTGCTATCAAGAAGTGTCCTAAAATAAGTTATTCTTCATCACACCCATTCACATCACAAAATAGTAGATTGTAGACAAATTATATCTGTATTTACATATTCTTTACAAATATCTCTATGGGACATAATACATGTATAAATAATAAATATCTGTTTGGCTTTCACAACACTGCCCATTTGTGTAATGCTATAGTCGTGGTATTGAATTTCCCATTAATTGGCCAATTAACCTGTTAACCTGTTCCTTCCTGTCCAGATGAAGCTGAGGCTGAACTGCTGCTGAATCTGGAACAGTGGTCCCCTGGGGGGGAGGAGAGGGGAGGGGAGCAGGGAGAGAGAGAGGAGTGGGCAGTCCAGAGGGTGCGTCTGTCCCCCTCAGAGAAGCACCTCGCTGCTACACTGAAGAGTTCTCACAGAGAGCAGGCCAAGTAATAACACAGGGAACAGTATGAAGACATCCAGCAGAACTACGCCAGGATCATTGATGTGGATTCTTTGAAATATATAGAAAATGCATGTGTTGAACTCTTCTGTTCTACTGTTCTAACTAGTTCATTGTTTGCTGTGATATTGTACTTACAGCTGCTGTATGTAGGATTTGAGAGTTGTGAAAAAGAGAGAGAAGAGATCAGAGAAGAGATGCCCTGATTGGTCAGAAATCACCCAGAGGCAGTCTAAAATCTAAATGGTCTCCTACAGAGGGAGGCGCAGTCAACCCCAAGCAGATATTCTCACAGCACGTTTCACTCACTAATAGCTGACAGATGGCAATTCTATTTCTAACTAATGACACTCAAATAATAGCTCTTGAATCTTGCCTACAGCACCTTTTAGTGGGATGTGGTTGCAGTAATTGCTGGTTGCGCCCAGGTGTGTGGTGGTGAAGCTAGCTGATGCGCCGACCTCCCCTCATCAGGATCCCTCACACATCATCTTTACCCTGGAGGACAATGTCTTCAGCTTAGGTATAAGGTGCACTATTAAAATCAATGTCAAATAGTTCTCCATTAGATGTCTTTTTTTCCAGTTCAAACACGTTTAAACTGTTCAATTTCAGTTTAAGATATCAACATGTTGGATGAGTTTATTGTATGTTTATTATAAGTAACGTGTGTTACAGAGTGGGCCAATGACGTGGTCCTGTTCTACACGACTCAGGAGGGTCTGAGTTGTAGCCGTGTGTTTCGCTTGGACCTCACATCACCTGCAGCCAGACATAGGCCTGTATTTGAAGACCAACAGCCTGAGTAAGTAAATGAATTGCATGTTGCATAGGGAAAGTATATATATAGACTAGCTCGAGTTTTAAAGCTCTTCACAGTATGTAAAGTGTATAGTGTGTGTGTGTGTGTGTGTGTCTGTGTGTGTGTCTGTGTGTGTCTGTGTGTGTGTCTGTGTGTGTGCAACCCCACCCCAGTGTGTTTGTAGAGGTGACCCTTTCCAGAGACAGGCGTATATTAACCATCAACTCCAACAGCAAGACTGATTCGGAGGTGTGGCTTATCGACGTAACCACACCTAATTTAGAACCCCTCTTGGTGCAGCCCCGCCTACCAGAGCTGATGTACCATGTAGAGCATTGGAGGGACTGGTTAGTCATACTGGCTAACACAGGTCCTGGGCAGGAGTACCAGGTAATGTACAACACACCAGTTAAGCTATGAAACAGTCAATAAATGATCAGCTTTCAGCGGTGGCGTTGCCAATGTATTCTTATTTAGTTGAGCGTTGAAGCCTAGCATTGACACTACCCTGGGTGTAGCGGACCACTTAGAATATGCACCCTGACGCTGTGCTCAAAGTTCAAACTTAAACTTTGACCCCAGTTGACACTGACCTCTCGAAGCGCATCCAATCAGGTTACAGCTTTGTTTGACGTTCTAAAACCAACTAACCACCTTTCTAAACCTAAGTGCATGTTTCCTTGGTTTTATGAATAAAAAGTTCCTGGCTGGCTATATTTCTACGACAAACTAGTGTCTACCGCTTTTCTGGATGCTCATCATGTGTTGACCGCTTTAGGGATTGGTTTTGTCACATGAGATATGAATCAGATCTCAAACAATTCCTGACATTCAGATTTAATAATCTGAATAATGTCTCCTCAGGTGCTGAAGGCTCCTCTTGCAGGGCCATCCCTGGGCTCCTGGGTGCCTGTGCACACACCGAGCCCTGGCGTGACACTCAGAGATATGGAGGTGGTGGGCGACCACTGTGTGGTGACCACCAGAGAGGCCAGCGGGGAGTTGGCTCTGACAGCCATTCCACTAGCCGACCCTCTGGGGGTATACAGCATACCGGTCAGTGGTTTAGGACCACTGCTTCACTGGTTTGTTGTGTGTTTACCATGCACATGTAATGCTAACACAGCTTGTTTCCACTTGGTACATTTATGCTTTTGTATGTGTTTCTTTTATACCTTATTTCTAATGAGTAGATCTGAATAGACTTCATTTATTATAATTGAAGATAATATTTCATCATGTAGCTCAAATCCTTCCTTCCTGGGTGTTTGAAGGTATATATATATATATTATTATTTTTATTTTTATTTATTTTTTATTAAATTATTATTATTATTATTATTTATTTATTAATTGATGTATTATTAATTTATTTTTATTTGATTTATGTCTTGTCTGTTTATATATACTTCTCTGGCTTCCCCACGCTCCCTCTAGCTCCCTCGGTGGGCCTGTTCCTGTGAGTCGTGGAGGCCAGGCCCGGCAGACCTCCACGATGCGCTGCAGTTTCTGCTGTCATCTCCAGTGTACCCCCAAGTGCCCTTCACGTTTCACCCCAAGGACGGGCTTCTATTGTCAGGCACAGAAGCGGAAGGGACCTCCCCAGAGAAAGGCAGCAGTGACAAACACATCACAAAGCGTTTGGAGGTGCAGAGCCAGGTAAACACTCTTGAGTATTCATTATATTTAATTCAATTACACTGCTATTACTCTGGTGACATCCACTTAAAGGACAATTCCGGCGCAAAATGAGACCATATGATTTAGGGCTGCTCGATTTTGGAAAAAATGAGTATCACGATTTTTTTGGTCAAGATTGAAATCACGATTCTTCAAACGATTCTTTTTGAGTTTGAAAATAAAATGCATTT
>JAOPJH010000124.1:1453503-1468126 GCA_027122575.1 Merluccius polylepis | reverse complement strand
GATCGGGATGTACAAAAGAAACGTGCTCGGATCCATGCGTACGCACACTTTGATACATCTGAATTTATTTGTGCGTACGACAGTTTCTGGGTTTTGGCGTACGCCAAGTTTCAGTAGGAAATCCACGCAAGTCTTTGTACATGAGGCTCTGCTGTCCTATCAGCGGCAGGGAGCTCGTCCACCACTGCGGCGCCGAAACAGAGAAGAGTTGTGACTCCTTTGTGAAAATGTCTTACTATGTTCACAAATAAAGTTCAATAATCAGTGGTTTTAACATTCAAGTATTATTGACATCTCAGTCGTTGTCGTTGAGGAGAAATTGCGAGTGTCTGGCGAATATCCAAAATGAAACCAATCAGTACCTCGGTTCCACCACCAGGTGTCACCAAAGAACACGTTGTCTGTTCAACTTCCTGCGAAGCCCCTCTGGCAGCAGCTACTAGTCATAACCTGGGACGAGACGAGGTAAACCCCAATTTATCTTCCACTTTGACCTTGTCATGAGATGCATGTCCAAGCTAGCTTATATGGAGACATTGGCACACAGTCTTTGACTGATGTTAAAAGGGATGTGTTACATTGGCGATGTATATTTGCTAACGTCAACATTAGCACATATAGTTAGTGGCAAACGAAAGCTAGCTAACTGTTTGGTAGCTCAAAGTTGACCAAAACCATGTCAGGCTGTTATATATTCAGTACAAGACATGTCTGCTTCAAGTTTAAAAACATGTTTTAGCTCATATGTTCCCCACTCGCGAGCTGCCTTGTGCGTCCATTTGATTGTCTTTCATTGAAAGCAAACCAGTGCTAGCTAGTAAAGTATTAAATCAATGGCTGCTGGTCAGCCCTGGGTCAACATGCACACTGGTTTCTTTTTAAAGTTGGCTAATAATGCCAAAAGCAGCTGTTTTCAGTTTCGAGCTATAACATGTGTGGTAGCCTACTACATCTGCCTGAAATTGAGCCGTTTCTGAATTATTATTTGATATGTGTGATTGTAAACTATTAATCTTGTATCTTTTAAAGTTATAAAAACATATTGTAGTTTATTGATACTGTGCAATGTGTCACTCATCACATAATCAGAAGTGTTTGGATCTAAATGAAATTGAAATATCCACAAGGTGGTGGTAAGAGTGCCTTTTGACTTGTCATGTGGTCTTAACGTAGGAATGTAAATGTCTGAGGACCGTGAAGCGCAGGAGGATGAGCTGCTGGCTTTAGGGAGTATCTACGATGAGGAGGTGTTCCACAGGGCGGAGGCGGCGCAAGGCGGCGAGATCCAACTCTGCCTGCAACTCCCACCCGCTTTCAAAGTGGTGGTCAAAGGTACAGCTGTGACATGATTAGCTACCAGCCACTCAACGTGAATGTCTTTGGAGATGTCCCTAGTATGGCCCTCCCGTTTACTTGTGGGATAAAATAGGATCTATTGGTCAATGGGGAGGCCCTACCACAAGTGGCCTGTTGCACATTAAACTTCCCCCATGCAGGGCAAAATGAGGCTTTCATTGTCTTTTTCTTGTTTCACTGCGTTACATTGGATTACACATTTGTATGTGCTTTTATCGTTGTTATTATTATGAGTGAAGTCAATTCTCTGTCCGTCTGTTGCAGGAGAGAAGCGGGCTGAGTACGACATAACCTTCCTGCCTCCTCTGGTGTTAAACTTTGAGCTTCCTGTAGATTATCCCACCGCCTCCTCCCCAATATTTACCCTCAGCTCCAAATGGCTGACTCGAACACAAGTAAGACTGCTTGTCATGAGATGAATAGCTAACCCACCTATTGATATTGTTCTGCTGTTCTACATACTTGACATTCTCTGCTTCAGTATGTTCAGTTGTTCAGCTGTGTTATATGGAAACGTATAAAATGTGCACACATTTAGATTAGTTAACATTCTGTCCGTATTTCATGAGCAATCTTTGAATCAGTTATAATCTTGTGAATTACTATGGTTTTAGTTTTTGTTATGGAGTTTTCTTACACAGCCTTGTAGATGATTGGTCAATTATGGCAATCTACAGTCTTATTTCTGAATAGCAGACCCCTGCTAATATGGTCGCAGTTCTCCAAAACGGTAGAATTTAACTATTAATTTACTTTTTTGTGAGCCGGTCATTATCCCTTACATATCAGTTATTTCAAAAGCTCTCTGTCCAGTAGTCACTCTGCAGAAAGTAGTCACACCCCACGTGCTCTCTCCTTCCGGCAGATGAGCGCGCTGTGCAGGCGTCTGGACGAGCTGTGGGGGGAGAACCAGGGATGTGTGGTTCTCTTCACGTGGGTCCAGTTCCTGAAGGAGGAGGCCCTGGACTTCCTAGGTGTCACGTCTCCTCTGGTAGTGGTGCGGGTGGGGAGCAAGGCAGCTGCTGTGGACCGCAGTAAGAGTGAAGCTGCAGGTACACTGAAAGTGTGATACTTTATTGGGGACGAATGCTTTTTCAGGTCTGATACATTTGTCGTACTGGAGAAGCATGACCATGTAGTTTTCCTCTGCAATTTTAAGTATGCGTGCAAATGTGTTTTGCCTGCAAATATCTTCATTCTATGTTTATCCGCCTCTCCAGCTGTGACTCGCCCAGAGAATCTCCCTGACAACGAGGAAGACATGAAGAAGAGGACACAGGGGCAGGAGAAGTCTGACGCACAGTACTCCTCCATCTCCACTTTGTCGTCAGCGGCGGTGCCCACCTCCCAGCCGCCAGACCCCCGGGCCGTGCTGGTAGCCGACCCCCGGGCCGACATCCTTCCCCAGCTGCTGGACTTTGACGAGGCCCAGCGGCAGAGGGTGTTTGACGGGCGCGTATTCAGCTGCGGCATCTGCTTCCTGGAGAAGCTGGGCGCCGCCTGCCTCTGCTTCAAGGAGTGCCGGCATGTGTACTGCCGCGACTGCATGAGGGAGTACTTCCAGATCCAGATCCGCGACGGTAACGTCCGCTGCCTTAACTGCCCCGAGCCAAAGTGCAGCTCCTTGGCCACGCCGCTGCAGGTAAGATGTACACACGGGGGGACAGGTATACGGTTAGGTGTGTGGTGCACGGAGCTGTCGTTTACTAGCCTTGTGAGGACATCCTGAGCTTGTGAGTTCCCACTCTGTTTCTCTCTGCAGATTGGTCAGGTCGGATGAAAGCCTCTCCCGAAAATGTCAAAGTGATAGGAACAGTCAGCACTTGGGGGGGGGGGGGGGGGGTGGATGGTTTCTGGTTTGCTGGTGGCAAAAATCTCAAACAATGGTGGCGCTCCGTAGAAGACAAATCTACATCCTTAAAGCAGTTGTGACGAGTGTGAGTTGTGTGTGACGTCACGGACGCTACGTCCATATGTTCTATGGTCTACGGATGACACACACACACATACACCCCGTATTCTCTCCCTTGCAGGTGAAGCAGCTGGTGGACGAGGAGCTGTTTGCCCGCTACGACCGGCTGCTGCTGCAGTCCAGCCTGGACCTGATGGCAGACGTGGTGTACTGCCCGCGCCAGTCCTGCGGCAGCGCTGTCATGCTGGAGCCCGATGCCACCATGGGTATCTGCCCTGCCTGCCAGTATGCCTTCTGCACCCTCTGCAAGCTGGGCTACCATGGCCTCTCGCACTGCAAGGTCACCTCAGGTAGTGTTGTTGTTGTTGTTGTTGTTGTTGTTGTTGTTGTTGTTGTTGCTCCACAACAACAACCACAGGGATATTATCTTTCAAAATTGCTTTAAAAACAAACTTTAATGGACCTTTTTCAGAGAGGTGTCATCGTTATACAAACACAGGTGTTGGTCATATCACCAATGATGGGTCCTTCTATGTACCAGGGTCTTCACTAGTTTAGTCTGCTAGCCGTGCGCTGGTACATAGGAGGAATAGACCCATCATCGGTGGTCGGTGTTCTCCTCGCCAAGCATCTGTTCTTCTCTCTGTTGGTGGAACGGTCCGGCGCCGGTGAAGGCTTTAACCGACTTCACCAGGGAAGGGTGGGCTGCTATACAGGCGAGGGGGATACCTCGCCTGGAAATTTCTCTGCTTCGACTTTATGGCCAAGTACCAGTGCCCGCTGTTCGGTTACTCTCTCTAGCCACTGATGTTATGCGTTGTTTTCGGTATATCATCCCTGTCTCGTGTGCGCTTTGCGTTTAATAGGTCAGGTGACGTGTGATACCAGGTGCTTGGGTGTGTTTTTTGTTCGCCAACAAAGATCTAGAGCTCCTTATTCTGTGCTTTTTGGTGAAAAGCGGACGTAGGAAGAGCCAAGCTGCTCCCCGCCACTGGTTCTTTGGTTTCCTTAGCCTCGCCCCCCGGTGGTAGCGGACGTAGGAGGAACCTTGTTTCCTTGTTTTTCATGGCTTCTATGAAAAAGCAGGCTTGAGTCGGAGGTTACGGACTCGCTCTGTTCTCTTCATTCACCACTTTGCGTGTCTCTAGGAGAATTATGGTTTTGTGTTTTGCACATACATGGCTTCTTGAGTCCGATGTGTTCCAGGACTTGAGTCCAGCAGGGCTACTTCATGATATAGAACGACCGTTTTGCTATTACAACTCTAGTTCTATGATTGTAGGCGTAGCCGTCTAGTTCCCCACCTGCTGTACCCTCCATTGGTGAAAGAATAGCGCGGATGACTGCCGCTCTTGGCCTTATATACACGGTGCCGTGGGTTATGTGGGTGGGGGCCACGTTGATTGGTCCATTGTTGAATTTTCAGTGTGTGATTGCATGTACGGGACAAGCTCATAAGGCGAAGCCTAGACGGCTATGCCTACAATCAGAGTTGGAATAGCATAACTATCGTTATATAAAAAACGATTTGCAGTGGATTTTTAGATGCATTGTCATGAAGGTGCAGGGTCTTTGTATGCTTAAACATGAACACAGTAGCCTACAGTGTTTTACATCTGTTAATGTTTCTGTTCAAGAATGACTGTCCTGTGGGAACACAAATCAAAATATTAAATGTGCATGTGTGTGTGTCTGCGTTTGCGTGTGTGTGTGTGTGCGCGCGCATGCATGCAGATGAGCTCCGTGGCCTTCGCGATGACTACCTGGGCGCGTCGGCGGAGGAGAAGAAGTTCATGGAGCAGCGCTTTGGCAAGCGGGTCATCCAGCGGGCGGTGGAGGAGTCCTTCAGCCGCGACTGGCTCAGCGACAACTGCAAGCGCTGCCCTCGCTGCAGCACCAACATCCAGGTCAGCCACGGCGTCCCACACCACATGGGGGGCTCACGCCGGCATGCCCGTGAAATGTCCCACAGTCCTCCTGACATAGGTTACAGCGGCGCTTGTAAGCGATTGAAAGCTATATTGAACCGAAAGCAGTGTCATGTTTGCAAATACGATCCCAGTGGTTTTTGATTTGCGCTATCATTGATTTCTCATTCCGCGTCATACAAGTTCTGGCTCCATTTCCGTTGTCCGTGTAATGGAGCGGCAAATGCAAATAATGCATTTGCCAGTCTTATTTTTATGAGCTTGCCTTTTTGCGGTATTGATAATAGCGTGTCCTCGTAGTATTAATGTGTTTGACATTTTTCATACTCGCACCCTTCAACTCTGAAACAGAATCGTAAGTGAAGGTCAATGTCAAATGTATTTTCCACTGTGGAACTCTTAACTATGGTCTCTTGGTGTGTGCGTGTGCATGTGTGTGTGTGTGCGCCGCACCGCAGAAAGTGGACGGCTGCAACAAGATGACCTGCAGCTCCTGCCGCCAGTACTTCTGCTGGCTGTGCCTGGGGCAGCTCAGCAAGGTCAACCCCTACAGCCACTTCAACAGCCCCTCCCTGCCGTGCTACAACCAGTCAGTCACCTCTTTTTGTTTTCCTCAGTAAAGGCCCCCCAATATATTTACGAACTAAATTGAATTTTGGCCTGGCCGCTTAGGCTGTCAGAACTATACGATTTAGTCATCGCGATGTGTGGGCTGTTTGTTTCAATAATGCCAGGAGATGGTTTCCTACCATCTCCGTGTCCTTGTAGTTCCTGCTTGAGCGCCCATACAAATGATATGCATAATCCCCCACAATCTCAGCAAGTCTTGCTTCAAACTGGTCCATCTTGAAATAAATACATATAGTTTAGGACGCCATAGTCGATATTTTACATACACCAAATATGTTAGCGGGTACTGATGTAGTCATTCACGTGGTATTGCTGACCAATTGCAGTGTATTGGGGGGGAAGGCCAATGTGGCGTTTAGTTTTGGTTGCAAACCAGCAGTTTTGTGCGAAAAACGTTTTTGCTTTCTTCTTAAGTTTATCGGGGCCTTGCGGCTAGCTGTCCTGTGCGTACAAACAACTTATAAACAAAAACAACGCATTCTGTATATTATGTATGTGGAGTGTGTGGTTGATGTGTGGTTTAAGCAGCCTCACCTGGCCAGAGTCAGACTGATGAGACTCTGGGGCCGGGGGGGTTGCACACCTGTGGTGCGTTGAGGTAATCAGAGCCCGCGGGATAAAGCAGCTGTCGACTACACACACTCCACAATGTATCAGTCTCTCATCGATCAATTGAATATAATGGATCGATTGTTTGTGGTCTTCTCCCAGACTCTTCCAAGGCGTGCAAATGGACGACGACGACGAGGAGTTCTGGAGCGACGAAGAAGACTGACGGCATGATGCGTACAATGGTGTCTTCTTTTCCTGCTGTCGCCTCGCTCGCTGTCTCGCTGCCTCACTCTCCACATTCACTCTGCTTGTGTTTGCACTTGGGGACAATGCAGCGCTGCGATGCTTGGCTGATGGTTCCAATGTGGGGCCGTTAATGTGGTCACAGATCAAGCGCTCCATCGCTTCATATGACGTGTGTACAGGCACAGGGAAATATATTGGGGGGTGGTTTCTTTTCCTGCTAAACAAGCGGCTGTTGGCTGTTTGTACGTTGTTTTAATACAGCCTACCGATTGGAGTTAAAACCAACAAGTCCAGGAAATTGCATTTCAAACAGACTAATAATATAATGTGTGAGCGAATGGTATTCTAGCTCCTGGGCGTTGTCGGATCTATATATATATATATATACATATATATATATAAATATATATGTGTGTGTGTGTGTGATTGGTTAGTGAATCAGCAGGGTAGTCTTAGTTGAAGTAAATTTGTGTGTGTGGTTGGTTTCATTTCATCAGCATTTGATGATGGCATTATAGTATGATAATTATACAGATCACAGACCATAACTGGCTGTAAATGTATCTGTTTAAAGTCCAAACTAATTATACTAATTCATAATTTGTTCACAAAACTCACATTTTGAACGGAAGTACATTATGAAATTCAAATGAATTATTAGTTTTACTCCCAAGGGATCCGAGTATGATGGCAGGATCTGTTAACAGTTTGTTAAAGCCTATTGGACTGATGGTTTAGGTTTCAGAGATTCTTGTGAATACATTACATTTGTTCTAAAATTTCAGTCGCTTTACAACACAGAACAATAACTAATAACTACATTTACATGGGCTTTAATTAAGCTATATGTATCATCTTATTTTAGTTAAGACATTAAGGCCCTTCAGTTTCCTGTTTTACTTGGCTATTTTAGCCCTAATTCTTGTTTTTAAATAGTATGCAATCATCAAATGCTCAATCCTGAATGGAAAAAACTGGTGTTTCATTTTTCTGTGAAACTACACAATGTTCATGCCAGACTTGTTCCAAACAGCCTCATTTGATTAGTCACATTCAACTTTTGTAATGTTAAGTTAGTTATTCGGGCCGTCTCACCACTTTGCTCATGTAAAGCTGCCCCGTTATTATCCGGTTATGTTCATGTTGCATTGTGTTAATGGTGCCATAGAAACCACAGAAAATAATGCACAAGAAATGTTTGTCCTAAACAGAAAGCTATGTTAAAATGTGACATGTTCATTGTATGCTTTTGTTTGTGTTTGTTGTCCTGCTGGAATGATTTTCACATCAATACTTGCACATGTACTGTTAAGTTTACATCAGGAAAGTAGTTCTGACATTAGGCAACACTACAGTTTCTACCAAAAATGTCATTTATAAGCCTTTCGTTAATGATGACCAAATCATTAACAAAACATGAGTATACATTTGTAGCTATCCACTAAAATATGTAATGGATATGGATAGCCTATCTAGTGGACTATCTATTAGTCATCTGCAAATGTATAAATGATTTGTGAATGATTAGTTCATCAACTAAAGACTTATAAGTTCATGTTTTGTGAATGATTAGTTCATTAATGAACGTTATAGTGTTGCCTATGTTTTTTTATTGATTCCCCTCTAGTCACTGTAGTGTTCATCAACAGTTTGAAAGAAGGGGTGAAGAAAAACAATTGTAAAGTGAAATATTGCATTTAAGTTAATGCTGTTACTTTAAATAAAAAAGTTACCACAATCAATAACAAGCCCCTACATCAATGGCAATGGGGATAAAATGTGTTGAGGCTTGTAAATATACATCATGTGTGTTTTAATCTTAAATTGTCTTAAATTAGTTTTGCCACATGAGGAGCTGTCATAAATCATTGATGTTTTGAGAGACATTCTTCCTCATCCTCCTCTCCCTCACCCCACCCCACCCCCTCCTGGTGATGGTGTTGCCATGTCTGCTGACCATGTTGAATTGCTAATGAGCAATGGTTTCAGTTGAGTCAGAGGTTAGCATCTCTCTTTTCAATCACACGTTTCTATATGCACTAACAAATGCTCCAATGAACTGCTTAGTCACACGGATGGACCTATCAGGAGAGGGCATGAGAACAATCCTGCAAACAGAGATTGATGGTAGCATCTCTTCGACTTGCAAATAAACAATTTGTCAGTAGATTTTGAATTAGTGATAATGCAGTAGTATTTTCTGCACCTCTTCTGCTTTAGATCTAGTTTTCTAATTAAGTTGTTTTTATATTATTAAAATAATTAAATAACTTGTTTGTTTTTTTAGGAAATAAAAATCCCCACTCTTTTTTCCGTTTTATTTTGCTCGCAAAATCTCCCCATTTTATCTGTGCATCATGTCAACCATTTACACACTTCTAAAAGAACTGTCAGAACCATAACTGGATTGGTTATGACAGACGGCGTGAGAGACAGCGAGAGAGACAGACAGAGACAGGGAGAGAGAGTGAGCCCAAAACAATGCAACACCAAAGAAACAACGAGAGCTCATGTTTGAGCCTGAGACTGAAAGCACTACAACATGGCCAAAGCCTTTTGGCTAGAGTTGCTGACATGGGACAACCCTTTACAACAGTAACCCCCCCCCCATTCCCCTCCTGTCCTATCCTGGGCACCCCATTTTGCTTCCCTACTGACTGACTGACTGACTGACTGACTGACTCATGAGGGGGGGGGGGGTTGTCACTGTGTACCTAAAGGTACACACTCTCAGGAAACAGTCAGAACGTTAGCAACAGCAGTCGGGGTGTCACCAGGAGTTCCTGAGAAATCTCGCTTAGCCTTGAAATAATCCAACAACTTTTTTTTTCGGAAGTGGCAGGCGGGCAAAACCAGGAAAAAAACTAAAAGGTTGGTGTGGTTGGGGTAGAATGGCTGTGTGAGGTGATGAGGAGGAGATGAGCTTCTGGGAAGACAATGGTGATGATGGGACTTCAGGACTGGATTTGAGATGGGAGTGGACTGCCATATTTGTGTGGTGCAGAGATGTGGCTTAGTTCCCTGAAATAGAAAAAATGTCCAGTCTGTGTAGGATTTTAATTTTATTTCTTATAGGTCCTCTACACTAAATGTGAGTGAAAAATATGAACAATCCATCTGTTCTTCTTTCTTTCTTTTTCAATCCAAGTTAAATCAAAGGTCATGCTATCCATTTTGAATAGACAACTTTCATTTGATCTGATTGTTTTGAGTCTTAAATGGCAGTAGTTCTGCCCACACCTAAAGGCACCCATTACATCATGTGTATTATATATATAGCCTACGACAGATCCTCACGCTACACGTAACGTCTTTGATAGATGGAAACAAAATGGTCTTTCTCTTTTGCCCCAAAGCACTAAGCTCAACGACTGTACAAAGTACAGAGGCGCCCCCATCTTCCAAGCAGAGCGACTGACTGAGAGGGCAGGACATCATGGTGGAGAGTGACAGAGAGTTGTCCTCCATGGCGCAGGCGCTGTGGGACAACGACGTCAACCGGCTCCAACCTGGCAAAGACTATAGGATCTCTCTTCAGGTGAACCAGAACGCACACAAATACATGCAAAACAAGTTCCGATATAAACCATATCCTGGTTCTCATTTGGACCCTCCAATGATGTTGGCTCATTGTTTTTTTACTCACTCTAATACAACCCAGCACACACACACATGCATGCGCACATACACGCGCACACGCACACACACACACACACACACACACACACACACACACACACACACACCCTACCAGTCATTTTAAATGGCTACAATGGCCGGCCAGACACTGATCCTAGCCAAATTGAATGCCAAACAATTGAGCCAAACAGTGGCTGAGGTCTACAGTCCACTACAGCGTAAACTCAACACTATCGCCATTTGGAGCAACACTATAGCATAAGAAAACATTGTTAGAAAAAGGATTACTTGTAGTTGATCAAGTGTGAATGAAATGTTTTTTCACGGCACAAACTTTGAACCTGCCATCTTCATCCTCACTCTGTATTCTGAAGATGTTACTGTAATATCTCTATCTCATGCTTACTCTATGCTTATGGAAATACTGCTAGATCAATGTCAGGTCTTTTCATTTCATACATATTTTTCATTTCAAGAGTACACACACACACAAATTAATCTCAGAGAAAGCACTTAGTGATACCGCCTGCCATAGTTTGAATGGATAGTGACATCATCTGACTGACACTAATAAATAAACATTTTTTTAATTGTATTATATTATAAATGATAAGCTCAATTCAAACCAAACAATTATTATTATTATTATTGTTTATTATTATGTTTATTGTTATGTTTATTCTTTGTTTCTATGTGGAAATAAACAGAGGAGCTGGTCCAAAGCATTTTGTATTAATGGTGCTCCACCAATAATAATTTGTAGGCCACTTACATTCTGTCAGTGTCATACATCTAACAGTCAGGATTTGAAAAATAAAGAATATAAATGTATCTGTATGGCAGTAATAATCACAAAGATAACAACAAATAAACTGAAACAATATGTAAAGTGTTTATTTGCTCGTCTTTGTGGTGTGTGACGCAGGGTAAAGCCGGAGAGATGGCCATGAACGACGACAATGACGGGGCCGGTTTCCCCCTCTTCACTTTCGTTGACGAGAACATCTTCAAAAAGGAGACCTTTTTAGGTAAACCTAAGAAAATGTAAATGCACATTTATGAGGAGCTTGTAGTATAGTAGGCCTATGTAATGTCACACAAATGAAAACGACAGAAAACTTTAATTTGACCTTGTGTTACTATGGGAGTAGTTCAATAGTTATAGAGAAGCACGTACAAAACACCCTAATCTGTAAGGTCCAAAATTAACTTGGAATTAACTTTTATCTTTTTATCTGCCAGAGTAAAACAAATCTAATGACCAAGCAGTTGTTTTAATATACAACCCATATTTATTTTTACCTGCAAATCTATCAGCCATTGCCTGGTAGCGGGTGTTCATTTTGCAACTCCACTGCGCCAATCAAATATTTGCCATTGGACGAATCTGTTAACACATTAAACTCCACTGGGGATCTCTTCATCTGCTGCGTGATAATATATCAGTGTCGTCATCTCCCACGTGGCACCAAACACAGCTCCCTCGTCACTTCATAATCTCCTTATGACCAGCGGATAACCATGTCTTACATAATGACGAGAGAGCAGACTTCATAGCAGGAAGAACACACACCATCAAACACACAACTGTTCACTAACCCCAACAACACAACACACCATGCCAGGGTCACTGGGTCCACACTCCGCCTCTCTATTTCCTTTCTGCTCCACAGAGGCAAACACATTTGTGAAGCACTTGAAGTTTTGAAGCGACAACAATGATCTGAATCTGTATCAAGTCTCACTATGATCAGACGCTGTCTGATAAGCCTGCAGTCCCGGTGTTTTCCACTGAGAATATTTGTCCTTTATTTAATGACTATAACTTCAATCAATGCTGTCCAGTTGTCAATGCCTTATTTACTGTAATTGTGACGAAAAATCACGTGAGCAGGATTTAAATGAGACTGTGTGTGTCCTATATGTAACACCTCTGTAGTGGGAAAGGTACATTATACTACTGTACAGTCACAAGAAAGTTCCAAATGTGACAGATAGGAAAACAGATCACTGGTTCCTATTAATTAAATGTGTGTATTATATACACAGTATTGAAATTTTAAAAAAGGTTCGTGTTTTTTTTTTTATGGATGAAAGAATCCAATCTTTATGTAAGAATGACATTTAACAACACTTCTGTGTCCCATGGTTGCATAGCTTTTATTTCTCTCTTGGATAACTATGTGAGTGACACCGGAGAACCGGAGATAGTGACCCCAGAGGAGGAGGCTGAGAACCACAAGTTCCTGGACTCCCTCGTTCAAACACCCACCATGAAGGTACCTGCAAGGGATAGATCTCAGCAGCACACGCCATTTCATTCTTCTGAGCACATTTAGAAACGTAGACAAAATGTTTTTTTTCTTCTCCTTTCGTATGCTAACAGATAGCCCATAAGTACCTTGTGGAGAAACACCTCTCTCCAGAGAACGAGAAAGACTTCAAGAAGCAACTGTACCGGATCTGGTTTGAACTTTACGCCCGGAAAGGATCCAGCAGGTAGGGTGTGCCTTAACCACAACCCAGCCACTACCAACACATCTGTCTTGTGTAGTTTTATTTATAGCTTAGCTTTATTTATAAACTGAAGTAGTGCCCAATATTTATCCATATTTATTCCATGCCTTTATTGAATACTCGAATGTGATTGATCAATTACAGCATTCTACGGTCTGTTATTTCTAAATAGCAGACCACTGGTATGAATAACAGACTGTTGCTAGGGATACTATTTCCAACCGTAGAATCTAACAGACAATTGTTTTAGCGGAAGCAATAAAATCTTTCTGTTATATTTTCTGTCAAATTATTGATTTCTTTAGTAAGTAGCTGTGTAATAAGTGGGATAATGTACAGCGAGATGGTCATTACTGCGAAATAATTATTTCGCAATGATGACATTATCCCTCACAATGTTAGCATCGTGTAGCATGTCTCAGCACCACAGGAAATATGATCCATCCAATCCAGTATTTGCCCTCCTATTTTGGATCTAGTTACTCAACGTCCATGTTCACAAGTGCTGAGGCACATGTTGACATGGATGCTGCACATGAACCCCAGTGCTAGGCTGAGTTGTGATCCAGGCTCCTCTCCCACCAGGCCAGACTCCTCAGGCTTTGAGCATGTGTTTGTTGGTGAAACCCGCGGTGGCCGCACCGTCATTGGATTCCACAACTGGATCCAGCTGTACCTGCAAGAGAAGCTGGGCCACATTGATTACAAAGGCTACAGTGTGAACGCAAATTCCCCACAAGTATGTTGTCACAAAACGTGTGACAACCGCCATTTCCATATGTTTTTTGTGTCATTTACAAACTAGCACTGTTGTGCACTCTGTACCACCTCCCCCCAAAACACACACACACACATTCATATAATAAGAATAAGAATAATGAACAAACTTTCTGTCCCCAGCCTGACGAGAACAAGCACATCATGGCGCTACAGTTCAGCTGGAAGAACGGCATCAAGCCGAAAGGCAGCATCTTCATCGGCGTCAGTCCCGAGTTTGAGTTCGCCCTCTACACCCTCTGTTTCCTGAGCTCCCCCAATGAGCGTGTCAAAGTTCAGTTCAGTTTGTACGACGTGGAAATTGTCTGCCACCACTATAACCAGAAGCATATAGGTACCACCTACCCGATGCTGGTCAGATACCAGAACCCTACTCATTGAGACGTCATTTTACCCTCAAAATGAACAGATCACTTTCATGGGTTATATGCAAAGTGTCACAGGTGTTGTTGATGTCTTTTTATTTAAGGTAAAGATACAATAAAACCTCACCAGACCAATGTTTGTGTTTTTTATTTATTGATGTGCTGTATGTAACTACTAAAGCAACCACTGTGATGAAACACACAAAACAAAACAAAAAGTTTATTGTTGTGAATGTGTTATTTGTATTATAGTCATGCCAATGACGGAAATCCACACTGATTATATTACCACTATGATAAGAGATCTTGAGCATGGGTAGTATATTAGTTATTATTTTGTCAATGGCGATAATTGTAGGCCGCTTACATTCTGGAAATACCTTATTATCATTGAAAACGGGTTGTTGAAATATGGATGAAACCATATACCTGCTCTGTTTATTCTTCAAATAGGCCTACGTGATTTCACTTTAATATGACATAATAGAACTTAATAAGACAGTAGTGACAAAAGTTTGCAAAAATATCATAATGTTGTGACTTTATTTAGCGGGGCACATGACACTTAACTAACAATTAATTGACCTGGTTTTCCATGCTACCGTATCAAAATGAAATCATGCTCTGAAGCGGTCTTAGTTAATCGTTGGGTAATGATCTGTAAATATATCATAATGTTGTGACTTTACTAAGCGGGACAC
>JAOPJH010000124.1:1317981-1330880 GCA_027122575.1 Merluccius polylepis | reverse complement strand
TGTGTGTGTGTGTGTGTGTGTGTGTGTGTGTGTGCGCGCCCAAAGCCCCACCAACTGGTGTGAGGGAAGACAGCTTGTGAAGCGGTCATGGTCCGTGTAGGTGAAAACCCTGTGGTTCCGTCTGCCCTTGGACCTGATGAGGGATTGGACCTCTGTATGGTACTGCTGCTCCAGAGGGCTCTGGCAGGCCGCCTTGTTTTGGAAGAGATCCATCTCATACTGAAGACAGAGAAGAGCACATTGTTTGTATTGGGGTGGTCAAAGAGGTAAAGCAGTAAGGAATAATGAGAGACATTGGAGGAGATCGCAGTCGCCCATCTGCAATAACTGGCTTGTTGTGGTACCTGACTGAAAAGCTTGTCCTGCCATTGCACCACAAGCTCTTCCTTATTATCTCCTGGAGAGAGAGAGACAGAGAGAGACAGAGAGAGAGAGAGAGAGAGAGAGAGAGAGAGAGTCAAAAAAACAGTGTTGTGTTGTAAGCATAGCATGCAAAGAGATTCTTGATCAATGGCTTTTATAACTAACACATATCAGACGTTGTATTGTCATATATATTAAGTATTACACTTATTAGGTGTAGATTTTACATGCAATACTTGAAGTTAGGGCTGGGCTATATCGATGTTGTGCTATGAGACTATATATTGTCTTAGATTTTGGATATCGTCATATCCTGATATGGATATAAGTGTGGTCCTTTCCTGGTTTTAAAGGCTTTACAGTAAAGTGGGGGGAAAAAAACAGAAAATACTCAGTACTTTTCCAAGTTGCCAAGTATGTCATTCACACAGGAGTATACTAAAACTAGGCTCCACCAATGTAGTTATTTTACATAGACTATGTATGTATTGAATGACCAGACTACATGCTATATATCAGCTATTAAATGTCCTTTAATTGGGATATAGAAGATGTTGGCCACATGGCCCCACTTGAAGACAAGTGCACATGAACGCATCTCCAACCCAGTGAACATGAACGCATCTCCAACCCAGTGCACGTGAACGCATCTCCAACCCAGTGCACATGAACGCATCTCCAACCCAAGTGAACATGAACGCATCTCCAACCCAAGTGCACATGAACGCATCTCCAACCCAAGTGCACATGAACGCATCTCCAACCCAGTGCACATGAACGCATCTCCAACCCAGTGAACATGAACGCATCTCCAACCCCAGTGAACATGAACGCATCTCCAACCCAGTGCACATGAACGCATCTCCAACCCAGTGCACAAGAACGCATCTCCAACCCAAGTGCACATGAACGCATCTCCAACCCAGTGAACGGTACCTTCTTGGGCCTGCGTGGGGGGCAGCGTGTCCAGCTCCACGGCGCCGCTGCTCTGCTGGGACAGCACCTGCTGTTGGAGATGCTGGGAGAGCACCGCTGTGGAGGTCACCCTCTCGATACGGACCCTAAAGATAACCCCACGGAAAGAAGCACACACGAAAACGAGTTAGCCATTGAGTCATCATCATCACCGTGATTACATTGCGAGGTGGCAGCTAGCTAATTAGCTGTTGGTCATTATTATAGCTGCATTTTGGAGGCAGGCCTGTGAAAAAGGTTACTTACGCTATCCTTAGGTTTTTGACAGGATCCCGAGACCGATAAACAGCCTCACCTGTATCTGTATTCCAGCTTTCTGCCATTGAGGAGACGAGTGTAACGTTAACGTTAGCCTAAAGGATTACCCTGTTGCTTGCTTCTGGTTAGCTTGGTCAGCTAACCTCGCAGTAGCGTCGGGGTTAGGGTTACATAGACACCTGCTTTGCGTTGGCTTGAGTGGTGGCTAACACCAGCTATAAAACCCCGGTACGTTCACTGGAAGCGTGCTTTCTGGCTATAAAGTACACCGCCATGTTTAGTAACAAGTCGGAACCTAGGGTTACCGTTACGTGGAAGCCGTGTTGCTTGCTGTTGCCTAGTAACGGACTTCTTCATTTGGTCATTTCCGCATCAAGGCATTGAACGCACAACAGCGTCGCCTACAGTGCGGGGTTAAAACAACATGGACATGGTTGTTTAGTGCCCATTTAATGTGATGATGAATTGTATTTTAATTGTGTCATTGTTATGGTACGCTGTGTAGTATTTCATTTTGTTGGATGAAATGATGCATTATTATGTCATTGCTGGACATAATACAGTATTGAAAACGTGGCCTAGGGGTCTGAGGTTAGCAGTAGGCCTATGGAGACTGCTATAATTGCAGAAGAGATAATTTCTTTATTTTATAACCCATTTGTATATCATGTTAATAACAGTCTAGTTTCCAAATATAGGCCTAAACTATATTTATATTTGACATACCAAACACAACAGAATTGCCTATATTCACGTAAATGTCACGATGATTTGTTAAATGGTACTAGATGTGTTAAGTCCCTATGTGAAAAAATGTGTTAACTTGAAAAAGGTGCTCCTTTAAAAAATGACAATTTCAGACATTGTCTTTCTACACGTATTTTTTAATTCTGAAACGCCTCAGTTCAAACAGGTGTAACACCGCCTCAGTGTGAACAGGTGTAGGCTCTTCCGGGTCGGTGCTGATGACGCGTTGCTAGGCAACGTTGTGTAAACAGACAACGTGGACAGCGCTGCTGACAGTTTTAAACATACTGGGATTACGTCGCGTATCTTAATACCAGTACAGTACAGTTCAAATATGTCGCCTAGATATTAGTTATGGTTGACGTCATTATCTGTGAACCGAGTGCGTTATACAACATCCTTAATCAATACACCCATGTTTCCAAGTTGGCAGAGATTAATTACCTCTGCTTAATTGGTAAGTAGGCTATAGGCGAGACTAATACGGTGAATGAGGGGGCTAACGTTACATCAGTGCCGCCATATTATCTAAGCTTATTAATGACATTTATTGACATGTGTAATGACATGTATCAATGTCATTAAATAACATTTTCACAAAATAATTTTGTTAATCACAGGATTTCTAAAAGTGGATCCTACGCCCATGCATGTTTGATTTTCTCTTACCAGATTCTCGAGAAAGGTGGGATTATAACACCAGCCATATCATTACAGCTAAATATGCACAGCGGGTAAGCAAACGCATGTCTTTCACAGTTTGACATTTAAAAGGCCAACATTAGCCTCACTTTTGTGTATTCATCACATTTTCAGGACAGCAAAGGCATGTTTGTTGTCCCAGACAATGTGGAGGTGGAGAGCATGAGGCATATAGTGGTATATGACTCTGACACGAGTTCTCTGCAAGACTTGGGTAAGAGCAGATCTCATAATCTCTAAGTCTGAGTAATTTTGGAGACTAATCAAAATCGACTTGCAATGAATACACATAAACTTGAATTAAACATTTACGTGTGGGAGGCGAACGTGAACACCCCAAGGCCTACACTACGGGAAGCTGTTGAGGTCATGCAGAACAATGAAAGGGACTGCAGTGTGGCGCATGAGGCCTCATAATAATATAATGATGTATTCTACAGGTGAAGCCGTTAGATGTGCTGAGGTCCTCGCGAAAGTGAGCCTCTATCCCGTCTGTATCGTGAAAGGAGGCTATCAGAAGTTCTCCGCACTTTACCCCTTTTTCAGAAGCGTTAAAGTCATGTACACTATAATGGTATGTTTGAGTCCGACTTGGGAATGTAATTTTACCGGAATTAGCAATCGACACTGTTGATGAATAGGAATGTACATGATTGTTTAGGAGCTGGACAATTTCCAGCCATACCCAGTGGAGATTCTAGTAGGCCTACTGTATATGGCTGATCACAAGCAAGCCAGCAGTCACAGCATGTGTGAAGACCTAAAGACCAGTGCCATGGTGAATGTTTCAAGTAGTGCACCTGAGTAAGAGATTGTTAAACAATTGCTTAAAACATATAGAATATGCAATTTCTGAATGTATTCATTCTAAAAAATCTTCATTTTTCCGTGGATTAGTTTTGAAACTGCGAACCACACAATACTCAATGTGTGCATCCCGGACTCTGTGACAGCAGATTTGTACTCTAGTTTGGAGAGAATCTGCGTTTTTATTGGTAAGCAGCCGGGCCTCATGTATTATATTGTTCAAGTTTATTGTTGACTCTTTCTAATGTGATATACAGATGCTTATTGTGATTTAAGCAAGACAAGTGACAAGACACAGAGGCAGTCCAGTCTATATGAAGCAGGAAGGCCCCACACCCTCTGTCCTCACTCTGTCACCAGTTCCACCTGTTGCCCTCAGGGAGGCGCTGTTGAGCTTCTATAGAAATGCTCTCTTCAAACCAAATGCCAACATGAAAAACAGGACACAACTTAAAATAAAGAAAACATTGGAGAAATCATAATGTGGGCTAAGTATACAGGTGTACAGAATGTCAGCCATAACATTGTTCAATTCGAAATAATAATTATTGATTGCATTCATATAGTGCTTTTCAAGGCACTCACAGCGCTTAAATGTCTATGTCTAGCATCAGACTAATTGTGCACTTTTGTTATTATGAACTAATGAACTTCTATTTCTTAAGGCCACCATCTCTAATCTAAAGATTTATGAACACCTGTGTTCTTGTTATCTTTCATGTAGCCTACTGTGTCTTTATGTCTAGGTTCACATGTGAATAAAGGCTCTTCTGTGCTGGTGTTTTCCACCCATGGCATAGGCCGCTGTAGTGCTGCTACCATAGCTTTTCTCATGTACCATTTCAAGTACTCTTTGGAGGTGAGTAGTAGCCTACTTTTGCGTGTGATGAGGACTTGCATCTTCCTGCACCGTGACTGTTTGAACATCACCTATATTAGATTACTGATTCATCTGGTTGTTTTTTTTCTTCATTGAATTCAATTTGCTCTGTGTGAATGCAGGATGCATGGAAGTACGTGCAAAAGTGCAAGTCCAACATGAGGCCAAATAGAGGGTTTGTGCAACAGCTATCCGACTGGGAACTTCACACAACGGGACAAAGATCAACGGATATCTCTGAACCTTACTATTGATCAAATCATTTATATTGTGTAAAAAAAAAAAAAGAATTAAAAAAAAAGAGAAAGTTATTATTTTACAATAAAATGAACTCTCCCAAATCTGCAGATAGTGTTTCTGAGCGCTGCACACGTATGATCATATGAATCATAGCAACACCAGACACAAAATATATAATTAGGTGACTCGTCATATTACTTTAAGTAAGACTATAAAATAAAATATGTAACGGCTAAACTTTGGACAAAAAGGCGTTACAATCAAAGCAACACCAGACCCAAATATATAACTAGGTGACTCGTCATATTACTTTAAGTAAGACTATAAAAGAAAATATGTAACGGCTAAACTTGGGACGAAAAGGCGTTACATTTCCCTGCTAAAAATACAGCGGTTCCTTGGAGAGAGGGAAGAGCGCGCCCGCCCTTTAAAGCAGCCCGTTCCCAGGGCTCTGATTGGCTGAGACCCGCGGGCCCTCGCGACCCCTTGGGAGCATCTGATTGGTCGAGCGGCGCCGTAGAGCGGCGCGTGCCCGCTACGTGGCTTCTTGACAGCAGCAGGGACGCAACTGTTGCACGGCCGAGAGGGGTTGCCATTATTATCACGACGCTGCTCTGTCCGGACCGCGCCGCCACCATGTTCAATCCAAACAGTTTCACCGAGTGCCTCCAGGAGTGGGAGGTCATAGAGAAGGACTACCAACAGGTCCAGGTAAAAATAAAAATGGCCTCTCGTGTCGTCGTGGGTCGGTCCGGACCGGGGGGGGGGGGGGAGCGGGACGTCAAGCTAGCGCCGTTAAGGCGAATTATGAGTGACAGGCGAGATGCGTTGAAAGGTTTTGCTTTACTTTCCTTTCCCTTCTGAGCTGTATCTCAATTAAAAACCCCAACGGGAACACGTTAAAAGTGTTTGTTTGAGTGTTAAATAAATAATGTCCCCTTTTACTTTTTCACTATAGCCTGCTGCTTGCAGTGAGACATCCCCAAGCAGCGGATGTGATATTATTGTGATTGTTGCCTACTTTCTAGGTGTTGTTGTTCATGTGTTCACATATCTCAATGCAAAGATAACCTGGTTTACAAAACCCTCTCATTCCCATGTTCTCATTTTCCTACTAATGTGTTATTAAGAAGTTATTAAAGTATCCGCAAAACTGGACTTAGGTTGTTGCAACACACTGCATTGTATTGTAGCAGCACACACCCCCAGCAGCAGATTGGACAGCCCTTATAAATACAGTGACATTATTTTTAGACTGCCCTTACAGAAATAACCCTTTGTTGGCTTTCTCCAGGAGACTCATCGCCTTTATAAGCAGAAACTAGAAGAGGTCACCAAACTGCAAGACAGCTGCACCGGTGCTATCTCACGTCAGAGGAAGAAGTTGAAGGAGCTGGCGGTGTCACTGAGAGAGTAGGTATCTCCATAAGCAAAGCATCCTGGGATGCCTTTCCAAACTTTGCATCTATATCCCCTGTCAGTCACCGGTTATGAGTGATGTCTCTGTAGCCGCAAAAATTAAAAGTCTGACAGATTAGGGTAAATCTGGGTGAACGGGGCGTTTCTGTTTTTGTTTGCATCATAATATGTTTCAGCCAATCATGTTGCTGGAAGCGGGGGTCTGTAGTACGTGTGTAATTGGCTAGGACAGGTTTGTGTCGGACAGCCAACACAAACTCGGCCAGCTCTAGTAAACAGTAAAAAAAAGTGTGACGGTTTCAAATCAACATTGTGTAGACTGGCCACTGTCGAAATACACCTATTAACAACACAACAACAACAACAACAACAACAACAACAACATTAACACCTATTAAAATCCCCTCCTGAAAGCTTTGTCTACGCCTCCCGGCGCAGCTCTGTGCCGTCTCCCCCCAGAAGTTGTGCTATAACATAGTAGGACTGCTGGATCCCAGATTATTGCCCACCTAACCATTTTTTTTTCATATTTATGTAACCCCCCTACTTTAATTAATGCCATGTATATAAATGTGTCTTTCATCCCCTTGTTGATTGGGGTATATAAACAAAAAATCAAAAGGCATTTTGCCATTATGGTATTGTTGTCCCATTCTTGTTTACTTGTCTGCTTGAGTTTCGTGGCGCTGTCTTCCTGGCCCTCTTGTGGAATGCAGAGAAGAGAAAGCCTTGGGAGGAAGCAGGGACGGGATTATCTGTTATGAAAAGAATGCAACTCCGATTTTAATAACGAAAACACACTGCTCTGTCTTGTCTCAATGTGTTTCGGTTCAGATGCAAGTCAAAGCACCAAACCCAAGGCTTGAGCGCCGAGGAAATGAACGTCATCAAAGACATCCAGGACAGTATTAAAGAAAGGCCCAACGTTTTCTTTGAGATGGAAGCTTTCCTGCCGAAGAAGAACGGGTTTGGCATTTTACAATGATTTATTAGACATACATTATTGTACTTACAATTACTTACAATTGAACTGCTGAAATACTAACCCGTTTGTTTCCCTTGTTCCTGTTTAGGTTGTACCTCTCTCTTGTTCTGGGGAACGTCAACGTCACGCTCCTCAACAAGCACTCAAAGTAAGCCACCGTGTCTTTAAGGTTAGCCTAGTTAGCCTAGTCACCGACACACAAACGCTCCACTAACGTCTTAATATCATAATAATAATAATATAATAATCTGTTTTCTTCTGGACAACAGATTTGCGTACAAGGATGAATACGAGAAATTTAAATTGGTCCTCACAGTCATCCTCTTCCTGGTCTCCTTCACCTGCCGCTTCGTGCTGAGCTACAGGTGAGACTACGCTACGGTTTGATGTTATTATTGGGGTTACCTGTACATGATTCGCTTTGATACAGTTACATTAAATCAAACCACTCACACCATCAGGAATAAACACGCCGATCGGTCCAATGTGGTAATAACTGAAATATTTCTTGTGCTGCTTCAGAAACAAAACACGCCAGACAAACAAATGTTTTTCGAAAAAAGACGTGCGAGTTATGTCCAGTGGCACACACATAATTTCAACATAACTTGTATTTCTCTGATTATAAATGTGTGTGTGGCGTGCGTGTGTGTGTGTGTGTCTGGTGTGTCTTTGCTCTTGGTGTTCAGAGCCCTGGACGCGCTCTTCAACTTCCTGCTGGTGTGGTACTACTGCACACTGACCATCCGGGAGAGCATCCTGATCAGCAACGGCTCCAGGTTCGGAAGTGCTTTTGTTTAGCGTCATTGACGGGACAGCAGTGTGTTGACCCAGCAGGGTTGTGTGTGTGTGTGTGTGTCTGATCATCGCACACCACTAACTGCCGTGTCCTCCTCGCTGTGTTCTCAGGATCAAGGGCTGGTGGGTGTTTCATCACTACGTGTCCACCTTCCTGTCTGGGGTCATGCTTACGTGGTAAGTCGCGTGATGTGTTGTTTTAACTTAACAGCGATGCCTGCAGTCCATTAGGGATGGGTCGTGACTTTCGTTAAATTGTATAAAAGTCGAATAGTCTATGCGACACCATTCACTTATACACTTAACTATGCGTACACAGATGTGTACAAGATGGGCAAATGAAGTCACTGACGGTCGGCTTCCTTTGCAGGCCTGAAGGAGCCCTCTACCAGATGTTCAGGAAGCAGTTCCTAACCTACTGTCTATACCAAAGTAAGAGCCGTCCGGCGACGCCTACTGACCGACGTTATGCAACGTGCGTTTAGAAACGTCGCTGCTTGGGTTCAGTTATTGGATTTTTTTTGGTTCTTCTTTATGCGTTAAGTAGGTTTCGTCCAGTTCCTCCAGTACTACTACCAGAGCGGCTGTCTGTACCGGCTCCGAGCGTTGGGCGAAAGGCACAACATGGACTTGACAGTCGGTGGGTACACTCGCTGTTGTCGCTGTTGTGTCATTCGAGTGATATTATCGTTGAGTCACGTTTACTATTGCACACATGTATCAACATGTGAGTCAATTCACTAACGGGGGTTACACCCACTACGTCTAAGTTGGTGTTTGCATACAAGCTGTGCATATGTGCCCAAAAGAGTCGGGGGAAACCCTGAGAAGGAACGCAGAGTGAGGGATCTCTCCTTCCAGGGATGGTTAGGAGTGCAATGGGCGCCATAACACACAGACATAATGGTAGCACACCAAGCGAAACCCTTTAAGTACAATGAAGTTAGAGAATAGAAAATTAGTATCTGTCCATGGCGGTGTAGATCGGTGGGGAATAACGGTCTGTGGCATAGGAAGGTCTGTGGCATAAGATCCATACGGGACACACTAGACCTCCCACTGATCCCCTGTTCCCTGTCCTCCGCTGCAGAGGGCTTCCAGTCGTGGATGTGGCGAGGGTTGACCTTCCTCCTTCCCTTCCTCTTCTTCGGTCATGTGAGTGTCTCCTCCAAGAACGTGTACTGTAGTGTCACGTATGCATTCGGAAACTGATTCGTACATTTGTGCTGTCGCTTTGGCTTCACGTGCAGCAGTGCATTGTGGGAAAGTGTGTCCGTCTACTTTGCAGCTAAATTGAAAAACGAAGCCCAAGCCTGTACAGACATGCTAGCGTGTGTTCCCCTTGGCGATAACGTCTTTGAAATCTATCGCATTGTTTTACATTGCTTTACAATTAAGTATGTCTACCTTGTCACCTTTTAAAACCTCGCGCTTTTCTATAAATTACAGTTACAAAATATACGAAAAAGGTAGTGACTAACTACATTAACAATTTAACAATCACATTTACATTTGGTCCTATTTTTAATTGTCTACTTTCTGTTTTCACAGTTCTGGCAGCTGTACAACAGCGTAACACTCTTCAAAATGACCCAGCTCCCAGAATGCAAAGAGTGGCAGGTTGGTGCACTTTTCAAGTCAAACTCACTCTGGCTACATTTAGAGAAATAATCTGATGTTGGTCAGAATGACACGGCGTTCGAGGACAAAGCTGCCAGCGAGAGGAGAACTCCTCAAATGGAGAAGTGCTGATGAAATGGAGAAGTTGTCGCCATGATGTCGGGCAATACTCAACGTACCGCCATTTGGAATGGCCTCGATGGCCTCGTCTATCTCGTGTATAGCGGTCGTTATCGTTCTTGTTATTACTCCTCCTCGGTTCCCGGTGCACAGCTTAACATGGCTTGACAACAGCTTGACAACGGTGTTAGTCCCGCCTTTGATTGGCTAGTCGTTAGTCCCCCCCCCGTGCGGCGCTCATTGGATAAACTTTTTCAAACAAGAAACCGCCGTGTCACGTCATAACGCCAGACGAGAAGCAGTCAACTCGGTGCAGTGGGCAGATTCAAAGATCCGGACCCGGGAAAAAAATGTCATGTGATTAGGTGACCATGTGATCAGGTGACCATATGATGAGATGATCACGTGTGGTACGTCACAGCTCGTGGATCGATCCAAAATGACTTTTCTTCTCCTGTGCTCCAGGTGGCGATGTGTGGCTGCTCCTACCTCGCACTGTTCCTGGGGAACTTCTTCACCACCCTGGGCGTGGTCTACCAGAAGTACATGACCGGTCCGGACAAGACCAAGACTTTATAGGTCCGCTCGGGGACCACACGGGACTATCTGTTAGACTGGAATTTATTGTTACGGAGGTGTTTTCGTTTTAAAACAAGCTTTCATTGTTGTTATTTACTTTGTCTGTTGTGTGTGGGTTGTTTACTTTGCACTTATTTTATTTTTTAATGACCTGACAATTAAATTTGTCAATCTATCCCAAAGCAAGTGAAGGTACTCTGAACGTACCGAACTGAACTGCCAGACCGTAAGACACAATCCCACACAGCTCTTCTACTGTCGGCCATATGCTGTACGGCTGCTAACGCTGAAGTCACAAGCAAGCATCTATTTATTATTAAGCATCATTCAGAAAAAAATAATGTTTTCACTGTGCAGACATTTTTATTTCATTTATTTTTGTTTCATGTTTTGCACGTCTGTACTCGGCACTTCACATTCATGAATGTACGGTAGGAGGCTGCAGACCATCTGGAACATATCCACGTCAAACCGTATCTCAGGCTGTTCCTGTTCGGACCATTTCTCTGAATATATATCATGTTCAATAACTCAATACTCTGTGTTCTGGTGGATGTAGATTTGTACTTTAGTTTTTTTCCTGTTCTAGGGACAACATTTGGTGAACAAAAAGACTACTTGGAACAAGGGTGCCTTTGTAGCACACTGAATGTAATACTTTGAATGAGCTGTATATATGTCCAGCTAGTGCCAAATTAAAAGGAATTGCTTGAATAACAATATGTATGTTGCATTCACTAACGTGTCGTCCTCAGCACTTCTCCTGATGTAGGAATACGAAGCGTTCGTCCATTCATCCATGCCTTCAAACTGATAAATCAGAGGTTTGGATCATTAACCTGAAAGCTCATCAGCCAGATTAGATAGTTTTTTGCTGCCAGAGTATTCACACTAGATTTGAAATGTGTCATGAAAGTGTACTAGGCAATATTCAGTCCTACATCTAGATCAAGGCCGTTCTAGTGCTATAACGCAGCCTGGGTTTGACACCATTCCTCGTCTTCTGCTTGCCATGGGCATAAACAACATGAGGTTACCGCACAGGGCTGAGGATTGCATCATTAGTAGAGATGGTCTGAGCTAATGCTTTTATCTGCTACTCAGTATTCAACTAGCCCACACTCATTCAGAGTATTGATGATCGTCCGGACAGTGAAACTATTGCTCTTGTATCATTTGGGCTTTGGTAGCACATCAAGTCAATGCTGGAAGTTTTTAGCTGGTGTGCTTTTATAAAATAATGACCCGTTTTCTTGTGAAATTATATTAATTACCTACATTTAAGATGCCAAACAATCCCAACGTTACCTAACCGGTGTGAGTGTCCCGAATACTGTTCTGGAGGGGATGACCAAATGTAGATCATACATTCATTTAAAGTCATTTAAAGTGCTTTAAAATAAAATACTGAGTATTGAATGAAATACACAAATTGATGAGTTTGGTGGTCTTAAAAACTGCCATGACTCCTTTTCACCACATGGCAGCGCCATTGAACCATCATGTGGCCTCAAACCAGAACGACAAGCAAGTGTTCAATTAAAGCACAGCCGTTTACAATACAATACTAACGGGTTGAGTAAGCAAAGGGGACACTAGGGTGGACATCCCTAAATGTCATGACTTTTGATCACGTGTCATAACCTAGTACTACCAGAAAATACTAGTAGGCCTAATTCTTCTCACCAAATCATAAACTTGTATGTATGTTGTGATATATAGCAGTGCTGCATGCCTGATTTACAGATGCACAGCTCACAGCCTTATTTCCATGTCAACCATTTCCATGATGTATGGTATGACAGGGGATCCAGATGTTATTAACATATTACATCTAAACATGTATGTAATATAAAAATGGTGAAATACCCTTTAATTTATTAATTTAATTTACTTATAAGATACCGGTAAATCTATTTTTCTCCAGTAACAGACTTCAATAAGACAATTGACACACAATTCAAAATAATGAAATCAGAAAACAAAAACAAAACAAACAAAGCCTTTAGTGTTTATTCTAAAGTAGCACTAATACTGGAATAGACACACATATCGGCTAAGTTCATGATGTCAACATTTTTCTCTCTTTGAAATCCCTCCTTATCTCCCCTTCTCTCCAGGGGAGGTTTAAGAACAAAGAATGCCAAACAGCAGCAACAACAACAAAAACAACAACAACAAAAACAACAACATCAACAACAACAGCAACAACAATAACAACAAAGGATCAAAGAGAATAACACCTGACCAAAAAATAAAACTCATGTAAAATTAAAAGCCAGTCTGACTCTTAGCTGGAGACCACCCCCCCCCAATGTCTTGATGTGGTGGGTGGTAGTAGCAGCGCCAGAGGGGGGGGGGGGCAGAGGAAATATTGGTAGAGCGGGGGAGCAAGAGAGAGAGAGA
>JAOPJH010000124.1:1259493-1271736 GCA_027122575.1 Merluccius polylepis | reverse complement strand
GCGAGGGGCCGCGGGTAGTCGTACTCGTACACCCCTTCGGCTTCGGTCTCCGCCGCCGGCTTGTCCTGGGAGGCGACGGGGGACTGGCGCGGGCGGCCTGCGTCGGCATGGAGAAAACAAATGTTTAGAGAAGGTATCAAAGCAGAGGGTTGTATATCGCCTTGGAAGAAAAACAAGGCGTGAAAAAAGTAAGCGAAGCGTAACTGCTGGAAGTCATCACAGCCCCGTTGACTAAATACGCTTCCAGAGTACCGAACGTGTATTTACAACGAGGATAAGGAAGAGAAGATCAGCAAAAGTGTTGTGTATGCGTTTACTTTTCCTTGTATATAAATATATGTCTCGAATCAGCCGGGTCAATTTGTTTATGCATACACACACGGTGACGAAAACAACAAACCAGACGGGGAAATTGATAAATAATATTTTACGCCGTGTCCTAAAAACTCCCAACAACCTTAAAATGATGCTCTGCTTGATAAGACATTGTTTGAACAGCTGCTGCAGGATTACAGCCGCTTCCCGTCGGCCATAATAGAGAAATGTCCTCGGAGCAATAACAGGCCAAGTACATAATAAATAAATGCATCAATAAAAAGAGTCAAATGAGAGCACAGCTCCATCTCTGACATGAAAACGCCCTATTCCTCATGTCAAACCCGAGCGGCCGTCAACGGAAAGAAAAGTTACTTCACTCTTCGTCATACAAAGCCAATATTTGTTTTCCTCATTCGGTTTAGAATCTCAGCGGATAGTTCATCTTGTTATTTTGCATTTTTTCCCCAAGGTCCTGGTCGACGGTTATATTTCATTAAAAAGTAATTAAGGACTGAATATGAATATGAATGGGTTTTGGCCATAGACTACTCTGAGGCGGCCATTTAAGTCCCGCCCCCTCAACGTGGCAAATCGTTTCCATCAGACAGTGGAGTCGCTCTGTAGAAGACAAATCTACACACACACACCCGAGGCGGCGTGTGTAAACCGATGGATGACGTCACGGACGCCACGTCCATAAGTTCCCGCTGACCGCTCCTCCCCTCCGTTAAAACGACTCCCTTCCATTCAATTAGCGAGCCGTGTACAAGGTTAAGGCGATGTGTGACAAGGGCCGTGGAAAACCCGCGCACTTCCGGCATGATTGACGACTCGCAACGTGCAAACTGAATTTATGCGCCGGTGCACGTGGGGGGGGCGGTCTGTATTTAGCCGTTGGACACAGTAAGCCGTGCTCATTTCGAGATGCAACCCTTGTAGAAGAAGTCCACAAATCACTCTGACGCGGGGGGGAGAAAACAAGGCCGTTTCTCATCCCCTTCATTAGGCAGAAAGTCAATAACTGCACTTCACTCTGCAGCACCGGCTCCTCACAGCATGTCAATTCATCTCTCTGTGCACACGCCACACACTCCCCTGCTGACAAAGACGGCCTTGTCTGTTGGGATCCATGTGTGTGAGAGTGACAGAGAGAGAGAGAGAGAGAGAGAGAGAGCGTGAGAGAGAGTGAGAAAGAGAGAGAGAGAGAGAGAGAGAGAAAAGAGTGGGAGTGAGAGAGAGTGAGTGAGCGAAAGAAAGTAAAAGAGTGAGTGAGTGAGTGAACGAGATGTGATCCTAATGCCAGAAAATGCGCATGCGCTCTGATCTGCTTGTGTAGTGGGCTCTAGTGGGCCCACTAGTTTTTCTCTGTCACTGAGTGAGTGAATGAGTGAATGAGTGATGGAGTTTGTGGTGGAAAAATTCCAGTTTGCATGCCTTTCCTGACCGTGCTTTGCCTTTATAAAGGGGGCCGATATCTCATCATACGTTTCCTGGGTCCGAGGAAGGACCAAACTCAGCCAACCGAGCGATACGATATGATCTCGACGGCGCTGCTGCACCCTATGATTAAGCCCTCACAGGGGCATTTCCTGTTGCCTGGTTGCGTCAAAGACCGGTTCCTGAATTGCATATTTGTAGCGTCTTGCGGTATTAACTGTCTGCATCTTCTATCTGTTAAAGAAGGAAAAGATGACGCACTCAATACCACAGATAAAAGACTTGCATATATTAAATACTCTCATTGGTCGGAGTGAGTGATGACGTGGTTGTTGTTGTTGTTGTTTCCCCGTTGGGCAATATATTATTGACAGGCGCTCTCCCACAGGCAACCGCCCGCGCAAACACTTCCTGGCCGCACCTGAATGGACGAACGCTTTCAGTTCTGGGCTGTCTGCTTTCAGATTTCAAACCGGACCAACATGGCGGCTGCCGCACAAAACTGCTAAATTGTGCCTCGAACCTTGCCTTGAAATTACAAAAATGTCCACATCCATTCTCAGAGAAAGTGTAGCATGAGAAGCCATTTAGTGCTGTTCAGTCAACAATGTAAGCCATGTTGTCTGGGCTCAAAAAAGTTTCATTAGTGTCGGCAGACTGAGGAAACAGTTTAGGTGAGGCAATGCTCCTGGTTCCCATCTAATGTACAGCGAGACGTTCAGATTTGCGCATTGCATTTTACTTCTCAAAACATCGTGTTCAGTAACGTTAACAAGAAGAAGTTAAGTCGCCCGTGTGTGCTGAATACAGTGCATGCACTCACACTAGGTGTTGTAGAAGGAGAAAGTATGACTCGTCGTATTAATCATAACATTGGATTCTGCAGACCAAAAACATGATGACCAACCTTTTTTTAAAAGCATTTTTGGACGTCAATGCACATACCAATGTGAGAGAAAGAGTGAGAGTGAGAGAGTTTATATATGAAACATTTTGCACATACATAGACTGAAATAATCTAGGACGTGGGCAAGAAAATACTACGCTGACCTAATTCACATTCTTCTTTCATTGTAGTAACGGTATCTGTTGAATAATAATTGAGTAATTGAAGACCTAGCTGTCAGTGGCTGATATACAGTACTGAGTAGTTCCACTACTCAGTACTCAGCAAAGCTTGGCAACTTTGCTTAAATCAAAGGTATGACCCAACTTAATGTAATGCATCTGAAGTGTGTGTGTGCGTGTGCGTGCGCGCGGTTTCTAACTGCCATGGTAAATGTAATAGACGCAGACGAGGTGTGTTGTTGTGCGTGTGTGTTACCAGAGTCGAGGGCCTGGGCTGCGGCTGCAGCCTCAGGGCCGGTTGCCTGGTCCTGGATGTTACACATGGACTCATAGACCTGAGGGTCGTCAAAGTCCTCACACGTCATGGTGCTGACGAGATAAAAACACAAAGGAATGACCACGTTAGGATATTTTCTACAGGGAAATACCGCACTGACACACTAACTTTGTGTGGCTTCTTTCTTTCTGTCCAAACTCTGATGCTAAAGCGCCCTCTGGTGGCCATGTTTAATACTTCCCTGATAACTGGAAAAACGATGTACGGTTAAAGGAAAGCCAAACCCTAAAACAACTTATTTAAGATGATAAGTGATGCAATGAGTTACATAGTAGTGCTCCCCTAGCAGATTGATCCTGGCATCCTGGTTCCAAATCCTAAAGTTTTAAAAACGTACGATAAGATGTAAAATATGGACTCAAATTGTGCTCTATGAGTTTAACGCATGCCATTGCATGCGTTTTTTGCGTCAATTGTTACTGGCTATTTTGGGTTACCAGGTAACAGCAATATAGGCCGGCCCCTAAATGTTCTGTAAGACAGCGAGAAGGTATTTTTGACATTTTGATAGTGGGCGGAGACGAGCTCAAACACTGTCGGGCTTTCCTTTAAGATAGAATAATGATACATGATGATATAATTATCACTTACAATGAGCAAAGGCATTTACATAGCGTATATTGAGGGGCTAGCCACCTGTATACATCAAGAGATGGATGAAAACGTAGCTAGGTAGTAGCTAATCAAAACGTTTATTGTATTACATTATCGTTGTCGGGAGATGCATATGGCCAACATCAGGTTTAAAAACATAGGTTTACAATGATACATCAATTATAACAATAAGAACAACAAGGTTTGAAGGGGATTAACAATGAGCCACTTTAAATAGCGGCACTTTGTGACATCACAAGTGGAAGATGGAAGATGACGGTGTTTACCAGTGATCGTTGTGGCGGGAAGCCTGAGCTGAAGGCGGCGGGGGAACGAGGGCCCCTGGTATGACCCACGGGGCCCCGGAGGCCGGTAGGGAGGTGGGGCTCATGTACTCATTCTCCTCACCCTCGGAGTGCGCCTTGTCATCGCTCACCACCGCCGCCACCGTCGCAGCCGGGAATGACCTGCACCAAGGGAACAGTAGGGATGGGGAAAAAAATAAATAAATAAAAACGATTCATATGAGGATTCTTTGCTTCCGCTATACCGTACAGAGGATGCTATACTGCATGTAGTCAATTATTTTCATGTCCGGCTTAAAGATCAGCGCAGACAAAACATTATTTGTCTTACAAAGTGTATAGCAAGGATCTTTTCTGTTTACCCCAAAACACAAACGACACGCTCTGCAAGTATCTAATGTTTTCCAGCTTATGTGCAAACACACACGCAACACCCAGCTGCTCCATGGGATTCCTGTTCCAGTTAAAGTAGAACCAAAAGCCCCTGACCGCACCTTTTAAAAATGCTTTCAGGTTATTTTCATTCTGGCGCTGCAGGGCAGCCGGCTCCCCTGTTAACGCCACGTTTCAATACGTGGAGGACACGTGTGTCACATCAACACTTGATGACCCGGTAACCCCATTAGCCAATCAGAGGTTATGCATGCACCTGCAGGAGGTGTTGGGGTTTGGTTCTCCTTTAAAAAAGGGAATGTGCAACCGAAACAAGATTCTTGATACAAACAAAGGAGGG
Source organism: Merluccius polylepis (assembly GCA_027122575.1). Classification (NCBI taxonomy): domain Eukaryota; kingdom Metazoa; phylum Chordata; class Actinopteri; order Gadiformes; family Merlucciidae; genus Merluccius; species Merluccius polylepis. Next base: position 1,266,944 of record JAOPJH010000124.1, on the reverse strand, counting down.
AAATATTTGAGGCGTTTTTCGCGAGTTTAAGATTTCGTAAAGAGTTCTTCAAAATACGAATAAGCAGAGAAGTGTCATTCATCTGCATGAATAAGGAAATAGAGTCTGTTCCTTATTGAGGAAATTCACCGAGTCGCAGACACCTTCCCTTGACTAATAATGGCCACTAGATGGCCACAGTGTGACCAGACGTCGAGGTGAGTGCGTCCTGGGAGCCGGTGAGCGTACCTCCCAGCCTGGCAGTAGATAACGTTGGTGGCGGCGGGAGTCTTGGCCGCCTCGGCCCCGGCTCCGTTGGTCTGCAGGGGCGCCGGGGGCACCGCGGGCAGCAGGGTCTTGCCGACGGGCCGAGGGACCATGTAGTTGGCCGCCCAGCTGGGCTGGTCCGGGGTGGAGGGCAGGGGCCTCCTCTGGAGCCGGACGTCTTGCGGGGTGGGGACCGGGGAGGGGCGCTCGGGTGGCGGAGGAGGTGGGAGCTCACGCAGTGCCGGCGGCAGGGGGAGGGGCTTGTCTCTGTGAGGAGCCAGGACCTAGAAGGAGGTGGTGGTGGGGAGGGCAGTGAAGATTGGTAATAGCAGCAGTAGAACTTTCCTCACTTTCCCCCCCCCCATCAGTGATTCTACACCTGGGGGGCCGCGGGGTACCGCAGGTGGGCCGCCAAATAATTCACAAAAATGTTGTTTTTTTCAAAATACCGTATTTTAGTTTTTTTTTGTTACATTAGAGGAGTAAAATAACGCTACCGAGTGACTTGCCTTTGCAGTAGCCCCCAGGCCCATTGCCCCCACGGAGGTGGTGGGCCTCTGCTGTAGGAGATCTAGCCGGGGGGGCACAGGGGGGAGTGGAGACACAGGAGACGACGGACGCTCTACCTGTATACACACACACACACACACACACACACACACACACACACACACACACACACACACACACACACACCTGTTAGCGTCCATAGCGACGGTCTGTTATTCAGAAATAACAGACCGTAGAATGCTGTAATCGATTATTCAACAAAGCCGTGTAATAATAGTGTATCGTGGGGTGGATGGATGATGGGCGTGTCCTATTGGTGTGTAAAGGTGGATGATGGGAAGTGTAGGCAAGGACCTGGGTCCACTACCTTGGCGCACGCCAGCCTGCTCATGACCAGATGTTGGTCCTCCACTCGGTCGTCCTCGTCCTCATCGTTACCGTTGGCCTCGGCCCTGCAGGGCCCCTGGAAGCCGGCGAAGGAGGCCCCGGTGACTTTGGGCCGGAAGGGGTCCACCACAATGGGCTCTGTCCCCTTGATCTCGCAGCGGCAGAACGGGCAGCCCTGCCCTTCAGACTCCTGGTGAAAGCAGTGGACCGCACATTTAGTGTGAAATGTGCAACAACAAGTCGGTGTCTTTCAGTGGTAGGTACGTTGAAAAGGTAAGGCTGCGTGTGTCTGACCTGCCAGGCGGTGAGGCAGGAGGTGCACATGAGGTGGCTGCAGGGCTCAATCTTCACATCTTTGTCATTCTCTGCACAGATCTTGCACAGCTGGAAGGTGGAGCCCATCTCGCAGTAGAGCTCGTACTGCTCCTGTAAAACAGAAAAAAAGGGGGAGAGAAGAAATTAGTAAGTGTGGCGTATCATGCGTGTGTGTGAGTGAGTGAGTGTGTCCGTCCGTCTGTCTGACCTGGGTGACTTTGATGTGGTCCTGTGGGGAGGGCTCACACAGTCCAGTGAGGTCTGGGTTCTGAGCTCGGCCGTCTGGGAACAAATAGCTGAAGGTAACAGACACACACACACACACACACACACACGTGCCTTTAGTATAACAAAGGCCCTGATTGTGTATGTGTAGTAGTACAAACATTTAAAAGGCTTGAGCCACAAAGTTGCTTCCATGTTCATGATTTACAGAGCTACAGACAGATTTACAGAGCTAAAAAAAAAAAAAAAAGTATTTACATAAACTCTTTTAATCCTTCCTGCTTGCTGATGATACACTGAAATGGCATCCCCAGCCTCGATTTTAAGATCATCTACAACTCCCATTATCCATCTATAAATTCCCATTTAGAAACATCTCAAAATTAGGCCTGGGCGATATGGACATAATCAAATATCGATATTTTTGACCAAATACCTCAATATTGATTTTCTAACAATACTGAAGGGACTATTGGTGCTTTCACAAATATATACACAATGAGATTTTTGATAAACAATCATCAGTAATGTGGATTATATAATGACTAAGTGGATCAAGGCAAATTATAGAACAGCTAGAACAGTCAGATAATCACTTTACTGAAATGCAGCCTTTAAAAACACTCATGCCATATCACGATAGAACGATATCCAAAATCTAAGATGGCCGGCTCAGAAAGCAGAAATAAAGCCGGGCTCTGTGGCGCTTCACTCACAAGCCCTCCCTGTAGCCGTCGATGAGGGCCTGGAAGAGGGGCTTGTTGTGGGGAATGGTTTGCAGGATGTTCCCGTCGGCCGTCACGTAGCCGATGGCCCACTGGCCCAGACGCGTGCAGCTGAGCCTGAAGATGTAGCTGGAAGGCAAACGGCAGCGCTTGTGTTGTCATTCAGAGGGAACAGGCTTCGCTGAATCACGCAGTCTACACAGTAATGGGTACGCCATCACAGACCATCAAAGACCATCAAAGGTCACCAACGTTTTTACATTTTTGGTGCCATCACAAAATAAACACGATGACTTAGACAAAACATTTGAGCAGTGATCACAGTTCCACGTCTGCAAAGATCCATATGGTGACAGTTGCTTGCATTTATACGTCCACCTCACGTCACAACATGTACACAAGGGGGCAGTATAGCGTTTCCGACCCCAAATGTACACAATGATATTGAAAAATGAAAATACAGTGTTTTGATTCCTTTGGATGCATTCATTTTATTCTCGTGTCTGGCTGTCAAAAACAAGACAAAACGCTATGCGTGTTCCCCGCTCGACCAATCAGCGTTTAATTGATGTGAACTTCTGCAGAGTCGGTCAACGCGTTAATAACCTCTGAGAAGATCTTCGTGTGTACGTGCTGACGCAGAAGTGTAATTTGGGCTTAACGCCCGAGGGGAGTGGTGGGAGCTCTTACCTTCCCGGTTTGTGGATGAAGCGATGCAGTCTGGCCTTGACTTCGTCGTATGTAAGAAAGGCCATGTAGCCGGAGTGTGTAACAGCTAGACTGTTCCAGTTCCTTAATAGAGATGCCCATGGCTGACACACACACACGCACACACACACACACACACACACAAAAAAAGATGACTTTTGTGAGTTTGCGGACAATTAAAAGTTAAAATGAAAAACGCAGGGCTCCCCGTGTTTTACATTTGTCTTCTGTAAAACAGATTAAAACAAGCCAATTTGATCTTAAATCATAAACACTGTTGTTGTTTTTTTACCGACTCATTTATTTGATTGTGCATCATGGTTGATTTTAACCTTTAGATGGCAGCATGTTCACACGAGCAGACTAGTGGGGAGTAACTTCTAGGAGGAAGTCACAGATAACCAACTACATTGAAAATATAATACATAAATAAGTACGCTCCTTTTATTGAGACCCCTGACGAGTTCAATGCTCAATAACCTCTAATCGTGCTAATCCTCCACAATTCCAATCCAAGGTCTCGACACTAAGCCCATTTTGCTCGCATACAAGACTAAAAGTAGAGCTGTGCGAATGTAAAAAAAAAAAATAATACTTCCAGAAATGCCCCCCTATTTCATAATTCTGTATTTTTTCCGCTTAAGAAGGCTTAATGTACCTAAACAAACAGCTAATGTCGCACAGATGAAGTCGACCGTGAGCACTAACGATGTGCAAAAGCACAAGAAAATTATATTAAAAGAGAAATGCCACAAACTGCGCTGTTCATTAAGCCTCTTTAAGCAGTTTGGTCAGCAGGTTAAATAGTGCTTAAGGAACATAAAATGCAATTCTCTTGAAATAATTGTCTTGTGCTTCTGCACACTGTTCGTACTCAAGGTAAACTTCCTCTGTGCATAATTTGGGGGGTTGTAGCTGTTTGTTTAGGTACATTAAGCAGTCGTTATGCGTTTTGGAAACTCCCCCTTCGTGAATGCATGCACGCACGCACGCACGCTCTTCCTGTGCCCCTACATTTCTTTGTGTGCACCCAACTTTTTAGACGTAGGAGCACAGTGCTCCTTTGGAAAAAAGTCAGCTTAGAGCCCTGTCGTCTGGCGTTTTCACCACCGATCGCCTGTGAAGGGCGATCCAACAACTGACCCGCCTGCTGCATGTCCAACTTCCGCTGCCACATGCTCTGGTGCCTCTCATTTAGCATGAACGGTAACCATGGGGCTGAAATTAACCACCCACGCAAATGCGGACTAAATGTTCTAAGCAAACAATATGGGTTGCAGAAATAGAGAGAGACCGCGAGAGCGACAGCAAGGAGAGCGGGAGAGAGGGAGGGAGGGAACGAGAGAGCAAGAGAGAAAGAGGAGAGAGAGACACAGACAGAGACAAAGAGAGTGAGAGAGGTCAAAAGAGAGAGAGAGAGAAGAGAGGGAGGGTTAGTGAGCCGTGTGTGTTTCCGTCTGTGCAAATGCTGTGGGTCAAAGTGGAGGGCCTACCTGGAACAGCCTGGTGAAGATGTCAAACTCGAACACAGAGATGTAGTCGTTAAACGTGAGGTCGATGGTGGACTTGAGGGCCATGGCTTCCAGCCCAGAGCTGATGGGGTGAAACTCGTGGAGGGCCTGCCGGAAGGTCCTCCAGGGCACGATGGTCCTGTGAGGACAGGGAGACGGCTTGAATTACAACTAAACTAGTTATCATGGACATTACAGGAACAATGGAGACTAGGACTGCTAGATCATACACATCGAGACACTTGGAGGCTTCTTTCCGTATATGATAAAGGGCAAGAAAATCATGTTACTGACGTTGCTTTTGGTTTGAGATTTTGTACCATTATTATAACTGACAAACTGAAACAACGGGCTAACAATATGCCGATGTTATTATGTTTTTTAACTTTTGCTCTAGTTTACTATACAGCTTGCTGTAGTGAAGTATTTTGAACATGCATCAATTCGCATTATAAAACAATGTTCATTCCGGAGGTTTTCTGCTTTGTGCTGAATTGTGGGCCTGAAAGACAAGACGTTGTTGTCGTCATCGTTGTTGATGTTGTTGTTGTCGATCCTAGGCTTGAGAGATACTCACTTGTCCCCAAAGGAGCGCCTCCAGAACTCTGCAGCATCCGCTTTGGTAATGCGGAAGTTGTCGCCCTGGAAGAGGCCATTGGGGAAGATGGCCTTCAGCTCGGCCAGCATGTGGCTGAAGATCAGCGACAGCTTGGTCAGGTTTCGTCTGATGAAAGAGAGGAACATCTGGTTAGTCTGAGAGCTAACCCTAACCGTGACCGTAGTCGGGTTATGTTGCTCAACACCCTAAAACAAGCACTCGGAGAACGACTTCGATAAAGCTAGCTTGAGGTGAAGCAGCCTGAATTAATCCTTGAGATAGCTATATTGTGATTGTTTTGGATGCACAAAAAATAATTTGCAAGATATTATCGCACAATCGTGTATATCTTTCTTGATCGTCATCATGTTGTGCAAGTATAATTGCGAAATGGTGAAAGGACATTCCATTTAGTCTAGTGGGCAGCGCATCCGTAATTTACAGGTTTGAGGAAGTCCATGTTCCTTGTTATGACCATTTATAACACTGCTGACATGAAGCCAGAGTGACATATACAACCAAGGCATTCATTCGCCAGCCTGAGCATACAAATTAACCAGACCTATTTGAACGTCACATGACAAGCCTCTGATTAGCAAAGTGATAACGAAAATGACCAAGTATCACCCTGACACCACTGACTTCACACTTTAACCTCACTTTCCACGGCAAACAGAAAACGTCATGCATAAATTCTAATGATAATCGCTACAGACAGCAACCATTATTATTAGTAGTTGAACAATCACATTGTGTTTCACCAGATGCATCGTGTTGTTCACACAGCAAACTTAAAGTGCAACAGGCGAGGCCCTAGTAAGTTAGCCTTACTTTTCATTTGCTTGCATCCTTGCATTTTTAAAATTTGTATTATTACGGCATGTGCACAGTACACCATATCTAAAGGTGACTGAGTAATCAACATTAACCTAACCAACACACACTCACACATACCAAACTCCTGTGCAAACTGTTTACAATTGTTCATGACTTCAGATCTTTAGGAAGGACACAAATATCACCATCTTAAAAGTTTCAAGGTGGACTACTTGTCATTCATCTTCAAAATAATGTACATGCATATAAAACTGAACGTGCAGCAGACACAAATGTATGTGTTGTATAAGTGACACACAGCAGCAGTGATGACTATCAGAGGTCAAACGGAGCAATGAGGAGAGTCAGATTATATTTCTGTTTTGGGCTGTGTTTCTGCGAAAAGGGGAAGTGAATTCTCTCACATCTGCCAATCACAAGATCGCAAAAAAAGAAAAACGGAACGGAAACAATGATCCTTAACTCAGAAAACATAACAAACACAAACAACACATCCAAACCAACATTTTGGTTGCTTTGGATTATCCATACCATAAAATTCATTTCAGGACATTGCTCGAGTTGATGGACACGACTTTGTTGTAGTGCAGAGTAGACACAAACCAATGCTAATGTCCTGCACATTCTTCAAGTAGAGAGGTTCCCCAACACTATGACTCATTTTGAGGCATAGACTTTCACGATGCAAGCATATAAAATATAAAAAGGTTTTTAAATGTGATTTGAAGTGTGAAGTTTGACACAACAGGTTGCTGCATAATTATTTAAGCAACAACCTCTTGTAGTCTTCCAGGAATTACGTTATCCATTGGTCCACGATGAGTCTAGAAGAAAGGCGTGTCTTTTAAACAGGGCTCTACAGTGCCAGCATTTCACTTGCATTTGCAAGTTTAACAACAAAAAAAATGCAAATGAAACAAAAAAAGGTTTGTCTATTTGTAATTTCACACAATACATCACAGGTTGCTTTAACAACAATTTGCACAGTGTGCTTGTGAACGACGCTACATATGATTGTTCATACTTCCTCACAGATGAGCTAAAACGGGTTCCACCACAGACAACACGTTAGCATAGCTGCATTAGCATTGTTAGGGGAGCAGTAAATGATCAACTAGAGAATAATGAAAAAAACATAACAAGCCACACGCACATCACGACACAGAATGCGAGATGTTCCTGTCTTGTTGAAGCCTGCGAATGCGGCAGCACCTGCTGTTGTGTAGGAAGATTTTCAGGCTTCAGGCTTTATTAAATATTTGTAATGTTATATAGCCTCATATTTTTCTGGAGAAAAAAGTGTCACACCCCTTGATTGCCAATACAAGTTATTGCCTGACTGTTGCCTGAAAAGTAGGCACGTTTATCACCTCTTACAGAGTACCTGTT
>JAOPJH010000124.1:1196444-1210883 GCA_027122575.1 Merluccius polylepis | reverse complement strand
TGTGTGTGTGTGTGTGTGTGGGGGGGGGGGGGGTGTTATTTAGTTAGCATTGTGGTCCATCATTGTGGAGCGTGCGTTTCCTCTAGACGTAGCTTGTAACCTGTGGCTACCAGAAATGTTACGGCCCGCAGAGGAGGCTCAAACCCCGTGCTCTGTGCTAAAACCTAAACACCACATCAAACGGCGTTCGACGCTTATCTCCTGATGAGTATATCGTTTTCTCTCTTCCGTCAAACGAGGCGTTTCAAAAATATAGCTAGTGCGGAATTGACCGTGTGCTGTACGTGTGTGATTTGATTTCTCCGTGATTTGATTTGGCCGTGCAGAGCAGGCCAGCTGTGTGATAAGTGTTTTGTTCTTTGTGGAGCGGGAGTGAAAAACGTGTTGATGTTTCCACCTTAAATATGAATCCGGCCCGACGGTAGACAACACACATTCCTCCCATGTTCGGCTGAAAAGCAACACAGATCCTTGCTTCAGATACCTGCATGCATGCGAGGCCCACATCCTATATGTTCCTATAAGTGAACTATCCCATAAGTATAGGGAACATCAAACAAACCCAAACGCACCGGGAGCTTTTGATAAACGGTGACACGTAGGCCTAAAAAGACTCGATTGTCCCCCTTTTTTGTTGTCCCGGTAAAACCATGATTTCCTGCCCATTTCCACCCATGGAAGCCAGAAAAAGTGATTATAACATGATTATGATAGGCTCCATCCAAAGCATTGCTATCACTCATCAAAGCTTTTTTATTTTTAAATAGTTTTTTCTATAATTTAGGATAATCGGATGTTTTAAGATTAAGATTTTAATCCAGATGGGTTATTTACACCGCGGCATGGGGCAGAAGTGAGTTGGTTGGGGATTACCCCAGTATGAACTTTCGGTAACATCACATTATCCTTTGCGTCCCTTTCCGATGTATCGCATTAAAAAGCAACGTAATGTTAACCGTCGTCCAATGTCTCTTATGGGTGGACGTTATTTTATTGTCTTTTTCGGCTGATTTAAACTGGCACAACCTTACAACCTTCAACACAGTTGAAAGAATGCGCTCTGTGGGTACACACCCCATAGTTATGGGCTTATAAGACGATGACCTACACCTCCCTCTAACAAAGCATGATGAAGACGCAACAGGAACCATTTCCGTGTCCTATGTGTGACGATGACCTGAATCTGGGTCACTTCTCTTTGTTTAGATTTTTTCTGTTTGTTCCTTTTAATCCAGGTAGTGAGACCCGGATCTGTTTAACTCTGACTGTCAAACTCCAAACGCCGTGAAATAGTGGAAATATATCCGAAGTCTGCTTGTATTTTCTTTCTGTCATTCTCTCATTTATTCCTGAGGGTGTTGGAGCGTATAATCGCAGTATAACCGTCAGAAACGGGACATCTCCAGTTAGTATTATTAGTTGTATTATCATTCTAAGACTTTATTGCCGCATCATTCTGTATTAGGTTTCTGTTAGATAGATATACTTGGCAATGTTATCCACATGAATCATTTTATTCTTTTGGTTCTTTCGTGTACTACCATGTATGTGCCAGAAAACAGATAGACAGACAGATGCCGTGGGATTAGGGCGTGAGCCAACACGTACACGACACGCCTGCCTGTGTTTACTACACCCTAATGCTCTGATCTCCCTGGGAGGCATTGTAGTAGAGTAGGAATCTCCCTGGAATATGAGAGAGGGAGGGAGGGAGGGAGAGAGGGAGGGAGAGAGAGAGAGAGGGAGAGAGAGAGAGAAATTCATGACAGAATGGGCTCCGGGGAAACCGCATGCCAGACGCCATTCTTTTCATCTGGTCCCTTCAGGCTGACACCATGTTTCCCGTGTTTCGACCAGTTTCTCGTTGGAGGCCCGCCAGAAGTGTGTAAGGGAAAACCCTCCGCCTCTTTGGATCTCGGCTCCTCTCTCTCCCTCCCCCTCCCTCCCCCACCCTTCCTCTTCTCGTGGCTTGGCAGACGTCTGCCCTTTATGAAGACTGACGGCTGATGAAATGGCAAAGCCGCATGTTAAGCAGAATACAAATTTCTTGAAATGTAACTCTCCCCCTTTAGCTCCTGTTTTTTTTTTTTATGCCCCCAAAGAACAACTCCACTCTCTTTCTCTCTCTCTCTCTCTCTCTCTCTTTCTCTCTCTCTCTCTCTCTCTCTCTCTTGGACCCCCTCCATTCAGACCATAGCCCAGTAGCTTGCTAACAGGCAGCTTTTCCAGCTGTTTCCCTCTGTCTCCTTCCCCTCTGTTCTCTCAGCAGTCGTTTGGCTCAGACAGGGAGGCTGGCTGGGCTCCCTTCCATGGCCTAGCAGCAGCGGCACATGGGAAGTGCAGCATGGACGTACTCCAAAGGGTTTTTTTTTCCCTCTGTGTAAGCCCAGTACTTTGTTGAAGGCAGGTTTTATTTGTAAGCTACAATAATTATGTATTTGTCGGCGGGTGTTAGGAGGTAAACTGACCAGTACACGTCGAAATGTGGCAATCAAATCTAGATTGAGGCGATAAATGATCCACTGAGGGCCTCAGTGTAACAGTTTGTAAATGAGGCTGCACCTGGTTCCAGTAACTGGATATAGCCAGTGTGAATGTATTATTATTATTATGATTATTATGATTATTATTATGATTATTATTATTTCCCTCACAATGGCCTCAAACTACATCTTATATATATATATATATATATATAGTTACACTGAAGACTAGTTAGCAAGGTACATCATTGAAGAGAATATGTGGCCTGTAGAGTCTTAGAGTTAAGTACATTTTATGAAACAACAGCTACATTATACACAAGAATGAAGCCTACTAAATGATGTTGATTTTGACTGGTTGCTGGACTCCACTCATGGCCTCTCATTTGAAGGACCATCTCTGACGCTCGGCCGTCCATGAATTAGCATTTCAATATGCTGCTGGAATGTGTTTACGCCTGTGTGGGCCAATCATTATGATGCAGAAAATTCAAATTGAATTGACACTGGCCTACATTCATCTAGTGGTGATGGCAGTGGCGGTGGAGGCAGGGTGTCTATTCCTGTTTCACGGCGTCGAGGAGGGACATGGTGTGTATCAGCACTGGGGCCAAATGTGGTGAAGGAGGCTGACCACCGGCCATGGACCGCCCTGTCTGCATGCTTATTTCATTTTGGCAAGGTACCCCCTCCTTTCTGTGACCTCCGTCGTCCTCATTCAAGGTGCAAAAACACGATCCACGCCAAAGCGGTGGAGCCAAAACTTGGGGCTTTGCCAATTGAGAGCGTTGACCTGACCAAGCTAGCAGCAATTGCTAATTTGGATGTTGTTAGCCGCTGATCTATGGCGCCTATTCAACCCATTCAGTTTTGTGATGGATGCGAAGTTCAAACATGGAGGACGAGAACGGAGGGGATGATTATCTTGAAAACGGTTTTGCTAGAGTCTTGAGTTTTCACTCAAGTACTCATTGAAGTAGACCCTCCCTCCCCATCACATTATACTAATGGCATATTAATGGAGGTTTTCACATTTTAACCAGCACAAATTAAACGTTTAATATTATGAACTGTATACGACAGATATAAGGGATGGATCTGTCATTCACTTTCTCTCATGTCCATCAAGATGAGCTGTGTGGCAGCTCAGATATAATCACTTGTAAAGTATCATTGAGTTGTAGTAATTAGTAGAGAATCAATTGATAGCAGCCATGACGACATGAAGTCACCCCCCCCCACCCCCCGCCGCCACCGCCAGTCAAAAACACACAAAATGCCGGAGGTTGCCTTTAAGCCGCGACCTGTTTACTTTGCAGTGTCTCTGTCTTGTCTCAGGAGACAGCACTTCCTGTTTAGCACCTGACACACTGGCAAACTGTATATGTGTGGTCTGTGGCGGCAGGGCATCAGGTTTCCCTCTGTCATGTCGTGGCATGTCAAGCGCAGCCTTTGTTTGGGTTTCTGTTCTCTTCAACTGACAAAAGGGAGACTTTTAGCCGCGGATAGTTATTGGATCAATGTGCTTGAAGCAAAAATAACCCATGGTATGAATACATTTAGGAGAACAAGGACTTAAATGTGTACTTTATGTTTTTTTGTGTTCAATCTTCGAGCATACATCGCTAACTATTTTAGAGATGCTTAGATGCTTGACTATTAAAATGGGTCCAAATGATTTCAATTATCAAGTCTGTGAGGTTGTGAGGATGTGTGCTTAACGTAGGCTTTTAACACTTCAAACAAATGATCAAACAAAAATATCTTGTGTCTCTCAGAATAGACAATATGCAGAGCGTAATTGTCGTACAGACTCAAAGGAAAACAAAAGTGTATAGGAATTCCTGTTATTCTGGTGCTACGTCCATTCATCCTTGTAGGAGATGGAAAGAAAACAAAAACGAAGGAGGCAGGAAGCTGTAGAAATCATGGAGGCAGTGGAAATTAGGTGTGTGTGTGCGTGTGTGTGTATGTGTGTGGCAATAGGCTGCTAAATAGTTTAGAAAGGAAGGAGGGTTAGTGTCTGTCACCTAGGATTAGATATTCTTGATCCTTAAAGAACGAGCTCCAGCAATAAATCAATAAGCTAGTGATGTATAGTGGAGTTGTCCACTATACATCTTGACCTGGCCCACATTGCTGTAAGTATTTTTCAGAAGAAAGATACATTTATACATATGAGTAGTTGACAATTGCGTAGAAAATAAGCTAAAAGTGGAAAGACTTTCTTATTCACGCACACCAAGGATCATGATTGTTTCAGTGTCCTCTTCTAAGTTCTGTTAATATTAGCTGCTAAGGCTAAGGCTAATATTAGCTGCAGATTGCGTTTAGCTGTTTTTTTTATTTCCACCGTCCTGGATCAACACTGAAACCAAACTCAGCCTTGAAGGCTTTGCCATTGCCGTCGTCAACAAAATGATAACTGCAACATAACCACAAAGTAATTGGACAAAGCAGATGACTGTTGCGAAGGGAGAGATGACTCTGAATGTGGCTCACCACAGTGAGCAGGGGCAGTCAGGATGACTCCTTGATCTGTTCCATGTTTCTGTATTGAGTGTTTGAGCGAGTGCTTGTTCTCTCATCTAAAATGTGTTGGGCCTATTCAGAGTCCTATGTGTCAATTTCTGAAGGTAAATGCACTAATTTGCCCTTGGCCTTGAAGAAAATTACCACAGAGGGGCAATGGCAGAACACCAGACTTTAATAATGATTACAAAAAGACATCTCCTGTAGGCCTATATCACCATTTATTGTGTGGCCGGGCTGTTGCATTTCGGCTATCAAGCATTTATCAAAGCCTGAATCTTTCGTCTTTCTGGCATGGCACGCCCAATGGAACATTCCTCATGTTAATTCTACACTGTGTTTAACCTGCTGTGATGCCATTCCCCTTTTAATAACGGTTTTGGTAATGCCTATGTCAAAGTCACACTAGCTGTTGGTCTTCCATTCACTTCAATGAAAAAGTGCCACCTCTTCCACTGCATACCAAAGTACAAGCTTGGTGAACGTTGACCTGCGAAGTTATACCAAGTTAATCGCTTGAACAATCGAGGTGATCAGCCGTAAAGGCAATCTTCCACCAGCGGTGGCAACAAAGGCTGCACAGTTGTCAGTGTCTAAACTTTAAAGCACATTGTATTAATAACCTCACATTACATCATTATCTTTTTAGAGAGATTTTAGTGTTTACACCTTTAGCATGACATCAGACTCATTTATGTACATGTTAATTGCGGCCTACAAACTGATTACTGTTGCACCAATGCGTTTTTAGCACATTTTTACTGTTAGCTTTTTCAAAGCTTTCTTGTGCAGAAGTATACGAAGAAAGCGGTGGGATCTACTGGTGCCTGCCATGAAAATAACCTTGATGAAATGTGACAGCCTTACCAGGATATGAATCATTCCACCCGTTAGAGGTGTTTATGATTTAAACAATGGAAATGAACCCCTATAAACTGCCTCGTGAGCCCGGAGCAGAGCTAGATTTACAACTGCCTATGACTGTCGTAGGGCAAGCAGAGTGTTGCACAAGGGGCAACACCTTTTTGTCCATGGGGTGATAATCAGGCGAATATGAAAGCTAATTTTAGTTTTTTTTTTAAACGTGTGCGATTCTTGAGCTACTTTAAGCAAGAAAAGTTTAGCAGAAGCTTCATAATGATGTTGGCTTTACTTATTGTGCTTTAAGGACTAACCTTTTCTAGCTTCGGATCTACACCAACATCAACAAATTAGCATCTGTGGTTAGCCTAAACTTGTAATGTAGACGAGACAAAACCAGAACACCTGCAGAAAACAAACATCTGCAGTATACAACAACATGTAGACTAGAGCAGGGAATCACTAATTGGTTATTTGTGATATACATGCATATGCATTTCTCACATGTATCTAGTTTAATTAGCTTTTAATCCCAGGAGGATATTTTTAGATTTTATGATATTCAGCTGGCTTGCTTGCTCCCAAATCCAGACGCCTCCCAAATCTCCACCTCACGGGTGGAGAAAGGCTTGATGCAAGATGGAAGAGTAAACTAAAAGAAAGCAAAAAGTCAGCAAAAAAAGTCATTTTGTTTCCATGTGGAAAAGAGGCCAGCCGACATGCTGATTCAGACCCTGTGTATGGGCGTCTTTCTAATTTTAGCATTACCATTCTCTCCATCCATAACCACAATATATACTTTTCACAAACTCCTACGACTTAAACAGCAATATGCATTTCATTATTTTATTCCCCTAGTTCAGTAATAGCCCCTCTCCAAAACGTGCAGACATTACTATTCTCAGCCGGAACAAGGGCGCCTGCGGTAAATTACACGGACTGGAGAACTGAAATTCCAACATTGGTAAAAATAGAGAGAAGTCATATTCCTGGAATGCAAAGTCATGATGATTTTTTATTTCTATGTGTTTTCTCTGTGAGCGCAATACTCTCTGACACTAGAATATGTCTAAAGAACAAGGGACAGGATGGGACAACATCCATCTTTGTCCACGTAAAGTCACGGGAACCCAACTAGTCTTCACTGAAGACCTATAGGCATTACCGCCTACCATAGGCGTGAGTTACGCTGGGGACGCTGGGGACGAGTACCCACCAGTTTTCATCAAGATTCATTTTGTACCCACTTTATTTACGGCCGCCCCCCCAGTCAACAATCGCAAATTTTGTCCCCACCATTTCTAAAACCAAACTGACACCCTTGCCGCCTACATAGTGAACCGTGCTGGTGTCAAACATGACAAGTGAATCGATCAGCACCAACATCTTTGAGGTGTTACTTAAGCTTTTCCACAAATGGTAGCACTTGCATGTCTGCAACAATTGTGACTTTAAGCAATAGCTTTCAACAGCTTAACAAAGCGACCTCACTTCAGTTACACAAGCCCACCTACACTTAAGACTGACACAAGTGACCTTTAGATCCTTGAAACCAGGATTCACAACTGAAATACATTTTGGAAATACATTTTATCTTTCCTCTAATTTGATCAGCGGTGGTTCATTCATTCCATGTGATTTAACTACTCCTTTTCATCCAACAGATGTCGGATGGAAAGAGATGATTCTGAATGATTTTTAAAATACATTTTTTTAGATCAAGGGATCTGAGTATCCCTTGATTGTTTGTGCCGACTTTAAACACGGTGGACCAAGAAATGCCCCAGACAGGTTTTATTAAAAGTAGAACGTTTCCTCAGGCCATGGCAGCAGTGTGCCCCCAGACATTTGTTCAATGTGTTCAATGTGGCCATCCATCAACCCTGGGTTCATTCTGGGGTTGCAATGGAGCTTGATTTATTAGTAACATCTCTAAATGGAGTCATCTTTCCTCACTAAGAAGTGTTGTATCACTCCTGTCTCATGTTCCTAGAGACTTAAGGTGATGACAGCCTATTGCATTTCTTTGAATCGTACACAGCCATCAGCTTAAGCGTTAAGGTTAATCTTAACTTTGAAGGAGAGAACGAGGAGACGTCACCATGTGAGAATAGCCGCCTCATGATGGTTCGACCCGAGGACACAGTCTACTGGCTCTCAACGTGAAGTTCATATACAATCAAGCAAGTCTCCTGGCGGCGAGCACTGTCCGTCGTCGGCATTTGGCATTTGTCAAAGTGCTCACATTCATCAGTGTAGTAGCTAGCTGTAATGCAGTGGAACACATTTTGCAATGTTTTTCTTATCTCACAAATGCTAGTTATATTGTTAGACCAACATCAAGTGCCTCATCATTTTGGGGCTTCGTCATTTAGCAGATGCTTTTATCTAAAGCGACATACAATAAAGTCAGATAGATTAATTTAGGAACAGGTAGGGGTTCAAGGATGCCTACAGGTAGGCAGCGGACATGGGAATTGAATCACTACCGTTTGGCTCGGAGTTGAACACCCTACATTACACTATATATGAATAGAATTGGATTTCCTGTTTGTAAATATTTAGCCTTTTTAAATATGTAAAACAATGAATGGACAACACATGACAAAACCATAATGGTTTTGTCAATAGAATATGTAACATTTATTTGCTAACTGACTTTTCCACCCCTTCGGATTCTCCCACTAGTCTGACGAGGTGATGAAATTAGGATGCCTTTATCTGACCAGACAATTTGCATCACGCATTAGCCGTGTATAATGTCGCTAAAAGTAGTAGCATTTATTGTATAAGTTCAGTGAACAGCATAATATCCCCTAACCCCCCCCTCCCTTTTTTCCTTTGCAATGGCCTCTATGCATGTGGTGTAAAAGTTAATTAAAATACAATCGACTTGTCCTTCTTTTTTTTTTCCTTAAACCCACCTCCAAGTGGCCAGTGGTGATTGGCTGTGACATTGGCAGGATGGATTCAGGAGGGAGGCAACATGCGGGCCCCAGGCTTAATGTTGCCCATTGTGGCTAGGTGAGGTCATCTGGGGAAAATTCCACTTAGACACCCAGACGGGCCCACACACTTAAAGGACAAAGCCAACAAAACTCAATGTGTTCTTATTGCCGTTGTCCCAGCAATGAGAAAAGAGGATGCACTGATCATTCAAACACTGTCATGGGAATACATCATTAAATTTATTGTGGAACTTATTATATAACGGAGCCAGTCTGGTGTTCTTACCCTAACATGTTCAGTTAAAAGCAATGGATCAGATTGGTAGCCACTTGGTATCTTTTCTCATTTGTCAAGTTGTTCTCTGTCCTTCAGTCTGCTGAGATAAAAACACACTCTCACACAGAGATACCTGCCTACATGCTAATAATAAATCAACCCAACTGGACCTCCTTGTAGAAGACCAAAGTTTCTTGTGTAAACACTGACTTAGCTGTTTTTACTGAGGGTTAGTGGACTTGCCAATTGGTGTGGCGCTGTGACCGATCCAAAATCTGCTCCAAAACCAGGGGTGATAGAAAATAAACCACTTCGCTTTGAACGCCTTGTTTCTGGAAGCTGACCATTTGGCACCAAAAGAGATGAGAACATACTCAACACACGATGTTTGCTAATGCTCCTTTAAAGAAGTGGTATCCCATCTCACCTTGGTTTGAAATGTGTGCTTGTTATTCACACATGGAGCAATCAAACAATTAAACACAATTACAAACACAAGTACGTTTTCAATGGAGTATAGTTTCTACTATTTAAAGTCTGTCAGTAGTCTAGTCAACTTGATTATGCCCATCTCATAAAAAGTGAGATTAACTGGTGGTGTTGTACAGTGTTGATGTGAGTGGCGGTCTATGTAGGGCTGCAGTATTGCTGTGGGCATACCCCTGTCCCCTTCCCGTGTATATTATGGGTATGAGCTACTCTGTGTCGTACCCGTTTTAGAAACAACAACAAACAAGAAGTCTCAACTAAGCAGAGTTCAGCAGCAGCTCTTCCCTGCGGTGGGCATCAGCATGAGCAGCGTTTTGAGAGTGTGTGTACTTTTTTACACCTGCTTACTGGAGAAGAACTGGGTCAGATGATACTTTGCATAGTTATTTTTTATTTGTCGTCCAGCACATTACTCAATTCACAAACTATCGGTAGATCAAGCAGACATTTGTAAAAAAAAAAAAAAGATAAAAAAAAGGAATTCAAATGTGTATGTGTGACCTGATGACTGAATAGGCGTTCTGTATTCAATTTCAACAAACTGTAAGCCTTCGAGAATAAACGCTGTTAAGCACCTCGATAGGTTTCACCCTAGTAGTCATTTTGTAAAGTGAGCTTGTCTGCCTCCCCTTGAGGCCCCCTAAATTAAATTTCTTCTGCTGACAATCTTCACAGGTCCTTATTAACAGTGGTGAGGTCAGCGATATGTGTGTTAACCACTCCCAGAGACCCACACACACACACACACAAACACACACACACAATTTCTCTCAAGCCCAATGGTGTTCGTCTCCTTTGTGTTTTTATCTTATCCATATAAAAGCAGGCGTGCAGAAGAGAAAGACAAAGTGGGGGGGAAAAAAACCGGGCTTCTTTGGTATTCTCCCATTTACGTGTGCAGATGATAGCATCTGGCAGAGGCAAGCACTCCAGGGAGTAGAGGTAATCTCTTCCATCAGCGTTTACTACCGAACAAATTAAGTAAGACAAGCACCGCTGCCTGAGCCAGCAAAATTTGTCCATTAGCGAAATTATGAAGCCATTATGGAGCACAATTTGGTCCATTTATTTGAGCATGCGGTTCTGAGAGGCGCCGCGTACCCAATCCAGGCAGACGGGGCAAGACGTAGGCCCATATAACCCCACGGTATTGGTCCAGAGGTGGTCGCAATGCTGTTTTTTTTTTTTGGGGGGGGGGGGGGGAGGGGGGTACAAAGGGAAAGGGTGGGACCCAGACATAAATAGGAGAATAATGAGTCTGATTGGGATGGCATGTGGCCAGACTGTGAGAACATTCCAGTATAAAACTGAGAACTGGATGTTGACTGGTGGGAGGCGATGGCAGTGCTTGATCGGTTGGTCACTGATGCTGCATTCATGTACATAGCTATTGGCTATCCCCAATTACTAGAGCGTTTCCAACTCCACACTGTACAGGAACCTGTCTTCACAATTTATTATGGTCTTTCCACTGTAGAATTTACTGATTCTAGCTACCGGTCTGGCCTCTGTGCTGCGTAAGGGTGCATGAGTGGATCTAGCCATATTGCAGACCATTGATTCGGTCAATCGCAATCTTCTCTATGTTTAACTTTTGATCGGACACAATCATACTTTTGAAATAACAATTTAAATGTGTGCTTGAAATACTTATGAACAAGAATGAGCAAACGCTAAACAATTCATATCTGCAAAGGCAAAAAAAAGGTAATATGTGTGTTGTAGTTAATCCCCCCCCCCCCCGCCCCCCCTGGTATTAATACAATATGCACTTGTTATCTGCCTTGCATGTGTGGTTCATGTGTACAGTGAAATTATTTAAACTAAAGGATATGTCTTAGTTTGTTTTGTTGTTTTATTCCTGACACCAAAGGAAACAATCAACATTTTATATTATATGCCTTGTGCGTTTGGTTGCTGTTCATGCTGTTCACATATGATGTCATATTATCCTAGACCGATGATTGTCATTAGGGCTGGGGGCGATATGGCCAAGATCTTTTATCCCGATAAAGGTAATTTAATATCTCGATAACGATATATATCATGATAGAGCATGTTTTCTGGTAATTCAATAGTCTAGTCTAGTCTCTGTGAATTAAATACTTGACAAATGACTACTGTACGTATACGTTTTTTGTACTGTATACTGTACGAGTATTTTTCACTTTTTTTTTCATCACTTTACTGTAATGTACGGAGCCCTTCTGGGGTCATACTGTTGAAAAAATAAATCGATGTGCAAATCCGTGCGAACAGATTTGTAAACCGTGCCCCTGATTCAGACCGACATCAATACATTTTTTCTCTCCTGTCTTTTAAAGCCTATTTTACCACCAGGTGTGACGTTGATTACCCATTACAAGCCATGTCAAAATCTACCCTCTAATGACATCACAAGTGGGAGTGTCCACCTAGATGTACACTCCCACTTGTGATGTCATTAGAGGGTAGAATTTGAAATGGCTTGTAATGGGTAATCAACATCACACCACGCAGACATGAATGGCACAACACACATTATCTTTTATTATCCATCTATCATTATCTAAGACTGTTGCATTGTATAATTGTATTCCCACTGAAACCGTAGCACACATACGCCACTTTCCAGACTCTTAATATTGAACAATAATGTGAAAAAATGGGTTTGAATGTGAATAAACAGATCCACTAAAAGGTGATATCACCATACCCACCCCTCCTCCTTACTCTCCCCCCCCCCACCCCTTAATCTATTTTGGGGGTATGGCTCATGGAGCAAGGCCTATGGCTGGAGCAAGGCCTATGGGTGTTTGTTGTTTACAATGTTTACAACCATGCAGATGGGTGGACGTGTGCATGTGGGTGTGAGTGGGGGGGGGGCCCACTACTCCTCATACTCACTCACTACTACACACCTCATACCAGCCCGTCCCGGAGTCGATGTACAAAGCACACAGCGGGTCGGACTTGGAGAACACGTCCATGTCCAGCAGCTTCTCGCAGGACACCGTCAGCTCCACCTTGGTCACGCACTGCAGCGGGACCTCAGGCAGCGGCCCAGCGGCGGCCATTGCAGCTCTCAGATACGCCTCGCTGGGATGACTTGAGTTGAGCTTTGCATGGTTTCCCACCCCACCCACCACCCCCCGATGATTTAGTTAGCCAACAATGACAGCGGTATATTAGCAGTCAGAAGCAACACTGTTCCCAACAAGCTGGTATGAGAGGCTTACCGAAGTGTGTGTACTTGCCGCTGCTGCTGCTGCTGCTGGTCACGCTGGTCAGGTTTTAGCTGACAGCAGTGGGCGTTGCCCTCCCTGATAATAGCGGACTGTTTACTATTGCCCTAATACATAAAGTAACATTTGACACAAAAGTAGAAATATGTGTGTACATTCATCCCCGAGTGTGGATTAAGTACAGTAAAAAAAAATAAATAAATAACATTGTACTCACGAAATCTAAAATTACTCCGGAACCATTATGCACCAGACTGTGTTTCCTCTCGGCAGCATATCATGGGGGCGCATTACTGAGTTGCGTTCAACAGCAGTCAGTACACAGAACAGTTGCAGCAACTGCAGACCCAACATGACACTGTCAGGATATATTTTGTTGACCTTTTAATAGTGGCTTAGCAAGTCAAGACGAGTCATCGTTTAAATATTGCTCGTTTTAAACGCGTCGCATTTCAAAAAAACACGTCGCGGTTTTACAACACGCTCGTTCTCGTTGCCATCTTGAATGCCCTCCTTTTACTTAAAAAAAAAAAAAAAAGTATCAACGTGTATTTGTGATCGTTCAGACTCAGTAGTAACTTGTAGACAACATCTGCCGGCATGAGGGGGACGATACTGATGAGGTTCTTAACGAGGAGACTGCTGTCCGCCCACCCGGCCGCCAGGAGCACCGCGCTCACATCGTTCATCTGGACGATGGCGAAGAGAAGCAACGCATTATTAATAGTAAATAACGATTCATACTCAGTCGTTCAATGCGAGTTGATGACGTTGTCTTAATGGTAGGCTGCAGCGGACCGTAACGTCGCCGTTATGGCCGGACCTGCTTTAATTAAAGGGATTAAAGGGGTTCATTAAGTCATATGTAGGTGAAAGGGCATGCAGCATGGACAGGACTGCAGCCTGCTTCCGCTTTGACCTTTCCCCATACGTGTGAAGTGGGTTGCTAGGTTACTGGGTCGCTCCTATAGGGGGAACCTAAAGGGGGATACCATCCTGAGTGAACGGGGGGGGGGGGGGGTACCTGTTACCTGATAGACCATTATTCACCCGTTGTTACATTATAGATACACCTGGCCACCTGAGTGGACCGGTGTGTGTTACATCGTGTGTGTGTGTGTGTGTGTGTACAGACTGGGACAGCTGGCTGCCTAGCACTGCCTACAGTATGTTACCTGGGAGTTCAGAGTACAGCTGTGGTCCATGCTTTAGAAAAAGGTAATTTCTATATTTATTTATTGTATGTATATATATATAACTGTCAACATAATTAACACTATGCTTTTCTATTGAACGCCAGAAGAGGAGATTCTGGAGCGGGCCGACTACCTCCACAGTTGTGCAGAGACAGAAAAACTTTATCAGCTCTTACAACAGTATAAGAACAGGTGAATAATATTAATATAATAATACTGCTTGCCGGCTGGACCGGCATGCAGGCCAGCTCTGTAGCCGCGATGCTGTCACTGAGTGAGTGTGTGTGTGTGTGTGTGTGTGTGTGAATTGCATGGGGGGGGGGGGGGGGGGGAAAACCGCCAATTTTTTTGTTTTTAACGTAAAATTAAAAGCCAATAAAAATTTTATTTTTTTTAAAAAATTTTTTAAAAAAACACGGGGTTATATTA
>JAOPJH010000124.1:1022408-1040775 GCA_027122575.1 Merluccius polylepis | reverse complement strand
TGTGTGTGTGTGTGTGTGTGTGTGTGTGTGTGTGTGTGTGTGTGTGTGTGTGTGTGTGTGTGTGTGTGCGCGCCTGTGTGTGTGATGGCGTGTGATTCATGTCATTGAGGCATCAAATAACTAAAGGTTATAAGTCAGCAATCTCCCATGACCCCATATGCATATCAGGTTACCTGTCCCCCCCCCCCCCCACGATTGAGAAACACTGGTTTAGACTAACTACAGATGTATAACAATATAATTTCATAAAAATGTTCTGCTGCATGAGTCTGAGTTTCAAGTTTATTGTCATATGTGATAACAATGTAACATCATTACCAGTAATGAAATTCAAGCTTTCAGAGCCAACAACAACTTTACATAAATAAATAGGCATAGTAAGCTATAAAAAAAAGAACAGTATATAAGATGGAATAATAATAATGACAGACATTCAATTCAATTATCACCTAGCACTTATTGGCTACAAAGCTGTTATTAAGTGGAACACCTGACAATTCTGCACTATTTTCTAGCTGCATTGAAATAGTAGCAGCGTGGCTGAGTTCACCTATCCAAGCAGTCGTGAATCATTGTTTTCGTCACAGGTTACCCATGTTGGTTTGGCTTCTGTTCTCTGTAGGCTGGACTATATGTGCTCCCCGGGCCTTGGCCTCCCCCCCGACCCCTGTTCCACGGAGGGTGTGCTGAAGGTGCTTAAAGAGAGTCGCAAGAGGGATGTAGTGGAGGAAGGCGACGGGAGCTTCACGGCAGAGCAACACAGCAAAAGAAGGTATTTAAATGTGTATTTATGTTTTTCAGGTTGCCGTGTTATTCTATATGGGTAATGTATTACTGACTGACATGCAACATGTACATATCTACAGCATACATGTTCTAATGGTTTTTTCATGTTTTTATTTTCTAAGGCGTAATGACAGCGGTGGAAGTGCACATTCTGCATTTGAGCCACTTCTGCCCAATGGAATGACATCACAGCTGGTGCCAAAGTAAGCAGCAATACATGCGTAACCTTACCTGTGCTGCGAAACTAAAGCCCTGTTCACCCAGGAATGCTGTAAAAGGTTTTCCTGGTAAATATAGCCGCTTCTGCGGTCACACGAGACGTGCCGTTTCACCTTTTTAGCGGAATGCTACCGTTCACACAGCACTGGAATGCTCTTGTAGTCCTCTGTTGTCATTTCCCAGAAAATATGCGTTACCTTTGCGCCAGAATCACTGCAGTTTGAAAACAATGTCTGATTTAGTTAGATAAAGTTAGACTTGTTGGTGCCAATATAAGATTATTATTATACTTATTATACTTTTTTTTCACATTTAAAAAAACTGCTTGTAGTCAAATACGTCCCTCCGACGACGTAGCAAAGTGATGTAAACCGCGTCATCGGTGGCACACATGACCTAAATCTAATTATACCGATTTATATTGGAAAGTTAAAGTATATTATTTAAAAACGCTATCCCACGACCCCAAGGGTAGGCTAAATCAGCCAACTGCCCCTTTAATGTCCTTCCTCCATTCCCCAGACCAGGTACCCTGAAACGTGGCACAAATTCTGTCGAGGAGGCTGCTGTGAAGAGGTCTCGCACGTCCTCCATCAGCTCCGGCAGCGCTGCCCCGGCCCCGGGCGGCACCCCCGGCTCCGCACGCAACCCCATCAACAGCTCCTACAGCTCTTCACGGGGACTTGGGAAGGTACAGCAAAGCCCACAGTAGCCTAGTACACCTCAAGCACGTCCATTACATGTTTCCCGGGAAAGTGTGTGTGTGTGTGTGTGAGAAATGGCCAATGCTCATTATAATTAACTGTTGGGGGGCCATCTCCCCAAATTGTGATATTATTCACTAGGGGTGTGAAAGTCACGGTTCGGTACGCACGTTGGTTTTGAAGTCACGGGTCGACGAGTTTTGGTACAGGGGGGAAAAAATCCATGCAAAACATTTCTCTTCATTTATAAAGAAGTTATAAACTTGTAAACAGTGGCTAATTGGCCATCATTTCCTGAACAAAGGACATAAAAGCACATTGTTCTTTCTTGAATAAAAACATGCCTAGGTCTATGTATTATTTTTTATTTAAACCATGAACTGTAAATATTTGTTTTGATCATATCCAGCGTTGCCATCACAGTTAGCTTTAGCATCACGGCTAGCGATCTTTTAATCAATTGATGCTACCTACATTAATTACATTTAGCATACATGGCGATTAAAATGTCATGCGTGTTCTTATAACGCATAACAAACCAGACGTGATGGCTCCAAGATCCAGCTCCGGGGGGACTCAGTTTTGGACTTGAAAAAGTTACACATGTAACATGTGTGGTTACACACGTAACATGCTAGACTATCTTCATTCCCTTTTTTTCCTAGTGGAAGAAGACTTTGGAACATGGCTCTCCCCTTTCCAGTCCGGGGTCTTCTCGCTCACAGACTCCTGAAAGAGCCTTGAAGAAGCCCAGGTATGCAGTTCTTCGTGTGATTGAATTATCTGCATGACAAGGGAGGCAGTGTGTTCTGACCCCGTGTTCTTTACCAGGGAAGATGACGTCCAGTGTCCCAGCTCCGTGTCAGTGGTTGCACCAGACAAGACGGCAACACGCATTGCAGCCGTTACCTGTAAGTCCTTTAAACATTCCCTTCTGGAGTCAGTCCAGCCCAACTCTTTGGCCGTATTGTTGAGCTGTTCAAACCTTCCATTTCTCATAATGCTGCACATCGTTGGCAACCTTGACTTGACTTCTGAAGTGAAGGTTGACTTTGTCATTTTTAAATATTCGGTCAAATTTGGAACCAAATCTGTCCTGTTCAATTTCACAATCCAGATTTACAGCATGCCAGAATATCACCCTTCACCCTGCGTTTGTATGAAATAAATGTTTTATTACATTTCTGTTTTGTTTTTTTAGCTAAACAGACCCCTGTAGCCAAGCTTGGGGTCCGCGTGTCGTCTGAATCCAGCAGCGGTGGGAAGCGAAAAAGGAAGATCCAGCTCGTGTCCAGCCATCGCGAGGACCAAATATATCTGGTTAGAGGGACTTGATAATTATTATTATTTTTTGCAAAAAAAATTTACTTTTATGTATATTTTTTTACGCCTTGGTAAGATGGTGCAGATATAACCTACAATATATATTTATTATAAAAACATTTGTCATAATCGCAGCTGGTAAGCTAGTAGCTAGTCCGTAAGGTTTAAGTTCAAAGTGCCACTGGTTACCTTGCCGTCATCTGTCCTCTCTCGCCCACAGCCGCCACCTCCAGAACTTGGCTACACGGTCACTGGAAAAGACCTGGACCTGGAGAAGAAAGATGCTCTGAGCAAGATTCACAAATCCCTGGAGGAACCAGGTGAGTTGTATAACGCCGCACTGAGCCGCCTAACTCCTTACTGTCGGACGGGTAAATATTGCGATGCATTTGTGTCGTTGCACTGGGTTAACCCTTATCTAAATGATTTGGCTCCCTGCAGTGCTAGAGAAGCCAGGCGTTGCTCCGGCCTCTCTCCCCTCCGCTCTGACCGCCACTTTCAGCTCGACGACCACACTGAGTAGCCTGCTGGCCGCTCCGCTGTCTACGGCTACAGTGGCTCCCGTCAGCGTGGCGGCGCCCATCCCGGTCATCAACCTGGACCCCACACCCACCATCAGTACACCCCAGCCTGCAGCTGCTGCTGCTGCCCCTGCCTCTAACCCCCTACTAGAGGCTCTGAAGACAAAGAGCATCACCCCCTCTAGTTTGCCTTCCACCACACTCGGCATCACAGGTAAAATGAGCAGTACACCATTGATCTGTAGTTGTCGGTTATCTTGCATCGTTTGGCGCCGTGTCCTAGTGTACCTAGTTTTTTTGTTTGTTTACAATGCGATAATTATTTTTCGTAATCTCAGTATAAATTGTTTAATCGTCTCTCTTTTAGTGTCGTCGTCAGGAGACACTCAAACACAGAAGCCTGCTATCACTTTGAATTCCTCCCAGCCCACCTCATCTGTCCTGGGACAGCCCGCCAGCAGCAGCGCCCCCTCTGCCTTCACTCAGGTGCTGAACCAGGCCACCAAGCCTGCAGCCAGTGCACCCATTCTCTCCGGGACTAGCCTGTTTGGAATGGCCAGCCCACTGTCTACATCCAGCGCGACTCCGACTTCTGCCCCACCGGCTTACGCGCCTCCTGCAGCCTCCGGCACCGGGTCCGCCGGCAGCAGTAACCCTCTCCTGGTGTCCGGCTTCAAGCCCATTTTCAT
Organism: Merluccius polylepis; assembly: GCA_027122575.1. NCBI lineage: Eukaryota > Metazoa > Chordata > Actinopteri > Gadiformes > Merlucciidae > Merluccius > Merluccius polylepis. The sequence continues at coordinate 1,036,533 of JAOPJH010000124.1, read as the reverse complement.
GGCCACACCCCCCACTTCCACGGCGCCACCTTCGGCCCAGGACAACAAACCCACCGTGCCCAACTTCAAATCCCTCTTCGGGAACACCGGACCCAGCACCGCGTTTGGAGCGAGTTCATCCGTCACCATGGCCACCACCTCTCCCCCTACCGCTCCCACCGCAAACCCGACCTCTAGTTTTGGTGGGTTGAACGGCAGCAGGAATGTGACCCCTTCGTCGCTGTTCCCTGGCTCGGTCGGCGTTGCATCCGCGGGGCCCACCGGTGCCACGCCCTCGACCACGGCCCAGCCTGCCGCCCAGCCGGCTGTCAAACCTCTGTTTGGAGCCTGGGGTGCATCATCCTCCACAACTAGCACCGTCTCCACCTCAACGCTGGCTTCTAACGCAGGCAACACCTTTCAGTTTGGAGCTGCTGCTGCGGCGGCGGCGGCCGCTGCTCCCGTCACCACTGTAGCCCCGTCTGTTCTGACCACCGCTGCCAAAACGAACAGCACCTTCACCTTTGGCTCCATGGTCACCGCACCCGCCACCACTCAGGCCACCGCCACTCAGGCCACCCCCCAGAACGTATTTGGCTTTGGCCAGGCCGCACCCACTCAGAACCAACCCACCGCCTCCTTCGGTGGCTTTGCTTTGGCCAACGTGCCCGCCGCCGCCGCCACCACTGCCGGCACCACCGCCGCCATCAACGCTCCCACCACCCAGTCCACCTTCACTTTCGCAAAGTCTGCGTTCGACGCCTCTGCCGCTCCATCAGGGTTCCCCAGTCTGACGTCAGCCGCACCCAAGCCGTTCGGCTTCGGAACCAGCACAGCCACGGCCGCGCCCGCGCCTGCCCCTACGACCACGCCGGCTCCCTTCTCATTTGGGGCCGGCGCCACCAGCACCACGATGTCGACTTTCGGGACGCCCGCTAAGCCTGCGTTTGGCGCCGGCTCCACTGGTTTTCCCTTCGGCAGCACCGCGGCACCTGCAGCAGCAGCATCGGCTGCAGCGGCCACCTTCGGCCTCGCCACTCAGACTCAGAGCGCCCCCCCCACGTCCACCTTTACATTCGGCAGCAGCGCCCCCCAGCAGACTGCAACCCTCCCCTCTCAGCCGGCGTCGGGCGGATTCAACTTTTGCTCGGCCGTGCCCAGCGCACAGTTTGGAACGCCGGTCTCCAGTAACGCTGCACCACAGATGGCGAGCTTCAGCTTTGGGGCCGCTACTACTGACAAGCCCACTTTTGGTAATTACATGATGTATTTATTTCTTTAATACATAGCCTATTGCTTTACATTATTATACGTGGTTCTGCTCTATGCTTCGAAACGGATGAATAACACCTAATAACTAAGCTAAAGTACTGTGAATCTGAATAACGTTTATTGTGGAATGGGAATCGTATTTGGTTGCCTTTGCTTAAAAACTAATCTGGTTTTATTTGTAGGTACGCCTACATTTGGCCAGAGCGCTGCTGCGGGTCCTACTCCCTTCGGTAGCCCTGCAACTCCAATCCAAAGCTTTAGCTCTGCTGCCCCCCCTCCCTTTGGTAAGTACCTGACATGAGAGAACTCCACACTAAATCACATGACTGCTAGCATCTAAAAACTAGCGTAAAGCTGACCTTTTTGTAGTCTAATCTAATGTGAGCTGCTTATTTGTATTTTTTGATGGTGTGAAACTTAGAATAGGTAAGTGTCTTTTTTTTGGGGGGGGGGCGTTTAAGGTGTAGTACTCTTCTGGTCAGCTCCAGAGCAGCCAATGCTTTCTAAACGTATGTCACTGTCTTTATACTTTGGGGCTCAACTCTGCTTCTCCAAACAGGGTCACCTGCAACACCGTCCTTCTCCATTGGTGCCGGCTCTAAACCATCCGGAGCCCGCCAGAGGCTTCAGGCCCGGAGGCAGCATACAAGGAAGAAGTAGGACCACACACTTCCTCAGCGCCCCGGATATAACCTAACCTAGCGATCCCATCATAACCCCCCCCCATCTACCCGAGGCCAGACTATATCCATTGTCCTCCCTCTTTGTTTGGTTTATATTTTTTTAGCAGGGCAGGACTGCCATGTTGTTCGTAGAGGGTGCACAATGTATGCCAGCAGATGCCGGTTGGACTGATTACACAAGAGGGGAATGGGACTAAAGCGATGGATGCGTCACACAATGTATTATACTTGAACAGAAATTACTTTGAAAACATGCTTAAATCTCTTAAAGGCGTTTCATTTTTGTTTTTCTAATTTTTGTTTTTCTCCAAGAAGTTAAGACATTAAATCTCTACACTGGCTAAAGCTTCAGTTATTTTTCTATTTGACGTGCTATGAACAAGTTAACCGCAGGTCTGAGCACATCTTCTGAATGGATCCGTTACCTATAGCAGTGTCATTGCACTTGCAACATGTGTGTACAATGGTGTATATTTTTTTGTTGTCCTAAGCATTCCTTTTAATCACTGTCTTTTTCCATAGTCCACTCATGTGCATCGTTAGCATCAACACAATGAATAAGATGGGTGGTTCATTTGAAAGTCCATTCACAAACCAAAGCCAATTCATACCCAAGCGAAAAATGAAATTCTTGAGGCAGACATTTAAATGAAAGCTTGTGTAAACATGAAGCAGACTACCTCTTAATATCCACTCCTCACCTTGCACAGGTCACTAGAAAGATGGGAGCTTCAGATTTTTTTTTAACTTTTATAAAACCTGACAAAGTCAACCTTCAAAGTGTTTTGCAATTATTTTTGACAGAACAGTGGATGTTTTAAATACAGTGTGTCTTAAGAAGTTGGATTATTGTGTGTTTTTTCCTGTGCCGCACTCTACATTTTATTCACAAAACACTGATAGTCAAATAAAGACTTGTATATTATGACCATTGCGTAAAAAGCCAATGTGTCTTTTTCAACGTTGAGTTATGATGATTGTGTCTCCTTTTTACATCTTAAGCAATGTAATTAGAATTATGCATAAAACATCAAATTCACCTTCCAGATACATATGCATACAATCAAATGTTTGTATTATGGTGATAAACTGGGGCTGCACCAGCAGAATGGTAACACTTCCACCACCGAGATGTTCCATAATTCTGTTCACAAAATCAAATATTACACAGTTGATACACATTAGGTACACATGATCCTATTTCTCTGTAGATACTGGATCTGCATTCCAAGCTGTTTTTTGCTTGCCCTACCAGGCTGCATATAGCCACTTATATACTTTCCCAAATGCTGAAATGAATTGTTCTAATGCTGAATTTTACATTGTCCTAAAGGTTGCATGAAAACTCTGGACTGAGCTGAGGATTAAATTGTGTTTGGCACCCTGATGTTTTTTCTCCAATTTTGGGTATCAAATTGTTCCAATTCAGACTGAGTGCTTTACAGCTTCTTTGAGGACAAGATCAAGACGTCAAAAAACGAACTAACCCCATTCAAAAGTCGTTAGTCATTAAACTAACCCTAACTTAACCCATTTTGTATAATTTATTTTTGAACATATGTGGCTTAACTGTGGGCTATATTGAATAATTGTAAATGCATATTGAGCCTTTGTAGGACTCGGATTTGTAAGCAGTATGTGTTGGGACTGTAAAAGGATGAAGGTAGTGCCTGTTGTACGGATGCAATTATATATTCAAGTTTTGTCTTTTACCCTTTACGATTGTAATTTCAGGATGTTGACCAAAAGTTTTGAAAGCCGTTCCGCTGAAGGAAATAAGAGTCCATTTCATAACTGGTTTGTGCTAAGCACCGTTTTTAGTGTTCATCTGAATATGCCAATTAGACCACAGAAGGTCATGTGACTTGCTAGAAATTGAACTATGCTTAGTTTTGTATGAAGACATTGTGGGTTTACCATGCCTTGTGGATAAGCCATTAGTGAAGAATAACATTGAACTTCGGACACTGAACTAAAATGTGTCACGGATTCCCACTTGGCGACATGATCAAAATCCAGGGTTCAGAGTTTAAATGGAATTAGTTAATTGAGAATGAATCGATGTGTTTGTGTGAAACTGTACATGTATAACTGAACAGTTGAGTGAATTGAGTTTAGGTAAATTGAAGCGATATACTGTCTGGTTCTTACATGGGTAAGAACATGCAAGACGTATCGTATACTCTTCAAATGTACTGACTTGAATAAAACTTGAAGATTGCAAAAAACCATTTAAGATGACCTGTCAATCATAATTCTCGTTTCTGTTCAGTCCACGTGTGGTGATGAAGTTCAGTTGTATCTTAAATTAATGAGTTGAGTGTGGAATGAAGTTGAAAATGTTTACTTGGTACAAGAATTTAGTGTTTTTTGGCTTTAACCGTTTTAACAGCCCTCTATTTACCTTGTCTAATGTTAAACATTGTTGCCCATTGTTTTGTTTACACACTTTGTGATTGACACTTCTGAGACCTCTCAGTATCTAGAACCACATCCACACCTATTTTAGGAAGAGTGAAGTTGTATGTGTAGAAGTTATACATAAATACACCCAACGCACTTTGCCTTGCAGCTGGGGAACCTCAACCTCCCCACCGCTGCCTCTTTCTTTGGTCTGACTGTAGAGTTGGTGACCAGCTTGAGTGTCTGTTTCGTAGATGCACATCCTCATAAAAGGCAGCCTGCTCTGATGTTTTGAGTTGCCCTCCCAGGAAGCCTCCATCTCTCCTAGAACGGTGACAGGGTTACGTACAGGAACAGCCAAAACAGGCTTCCCATGTGGGAAAGTACCATGTTTTGCCAGAAAAGCCAATAATTGTAAAATTGTATTAAACAATCCTGTGATGACAGCCTCTCCTTGTCTCAATCAAGAAGTCAATCTCAAAGGAAGTTAAGGATTACAATTAGCTGTAGGTCTATTGTGTGTATGAAGATGCACAATAGACCTCTATCTATCGATCTATCTATATAGATATATCTATCTATATATCTATATCTATATCTATATATATAGATATAGATATATATATCTATATATATCTATATATAGATATATATAGATATATAGATATATATAGATAGATATATCTATATCTATCTATCTATCTATCTATCTATCTATCTATCTATCTATCTATCTATCTATATATCTATATATATATATAACCCACTCAAAAAAAAATCAATTTACTAAATTGTGCGTATTTTATACTTATTACTAAAAATTACATACATTAAATATTTGAGCTCGTGAGAAACATTATAATTTGAGTTTAGTTGCACCCAAACTCATATTGTGGCCTATTTAGTCCAACCCACATTCATGAACATGGACACGATATTCTTCCTGTCTCGAGTTGCTTCTTGACGCATGCGCAGTGCAAACTCTGTCCACTTCATTGATTGCAACTACTTTAACCTCTTGCAACTACGTGGCACAAACTCTAAGGAAGATGGAGTTAGCTGCCCTCGTTGCTTTAACTTTATTATTAGGAGCTTTAATTATTCTGGTCGCGGTTGCAGTCAGAAAACACAAAGTGGAAACAAATATACAAGAAGAGCAGACAACAGACAGAGTGGGTAAGGACTGCCAGCTAGCTTGAGGTGGCTAGCTATTGCTCTTTATATGAATAATGAAACGGTCTCGACACACGGGCCTTTGTTGAAGCAACAGGGAGCTATACCAGTAAATTACGTTGTTGCAACAAGCACGAATAAAGTGTAAATCTAGAACACGGTGGAAATATGTAACTGGCATTTATATATATCAGATGTCATTCATGCTTTGCACAGCCACTAGCTCCCCTGGTCGTCCACACCATGTGAGAGAGCTTAGCGCGTTTCATACCAATGGCTACGTGTAACATAAAGATATATTTAATACAGTATGTGCACGTGACCCCAATATATTGGTTTATATCCCACATATCACCTGATATATTAAGCAAAGGGGCGCTATTAGCGTGAGAACCAATGCAACTCTTCAACACACAAATGCCCATGTACCTGCAAACTGAGCTGAGCTGACCAATGACGTATGCTTTTCTGTATTTCCTAGCATTGTGACTAAGGAGTTAGTTAGTGTGTTTAAAGTTCAGGTCCTCCTCGCAAATGAGAAACGTGAACAGAATGACAGAAACTGGTTTGTGAAATGTCAGCATTACGTGGTGTAGGCCCTGATTTCGGTGCCAACAAGTCATTTCTGTACATAAACCCAAATCTGACCCAGTACATTTCGGAAATAAAGTATTAAGCTACCTTGGGTTAGCATGGCTCTGTGCATATAGTTTGCATTGTGTAGTAGAGGCTCCTGCGTTGTCACACTGACAGTATGCAATACAAAACCAAAATACTGTAAGTTCTACATGGAAGTAATCTTGACATTTTCTTTTGCATGGTGTACTCATTCCTTGTATACTGACTATGCAATGCAAAATAAGATGCTGTCAGAGAAAACAATGGACGTTAAACTGCTAGGTTGCTAGTCCTTTGATAACTAACATGCAAGTTGTCCCTTTGTTGCAACTTGAAGAGAATGTGGTCAAGCCCCCCGCCGCCAAGAAACCCAGGCCGGAAAAGCAGCGCACCCGAAAGGACAAAGCCCAGCACAGCTTCAGCCATCCGCTGGTGGCCTCCATCTTAAAGGTGAACGTGAATCTGTGTTCACACACTGCTGACGCTTTGGGCACAGGGAGTCGGTGTGTGTTTACTCAATCGTGTGTGTGAGAGAAACACTCATAATGCACTTAATGTAATTGATAAATGCATCACACCACACATTCACTTACAGTAACCAATCACAAAGACACTTTGAAGTGGCTTTTCGAGCGCATCTTACTGCTTAAATAATAAACGGTGTGTTTGGTGTGTCTTGAAATATAACACACGTAACTAAGAGTCTTTATTCTGCTATGTCCTCACTCCAGGGCCACAGTGGAAATATCACATCCATTGACTTCAGCAGCAATGGGAAGTACCTCGCCTCCTGTGCTGATGACCGCACCGTCCGGATCTGGAGTGTCAAGGACTTCATGGATCGTGAACACAAGTGTTTGCGTGCCAACGTGCGCCTGGACCACGCCACCTTGGTCAGCTTTAGCCCAGATTCAAGGTACTCTACACCAACAAAATAGTCTTCTGAAACCTCCATCTTGAATTGAATTGAAAGTCTTTATTGTCCACTGCCGTGGAAATTCATCTTTGGCCTCATACAAGATAAAAGAGACATAGTAGTCACAGATATTCACAATAAGATACACAAAGACACACACTTACCACTCGCAAATGAGTTTATCTTCGGAAGAATGTATCCGTAACAAAACAGGAAACACTGCGTAACTCCGCCCCCTCGCACTTTCTGGTTTCTGGCCCAGGGGTTGTGCAGTCTTTCCCCAGAAGTTTGGCTGTAGCGTTGTCAAACTTCTGGACCCGAGATTATCCAACAGCGAGTGACAAAAATGTTTCACGGCAGCATAGGCACTACAGTACGAGTACTGACTTCTTGATGTCTTATTACAGGGCCTTCATTACGTGGCTGTCCAATGGGGATACCATTCGAATTTTCAAGATGATCAAGAAGGAGGACGGCTCGTTCATTTTCAAAGCGGCTCCTGAGGACTTCCCACAGAAGCACAAGGGCGCCATTCTCAATATTGGCATTGCAGAGACGGGTATTACAATTACTTCCAAGTGTTTTTTTCATTTATTGGTGTGTACATAAGCAAATAGAACTTTTGTTATTCATAAAATGTGATACAAATGGACATTGAACCACAAATGTAATAAAGTAAGTTTATTATAAGTCATAAAAAACTGGGCTGTCAAAAATACGGCCACCCCAATCTTGTGGCAAATGTCAGGCTAGGTTACGACTTGTACCGCTATATTCTTAGATGGTATTGCTAAGTAAAAAACATTTAGAAACCTTTTTTAAACTGTGACTACATCTGTTGTACCATGGTTTTTATGTACACAAGTTACCTAATGGACATGTTTGTAATGTGCTTCTTCCTCAGGGAAGTTCATCATGAGTGCCTCCTCAGACACCAGCATCCACATCTGGGACCTGAAAGGAGAAATTCTGGCCTCCATCATCACTAACCAGATAACCAACTCGTACGCTGCCATCTCCCCGTGTGGCAGGTATGGCCATCTGAGTTCCCAACATTTAGTTGCATTACATTGTCTCAATAATCTCAATGTAATGTTTAAAGATGGGTTATGTAAGGAACTGTAAGAGTAAAAGCTCAAACAATAAAAACTAACTTTGAAATTATTTCTTTAGGTTTGTTGCGTCCTGCGGCTTCACCCCTGATGTGAAGGTGTGGGAAGTGTGCTTTGGGAAGAGCGGTGAGTTCAGAGAGGTGACGCGTGCCTTCGACCTAAAGGGCCACTCTGCAGGCGTTCACGCCTTCGCCTTTTCCAACAACTCCCACAGGTAAGGCCGGGCGCTCCCCACAGTCTTCTTACTAGAGCTGGCCAATAACGCCAAGTCAGCATAGGTGTTTTCGATCATAATGTTTTATCCATAATTATCAAGCAAAAACATGACAATATTGTGAACGTGTATAGTGCCAAATATCTTAAAGGTGTTGTAGGTAAGATTTGAGAGTTGGCTCATACAGTGGCAGGCACCCAGTCAACCTGAACAGATATTCTGATGCATTTCACTCACAAATAGCTGACAGGTGGCTATTGCCATTTCTAACAAATTACACAAACGGCTCTTAAATCTTACCTACAGCACTTTTTTTTTTAAGTGTGCTCCTGTTTTCACCAAGTTGGGCAGTGTTGTGAAAGCGGCTGGTAAAACCATTGGTGTGCAGCAGCCAGGTCTTCCAGATAATTTAAACCAGCAAGTCAGGGAATCCTGACCATCATCTTCATGAGGCGCTAGCTCTCCTCCCATCAGTTCCGAGGTGGAGATTACCGAGAGCAAAGTGCAATAGATATAAATTATCCTTCATGTCATTTATTGCACATTGTCATATGCAATAAGTAGAATCTTGCACTTTATCTTGCACCCTTGGCACTTTGTGCACCGTGTCCCACTACTGCTCCTACCGCCTTCATCTGTTTATCTGTTTTTTTTATTCATATCGCATTTAATGTATAAATTTGTATTTGTAGTGTCTATCATGCCCTGCTGCAAAGTCAGTTTCCCTCGCGGGAACAAATAACATATGAACTGAACCGAGCGTCTTCCCCTCCAGGATGGTGAGCGTGTCCAAGGACGGCACGTGGAAGCTGTGGAACACAGACGTGGAGTACAAGAAGCAGCAGGACCCGTACCTCCTGCGCACCGTGAACTGCAGCTCCTCGGAAGGCAGCCTCGTGGCGCTGTCGCCGGACGGCCGCGTGTGCGCGATCAGCGACGGCTGCGACGTGACCATGTTCGACACGTCGACTGGCCAGCTGGAGGAGGAGCTGCGCGGCGTGCACGGCGGTGAAATAACAGGCTTGCGCTTCGACATCAACGGCCGCTTCCTGGTGTGCAGCGGGGACAAGGCCGTCCGTGTTTTCCACAACGCGCCGGGCTACCGGGCGGCCATCAAGGACATGCAGGAGATGCTGAAAAAAGCTCAGAACGAGGCCATGAAGCAGAGACTGCAACAGCAGATCAAGGACGCGCAAAGTGCTCTGGACACCGTGTTGGCACATCCAACAGACTAAGGACATGATGCTCATTTCCTTATTGTCACACACACGTTCACCTCTTGCAACACAAATCTCTCCCGTGTCCGCCTCACCTTTTACTAAATGGCCTGCATTTGACCAAATGCCATTTGTGTGAAGTTTTAATAAAGTTGTGTTTTTATGAAATTTAGTTCAATTTTAGTTCAGTTTTTTTTTTTTTTTTTGGTTCCATGTAGGCTAAAAATCCCCTGCCGGACTTAAATTAAACAAAATTTCAGTGTTGCAATGGTTACAACAGCGACTTTTTTTGTTGTTGTGGTGGTAGCCGCCCTTACAGACGTTATTATCTGGCCCATGCATTAGGAGACCTCATCTGGTGACTGTTTGTAAATGCAAGCGAACACACTTTTTCAAGCGGCACTGTTCTAAAGGTGAGTGCGGAGCTCTCGCGAGACTTGGGAGAGTTGGGAACAGCTGAAGTCGAAGACGCGTTCTGTGAGTGTAGGAGTCTCTCTGAGCTCGAGACTAACAACATCACCAACATGTCCGGTCGCTCCGTACGAGCCGAGACCCGCAGCCGCGCCAAGGATGACTTCAAGAAGGTGATGGCCGCGATTGAAAGAGTCCGAAGATGGTAGGCGCAAACTACATTTTTAATTTTTTTTTTTTTTTTTAACCGTTGCGATATATATCCTGCCGAAAGTAGCTTTCGGCAGAATGACAGTGATGGGCAGAATGAAACCAATGGGAACGGTAGTCTTCCTGTCGGCAGGGGGGGTTACGTTACTTAAGTCTGTAACGCTTCACGCGGACGCGGACATGTTAACGTCAACGTGACGAGGGGGGAAATCCCTTCCGCCCCAACTTGGCTCGTCTCGCCGACGCGGCGGCCGAAACTTCAAGTTGAACGTCAAAACCAGGCGAGCAGCACACATTTATTATGACGCCTTTGGCCCGTGCGAGGCGGTGTGTGCGGACCGCGGGCGGCGCTATGTGGGCGGGATGACGGGAGGCGGAAAGGGCGGGATGACGGGCTGCCGGAAGTGTCGGTGCGCGGACTGTTTACACACATGTTGGTAAAGTGTGTGTGTGTGTGTCTCCGCGCTAGGCCTACTTACTGTGATCCGGTCTTATCTCCTTGGTGGGACTAAGTAGACATGGTGCAGCACGTTGCTGGTCAAAATTGACAGCCGTTCAATAATTAAGTTATAATAAATAATGAATGTAATATATAATATATTTTTGATATCACTCCGCATCCCACGTTTTAGACTGACCAATCATAGGCGACAATGTATGTTTGACTTGACTGAATTCTTTGAACTTTCAGTGATGGCTACTTTAGCTACCCGTTGTGAAATGATAATAATATAATATAATATTCATATTCTGAACCAGCTTGTTTTTAGGCAGATTTAAATTTAGAATATGTTACTGTACTGTCTATGAACCACACCATGCAACATGACCTAGCTTGTTTACAGGCCCACTTAAAATGCTAAGTGGGCCTGTGAGTATATCTACAATATATCTACTGCTCAGCATAACATCATTATGTTTATTTAAGTGTATGGTACTGGGGGCCTTCAACTGAGGCATGGTTTTCAGTATCGCATGTATAGAATATAAAAGTGTATATTTTTGTTAATATTCAATATCTTGAAGGTGTTTCTCTGGTTAGCATAAACCACATAGGGAGAAGATATTCCAGTCTACATAACTTTAGGCTCTTGGTAAAGAAAAATGTTTATTCAAAAAGTGTGTTGAATTTGTTTGTATTTATTAAACTAGGTTTTAAAAAAAATCAGATTCTTGTTTTAACATTTTGTCTTTGTTGGTATAGGGAGAAGAAGTGGGTAACCGTCGGTGACACATCTCTGAAAATCTTTAAATGGGTTCCAGTGGTGGACACTAAAGAGGTAGCGTCAATCGGTCCCTGTGTTTAGTGAGTAATCGTTCGTAGTTGTTAAGATGATGGCCTTGTTTTATTCACTGCTCTCCTTTTGCCCAAATGCAGAAAGACAAGAACATTTTGGGCCGAGCGGTCCGGGACCACAACTGTTACACTGACGGCCCAGCGTCGGAGAACACAAACCCAGCTCTGCTAGATTTTCACGGTGGGATTAATGGTTCTCATTATGTCGTAATTATCCATTCACTATGGTAGTGAGCTGCGCTACGTTGTTGTCCAAATGTAATCACTCTGTTATTTGAGTTATTTATTCATCATGAGTCTTTTTTTTGTTGTCATGCCACCAGTCAATACTTACATTGTACTTGTATGCTGAACTATACCATCATTCATTTAAGATTCGCGAAGAGAGAATTTGACTAGGCAAAGAAATCCTAGTGACATTCGTGACCCGCCTTCCCTCTGCAGATGAGACGAGTAACCAGAGCTCTCTGTCGGACGCCTACCAGCCCAAGGTAGACAGCAGCAGCAACTCTGTCAGCCCGCAGCCCAGCGAGCCCCTCAGCCCCGCCAACATGGGAGACTTCCACGCTGACAGCTCCCAGCCCCCCATGCTGGGGCACGAGGCCTCGGAGGGTGAGAGCTTGGCTTTTACCCATCCCCTCCAGGCTCTGTGTAACCGATAGTAGGCAGGCTTGTATTACTCATGTTAGCCAAGTACTTCTTTTGGCGTCCTCCCGAGTTCGCTGCCACGGGACTTGAACTCATATCTTCTTTCCTTCCACCAGCATTAGCCCACTCGACCATAGGAAAAGACGCACAATTCCTACAGTCAAGCGGGTGTACTCGTTGTGCTTCTTTGTGTTTCTTCTTCGGTGCAACTTGAGCTCATTGCAACCACGTTACATTCGCATAGATTTGACTCCCTGATTTCCTTCTAAATGTACTACCACACTTAGAATATAATAACGTATTATAACCCCATAGTATACTAATTGCAGTGTGCTAATTGCAGTGAACAAAGTAAAACATGTAATAAGTTAGCATTATTATGTTATTGGATTTTATAGTCCTTTGTTGCTGTTTTTCCCTAATTATTTATCGCAGTATCATGGATAGTGAATCAGGATTATGCGTATTGACTATAAAGGTGCAACATTCAAATAACACACATGTAGTTTGTTTCATATATTTGAGTCCACACATAAACCTTGGTACATCAAAAGCACACCGTAGGATAGAAATCAGTCTAAAGTAATGGATGTGCATCGTGCCATCAAGATCCCTGTTTTATGTTATGTTTATGTGTAAAAGTGTATAATTTTGCTTGTATATTTTTAGAGTCGTCGCTGGCTTGTGAACTTGCTGATGAACCTCCAACATTAATCAAAGAAGACCTGTTGCCCATGGCCGCGCAGGTAAAGAAAAACAACATATTGAAACAGTTACAGCCTGTTAGCGCCATAGGTGCCCCTGCACTCCGTAGGATCCATAGGTGTATGAACAGACACGCGAAAGGGTCACATTTCTGTTTGAAATGACCCACCGTACCGAGGACGCGCGCGTGAGTACACGCGTGGGTCATTTCAAACATCCGATAACACATTGGAAAGTAGTTCAAAAGAGCTGTGTCGTTCATCCCCAGCGATCCGCTAGGGTATTAGAATGTGAACAATACTATTCAAAGACTATAAACAATAATATTGACCTATTTGCCCAGCCCTACTGTAGCGTGTATTCATACGAGTGCAGGCACATACAGGGCTAACAGCCTGCCTGCTGTTAAGCTGTCTTTCCCTGTCTTATGTTAAACTTGAACCATGTCACTTGCATCACGTGGCATAGCGCATGTTTAAGAGTGTTGTGGTGTTTAATGCAACGGGACTCTTACTGCTCTTGTTTATTACCTCAAAAGGATGACGAGGATTCATCTGGTGCTCCGCCACTGAAGAAGGTCTGCACTGAACAGAACTCCATTTTGACCATCTCTACAATGAGATAATAGAGGTCCTACCGATATCACTGTTTTTGCATCACTGGATTCTGCATTTTAACTCTGGAAAAAGTATTATGTTTCATAGCATTTTGTTGTTGTCCTGAGTAATGTTGTAAAATGTTCTGAGCATGTGGTAACACTCAACAAGTGTAATAGAATTATATTTTTCCAGAGGGTGTTACTATAAAAATGTCTACTTTTACAAACCAGCATTTGGATGTAGGATTTTCCTTTTTTTATTCTATGCAAATACATTCAAATTAAATTAAAGGGGACTTTTATATTAAATTAAAGGTGAATTTTACTGAAAAATGTGTCATTGACTTATTTACAGCTCCATCAGAAGCCAAATTAATGCGGTGGTGGAAGAAGTACTCAGATCTTTTACTTAAATAAAAGTAGTAATACCACACTGTAAAAGTACTCAATACTGTTACAATTAAGAATCCTGCATTGAAAATGTCACTTAAGTAAAAGTACAAAAGTATTAGCGTTAAATATAAGTACCAAAAGTACTCATTATGCAGAATGGCCCATTTCAGAATAATTTATATTATATTATTGGATTATATACTCACCATCCTCATCCTCCTGGACCTGAGTGCAGCCTTTGATACCATCTGTCACACCACACTCCTCAACAGACTA
>JAOPJH010000124.1:978306-991914 GCA_027122575.1 Merluccius polylepis | reverse complement strand
CTCTTCCCCCCCTACTGACCGGGAAGCGCGCTACATTTTCAAAATAAACACCCCAAAAACACCCACCCCCCCCCCGCTGCCCCCCCCCCCCTCTACATTTCTCTGCAATTGTTGCATTCACACACCTGTGATTGATTCCCCGAACCAATCAGGCAAGAGATGCCCTGATTGGTCAGAAATGTCGAAATTGTCTCATACAGGCGCAGACGCAGTCAACTATTTACAACAGATTACACTCAAATTATAGCTCTTTTTAACTCTTGGTATATATGAACTCATACAGGCGACATGGTGGTTTCTGTACAAGGTGGGTATACATACCTGTCAGTCCTTTCCAGCAAGCTGGGATCTTCCGTGTGTTGACCTCCAACTGATTGAAAATGGAGGTCACCTAAGGAGTCATACTCAGCTTATAGTGAAAAACAAACGCTAAACCAACACACCCTCTCATGGCGCCCAACGTGTGTGTGCTCACCAGCCTCGTCAACACAGTCCGTGTAGATCGATTCTTCATCGGTATCCACCAGTCCCTTCATCCCTTCCTCCCCCTCTGCCCTGATTTCCTTGTCCTCTGGTGCCAACGCTGGGGATAAGGTACAAGCTCATAAACTGTCGGAAACTGTCGTTTTTGTTTAAACATTTGATCACTAAAAACAAGTTGATAGACTAGTCTTCATTTCTCCAAGGTGACTAAAATCACTTTCCAATGCACAATAATAAAAACACAAGTGTTGCGTTAACTGTGTGCACTGTGATTTACCAATAGAAATTCACTTGTTGCTGGTTATTTGTTTATAAAGTGATAAAAGCGCACAGCGACATGCAAGGATGGGAAACATAAATACATACATTCAGATGGGATAGGAAGTAACAATAGTTTGTTTCAAGTAACGGGTGACTCCCACCTCTGCTCACTACACTCGCAGTGCCACAGGGTCCAGGCTTAGGCTGCCCAGTGGTACTTCGGTGCTCCGGCCCTGTGTGCTCTGCTTCCTCCACACATTGTGTCTTCCCACCCCGCTGCCGTCCACTTCTATCCACCTCATCCAACCCTGCACACACTCCTGCTTCTCTGGCGTGTGGCTCCTCGCGTGTCCTCTCCGCGGCGTCCCGTCCTTCTCTCTCTTCCCCAGGACCCCGCGGCCTGCCCAGGGAAGGGACTACTCGACGACAGAGTGGAGACTGACTGATGTTCTGGGCCGCCTGGTTGCTTTGCTGCTTCAAAATGTCAAAACAAATAAAAAAGGATGATGTGAAGAAGATGGTTAATCATTAATCCAAGGAAATCACAGAATGATGACGTTCAACAAGAAAAGTATGCTATGGTTTTTGACTTGTGAAAACAGGGCCACTTACGAGGCAGTCTCCTCCTGAAACATCTGCCACTGTTATGAAGCTTGCAGAGTTAGCCATAGAAGTCAATTGGACTCTGGGAGACTCCAGGCTGAGGCTGGTGTTCACCACAGCGCCAGTAGGGTTGGATTTCCAACATGCTGTAAATAGTATATTACACAACAACAGACAACAACAACAGAACAAAAGAAATACGGATCACAATATTCAGCCCCACACAAAGTGATTGGACATTTAACAAGCTACTCCAACAAGCAAATGGGTGAATGTAAAGTAGAAGGGACAGTGTGTTTACCCAGACTACGTGGTGTGCTGTTGCATGGTGGAGGTGGTCTGTTGAGAGAGCTCTGATAGAGCCCGTCTTTGAGCTGGGTTGGGGAGCATGTAATGCTGGAGAGTTCAGCCAGCTCTGCAACATTCAGCAGCCTGTTTATGGACCAGCAGACATTATTTAATCAAAAAGGATGGCTTCACAAAAGCCATCTTTTTGGATAAAAGGATTCAAATAATCAGTCACAGAAAAAGCCCCTGTTCATAGGTTGTTGGCCTCTTATGTAATCTTGCAAATTAGGAAGAAAATATATAATTTGACAATGACATGTCTGAGTTCACTTACGCCAGGTGTGTTTGTTCCCATTTGGTATTCTTGAGTTTAGACAGCGCTGGTCCAGCAGAGTCAGGATTAAACAGCATTTCCTTTTCACTCAAAATGCATTCTTCCTCTGGAGGCAAGCGAGAGAGGAGCATTATTGGCCTTTATTGCTTTGTATTAATATTTAAATATAGGAAACTGGAACTGGTTCAAATTAAGTATTTGTATTCTTAATCAAGTCTAGCCTTATTTTGCTCCACAGAACCTTTCATGGAAATTGTAAGTTGAAATATGAAATGAGTCTTTTCCCACAAAAGAGTCTACTATACAGGTAATATGAAATAATACAATAAAGACCAATCAGGACGATGTCACCCATAGTTCATCTTTGACTTGAAATCCATGCACCCATTGCTTGTCTTCTTTGTGCATCAGTTAGAGTAATAATAGTTAAATGGCTTTACTACTCATTTCTGACCACTGTGCTTGATGATGGATAAATGTCCTCCTGCTGGACTACCAATGGCCTCTGGTCTGGACACATCTCCATCCTCTTCTGAGCCTAGATCCTGGGTTTGATTCAGAGGGAATTGAGCACACTTGACACACCCATCCATACAACAGAATTCCCCATTCTGTGGCCTCGGGAAAATTTGATCTCACTTTCATGTGTGTGCAATAAAGTTAAAATTTTGTTAAGGACTAAAATGATTCCCTTACTTGACTTGGGGTAGTTGGGTGCATCTCTTCCTTTGGATCGGGGTTATGCAACATAGGATATGGCTTCAGTGTAGCTTGGCTTAGGTCTAAATCAGAGTTGGACTCCTCCTGGAAACACAAAAAACATGTCATGGCTAGAGTCGAGTATTTTCAAGTTGTCAACACTCAAGGTTGGACTTGCTCTCTTCTGTACCTGTGTAGAATCTTCGTCATCCCAACCTTTAGATGTCAACCTGAAGGTCTCATTGACTGTTTGGAAGTCACCATTCGACTCACTGTCACTGTTGCTACCTGCAATGGACCTCAGTATCAGTTATTGTTGCAAGGGACTGGGATCGTTTTTCAAACTTCTATTTGTTTGTTTCTATTTGTTAAACCTGTGGACATGGGGAGCATGAACACACCTTCTATCTTCAAGACAGACATCTGTAAGATTGCACTCTCAAACACTGTTTTTTTTTTTCCGTTAGTCTCCTTTTTTTGTATCCTTCTTTTGTCTTTGCTTTCAGATTTGATTCCATTTAGTCATTTAGAAAACACTTTCATCCAAAGTAACTCAGGACTAGAAAGTCCAGGTCAACCGACGAATGGCTGGACCAAGAAGGTCAATCATGACCCAAAGAAAGCGCTACATTATCTTTGCCTCGACCCTGACAAATCCAAGCCAAATGGGTTCCCTGAACAGGAAGCAGAGGTGGTAGTTGTTGTAGTTGCAGAGGACTTTGTTTACCATTGTAAGCAAGCCTGGATACGAGCCCGAGCTGCCCTTATAGGAACAGCAGGAACTTGCTAATGCTAGCTGCGCTAGATGCTAGCAACCGACTTTACTGCAGACACGAGAGGTTACAGAGAGAAAAAAAATACCCAAGAGTACCGAAGTTAAGTACCCCAAAGTAGATACTTGGTACTTGTGCTGAAATTTTTTTTGCATTGGAGCATTCCTAATTTTAAAGCTCCACAATGTAACTTTGCACATTAGTGGTCTCACCTGGTCAGAGTGTCCTACAGCAGCACCAGAGAGCACTGGCTCTGTGGCACAACAATGACGTTGTTGACGAAGAACACCCAGTAAATATGACTTTGAGGTTTATGCACTTACCAGCCACCATGGCTAGGGCCTGGGTGTCCATCTGTTGTAGAGATGGCTGGATCTCTTCCACAGAGTCAGGTGATGCGCAGGACCTAGAATACAAATACACTAACTCTGGCTGTAGACATTCCAGATGGGAATCTGCTGATGGTCATCGACTTTTGCTGTAATTGCGCTTGTAGTTGAAAGTGTCCTTTCAAGCACCACTGACTAGCATTGTGTTTGTACTGAGTATGCCGAATGCGCTTGAAAACATTGTCCCTGATGGTGCCAGGGAACATGCCAAGTGTTTCATTTGTTTTGTGTACTATATTACTTTAAAAGGTGTGTAGTTTAGCACTATCTCATCACTCACTGTTTCAATGACATGCTGCTAGTAAGGTGCCAACAGCATACTGCCATCTACCTACCAAACTGTGTGCCCACCTATTTCCAGGCTAGCACAACACAAGCAGAGATGAAGAAACAGGACCTTCTCAAAAGTCAGTGACTGCTACAGATTACAGAGTTTAATGGATAAGTAATAACATGTATGAAAACATATTCTTGCCTCTAACAGAAACTTACCTCTCTATGAGTTCATTTCTATCTTGCGTTCCAGGGCGATGCTGAAGGTGGGACAAAACCAGCTTGTCTGTCTCTTTCTCCCTGGAATTTATACCTTGAACTTCCTAGAAGTACCAGGAACAACCATAAAAAATACCTTATAGTCACAGCAGCAGATAAGTAAGTAATAATTTAAAATATTAAAATGTAGACATTTTTTAGTTAAGAAGATTGGTATAGGGTAATAAGATATCAATATAAAAAGCAGATAAAATGGATATTGGATATGGAGTTTGAGTGATTTTGTTTCTTTATTAAGTCTTTGTATAAATTCTCCTTGCGCCTAGAAATAGCTCCCTTTCTCTCCTCAAAGATATAACGTTTGTCCGCATGTGTTGTCACTGCAGCCAAGAAACTTGATACTGCAACCATGCATTACGACCCCCGTTCCAATCCAGCCATCAACAATCCCTCGACTGCTTAATTGTGTAAATTCCTTTAGTTACCTATGCCTTTCTTCTCCAGATGTCTACTTATATATTGTTATATATAATATATTTGAATATCTAACATATATTTTTACAAATTAGATTTTGAACTTTTATGTCACACTTTTCATTTTGATTTAGTTTGAGCCCAGGCATTAGTTGGCAAATTTTGTAATGTGTGTTTTTTATGTGTAATGTGAATAACATTGGATTAGCCAATGCCCAAACCGTCTTTAACTAACAGTTATGTTGTTCTTGGATGAATATTGACCAAGCTAACCAAGCTGCTATTTCTATTAGTCTTTAGTTTTCAATCGCCTTAAATTCCTGACAATCATTCTTCACAAATGGAAAAGGAGCAATCCCAAAGGCCAGCTCTTTTCTCTCCCTCACCTGAGTTTGCAGTTTCTCTCCGTTATTTAGTTGGCTTTTCGGTTCCTTCGCTAAAGGATGAGGTGGCAGATGGTACTGTAGTGAAGGTGGACCAACAGCAATCCAATACTTTGAAGGAATTGTGGGGGCATCTTCTCTAAAGTCCACTTTGTCCTTGCCTTTCCTGTTTTGGAGATATCTTTCCACAACATCTAGACTGGCATTGCCCTGCTGCAGGAGTTCGAGGCACACTTTAAGGTTAAGCACAATTGAACTGATCTGCTCTTGTCTCACTTCTCTCACTGCTCTTGACATCCTAAGGCGACCAGTCGGAACCGCTATCTCCCTCGCCCCTTCCATCTCTGGCTCAAGATAGTCCTTAACAATATGTGAGTCTATTGAACCTTCATGGTGTGCAGATGATGCAGTAGGGTAGTCACAGCATTTATCCATAGGTAGTGTGCTTTTGACAGAAATGACAGGATGGAGCATGGACATGGCGATCAGCGGACTTTCTCCATCCTTATCTTCTGTCACCTTCTCAATTGTCTTCACTTCCTTCTTCTCCTCTGGCTTGATCCCACCATGGTGTTTTTGGTTTGGTCGCTGCCTGGCCTGTTTACTGGCCAGTGTGGGATCAACCTTATCACCCAACGTAGTCTTTTCATTTACCATTTGCCGGAACTTTGTGTGAGGGGTAGCTAGAAGAACAAAGCAGAATTGAGAGCTTATCAAGAGCTTGCCACTGCTACTGCTTTGAATAATAAATATAATATCTTGTTGAATACAGAAATGCACAGTTAATAATAATTTACTCTATTTTAGGCCATAGAGATGTGGAGAATTGGGAGTTTCATGAAGGTTTTTTCTAAATCATACCAGACTGAAGAACAAATATTTGGGAACCGACATTGACACATTAGGGGTATTCTATTATTTTTACTTGTTTTTTTATCTAGGCAAAAATGGTCTAACCCTATAATGTGATTGACATGGAGAACTACTGTCTAGATCGCCATGGGATCTCATGTCATTGGGGCACAGTTCGTTGCTGGCAATCGCCATTCTCTTAAGCTCTAGTTAAGTTCTAGTGTAGTCAAATAATATGAATATGCATCAATTTGCATGACAAAACAATGTTATCAAAGTTTATTAATCTTTGCAAAGTTGGATTTTTGGTTTAATCTCCGGTGTTTTTTTCTGCTGTGAGCGGTCACAGAGCGCACATCAATCCCTGACATCAATAGATTCAACTAGAGTCTTACCTGTTGTGTTTTCACATTCTCCCGAGAAGTTACCATCCGGTAACTTACCATCCGGCAATCGACTCTATGAAACATACAAACAAGATAAGATGGTACTTTATTACTCCCACAATGTATTAATGGGCATTTATAAATTTGACATTTTTAACATTTTTAATATTATATGTTGGTCTATAGCTTCAAAAACCTAAAAGACAATTGTGAGATCTGACGTTAAAAGCCAATACTTTTTCTCTTGTTTGAATCCAACCTTTCTAGGCATAATATCCATAGGGAGGACAAGTTTTGAAGTAATGAGGTCAGGATGAGCACACTATGGCCGGCAAGCCTCTGTCTCTGTGGTCACCAGCAGTTGACCAGCGTAGAGGTCAACATTGTTCATGTGTTCCATCCACAAGACGTCCTGGGCCATATGAAGCATCCTTGTGTTGACACCCATCCAGAGACTTCTCATGGGCAGAAGTGAGTGTCCATGTTTCTGCCCCATACAGCAGGATGGATTCGACAGTGGAGATGAAGAGGTCGCGCTTCATTGTCCTGCTGAGCCCAGACTTCCACATTTTCCAAATGTCGTGCAGCACCTTCCAGGCGATTGCCCTTCTTGTCTTGAGGTCCTTCAGGGAGGATGAGATCCAGGCACTGAGGTACTTGAAGTCTTCCTCCACTGTGAGGGTCTCTCCACTGCTGGTGCACACGACTGTGTCGTCGGTGTTGAAGGCCAAGACCTTGGTTTTCTTTGAGTTCAGCTGAAGTCCCACTCTTAGGCGTTCCGTTTCAACTGCCAGCAGGAGCTCGCGAGCTTGCTCTGCGGTGTTTGAGATGAGCGCGATGTCGTTGGCATAATCAAAGTCCGTAACGTCCTCTTCACGGCCAGTGATGGCCTTCCTCAATGCGTGGTCGAATACAATAATGAAGAGGTAGGGAGCGAGAGTGTCACCCTGCAGCAGGCATACTACTCAAAACCGAAAAAAACTGGTATGATTTATAGCATCGGATTTGTAAATTCCCTCCCCATTTCCTCCTTTATTCATTTATTGCCCTTCTTTACAAAGTTACAAATGCAATTTGAACGTAGCCGCATGTAATTGTGAAACAAACTTCTGTGAGAGAAGTGGCTCTAGTCAGAAAAATGTTTGGTAATATTCAGTTTTAGGTGATCTGGGCCTTTAATAATGAATCAACATTAGCTTGGCTTGAAAATCACAATCACAAAAACAAAAAACGGGATACAGACCTTAATGTCAGAACGAAGTGTGTAGCAAAGGTGCTGCACGCTTTTGGTTCGGTCCGGGGCATGAGGTTGCAGTCCCACGCAGATCAGGGCATAGTAAGGCTCTGGGACACGGCTGTCTGCTTGCAGAGCCTCACCCCTTTCCACAACCTGTTTAATCCAGTGCTGGTCCATGACTCCCCAAGGCATCATGTCTACAAGGAGAGCATTCAGCATTCTCAACTATTTATGACATTCACTCATTCATTTTTATCCAAACGCGTCATTAGTGCGTGAATGACCCACGAAAGTGACAAAGAATCTCTTTTGTTGTATACCTGTATATATTTCCTGAATGATGGTACACAGGCTGTAGAGGTCAGCCTTTTCTGTACACATTCTCCGCCTGATCACCTCTGGTGATGCCCAGTTGTACAAGCTGGGGGGTACGTCCAATTGCACTGAAGGTTTTACAGAGGTACCCTCCCTAAGAAGCACCAAGACACACACGCACACACACGTGCACAGGGTTAAAATAGGGTGATGCCCTATGTAAAACTGCTTTCAGTGCTTTACAGTTTTTGTGTTATTGCTACTACCACCTACCTACGAGCCATAAAGCCAAACCCAGTAAGTTTGGCCAATCCAGGATGAGTGAGAACGATGCTGTGGGAGGAGAGGGCTCTTACCACAAGACCACGGCTGTGGAGGTAAAGAACCCCTTCACACACCTGCAACAACAATGGCAGCAGCCACTCGGTATGCATGACTGGGAACTCCAAACGCTGTTTAGAAAGAATAGACGCAAAATATATCTTCAACATCAGCCTCACAGTCATGAGCAGGTCACAAACATTGCTGTCACCCACCCAGCGGTGGTGCTATTACCACGCGACTACAGGTGCTTTGATTGTACATGCACGCAAGGATGGAGCCTATGAAGCCTACGTACATGGAGACAGACCCCCGCAGTCTGCAGAACCAACACCCCAACCCAACTCTGCATATTTCCTGGCCGTACAATGCAGCGCTACGGCAGACCAGACTGAACAGACAGTAGGATTGCGATTGGATGGTTTGGTCAATGAGAGCAAATTACAACCCTGTCCGCCCACATTAGATTCCTTGCAAAACGCAAAAAAATATGATTGATACTTTAAAACATGACACATACCATGTTTAAAGCATTATTGTTATTATTGCATCCTAATCTCAATAGCTTATTGAAAAGTTCCCTGAGTCTCACAAACAATGTCCTAGATATTAGGACAAAACTGCATTGAATATTAATTTCAGAGACCTAATAGTGTGAAATATTGTCCAATGTCAATGTCCCCAATTTATATTTGCACACGGCATTGGCCAATGTAAAATGTGTAAAATAAGCAAATAAACAAATTCTAAATGCCCTTCCCTTACTTTGTGGTGTATCAGGTTGTGGAGTGAGTCAACATGGACCCTCTCAAATACGAGACTGGTCCTTAGGCCAGCTGATAAACTCACTGCCATTAGCTGCAGCAAGTGGGGGTGGAAGAGCTGGCTGTGTGGGACACAAACAGTTATTATTATTAAAGGAATACTCTTGACTTTTTGAGAAATAAGATTATTTTCCACTTACCCATAGTCAAACGAGAAGCACTGCACCCTTTTTTTTCTCAATCAGCCCAGCACTTCCAACCAACAGAGTTAGCCTCTGACCGAGTTAGCCAAAATCAATGGAAGCAGGTGAGATAGACTAGCTAAGTTAGTAACAATGCTTCTCGTTTGACTATGGGCAAGTTGAAAATAACCTAATCTACATAATACATTACTGTCACAGTGACTTGTCAATGAATGAGGACCCTGGCACACAAACTGGGTCCTCAGGATGAGTGGAACAAATTAAGAAACTCAAAAACTTAAGCCTGAGTTATGCTTGAAGAGCTACTATGCTACTATGTAGCTTTGCACACTAGCAGCCTCTTGTGGCCAGAGTTGGCTCACAACAGTGATGTCGACATCACTGTTGCTAATGACTGCACAACAGGAAAGCCACGAGTATGCAGGGTTTCCTACCTTTTAGGGGAACGGTAACTAGGGGGGAAGGTGTCACTTTAAACACTTTTCTTTGGTGTTTTAGAGCATTTGATTTAAACGTGAACTGTCAACGACGTCTTTGGTTACAACGCTTGCAGTTCTGACTTTACCTAAACGGTTTCCCTTAACTCACCTGCAGTAATCTTGCTCAGTGAGCAGCAGGTCTTTGTATGCTGCCTTAGAGGTCTGTATCTGTTTTACTGTCACCCTGGAGCCTTTCCAGCTGTAACTGGCACATCAAAAATACATGGTAACACCACAAATAGTTTGTTTGTGTGTGTGTGTGTATACATATATAGATGATATATAACTAACTATTAGTAATAACTAATTCAAAGTAGTGTTAGATGATATCACTTGAAGAGCTTGAAGACATTATAAAACGCCTACGTCTCAACTGGGTTTTGCTGAAATACTTTGCTTACTTTCGCATTTTGTCTTTGCATTCTTACTTGTTCATGGATATCAAAGAACCACAGTTGAAGGAGTCAATAGTTTCATCATCAGCCTGGATTAAATCACTGTCCTTGATCACTGGAATAGATGCCAGCACACCCAGTGACTGGCATGGTTTGTCCATACACACCTAGACAAACACAAAACACACCAAAGAGGACAGCGTTCACACATCATGTATGTTCAGTGTTAAACATAATTTGTACATTGCATTTCTGGAGCAAAGTGAGTGAAGGTACCTTTCCAAAGCCAAAACACTGAGCTGTTGTACATAAGCATTTGTTGTCGCTCTTTTTGTAGAGCCATTGAAGCAAACCACTAAAAAGTCAAACAAAGTGCACACAGACACACACAAACAGCCAAGTGTAAGCATCTATCAATTAAATACGCCAATTGAGGTAAATTCCCTCCAATTGCAATCTTTGAATCCCAAAATATCCATGGATTGGATTACCTTTAGTCAAACTTGCTAATGTTTCATACATTACCGTGGCTTTATAGGATCTAGCATGGAGGGCGATCGTAAAAAGATCTTAGAGGAAGTAGAAACCCCTGGACTCTGGTAAGACTGCTGCGCATGAGACACACAACTCTTCAGGAACTAATTCATCTAAAAAACAACCAGAGGAGAGGATGCATTCATTTTTATAGCAGATGACTAAACCACTGTTTCATCAAATAATTAGGACTACATTTTCTTTCTCTCATAATATTAATAATAATAACAACAATAAAAATAATATTTCTTTTTATATGGATAATGTAAGATGGAAAATACATAATAAAACCCACTGAATAATAATAATAACAACAATAATAATGATAATAATAATGATAATATTCATAGTTTCACGCCTGTACCAGGAAAGTCCTAGTCATGTTCATCATGCTCTCACACCTCACAGACTCTATGCTCCCTAGTATCAGCCTCAAGCCAATCAACAGGGACTCTGCCCTCCCGGTCATGGAGCCTGATGTCCCCTCCTGAATCCAGAAGGCAGCTGAGCAGCCAGGGTTTACAGGAGAACATAGCGGCGTGGACAGGAGTGCTCCAGTCCTCACAGCGGCTAGAGAAAGCGTACCATTTGTATTAGAAGAGATAAGGTACAATGCACACAACAAGTCAAACTCAACATATGTATGATTAGTGCATGAGGTCTTTTGGATCAAATAAGAAGCAAATTCATTCTGGAGAAATAATATAGTCAGGACTTACTGATTGGGCTCAGCTCGATACTGAAGCAGCAGCTCAGCAGCTGCTTCTTGGCCCATAAGGGCAGCACAGAATAGTGGTGTCTGACCCAAGTCATTGATACAGTCCACATCAACACCTAGAGCACGTAACAACATGAACACTTGCATCTATGCTTTACAGAACACCCATTTAAATCTGTTGCAGATAATGTGACGGAAAGAGTAGCCTACCCTTTCTCAATAATTTCTCCATCTTGGTCAGGTTCTTCTCCATTGTGTATCTGTGCAACTGTGCCTCCAGGCCATCACTTCTCATGACTCCCATTCGCACAGGGCAAGGAAAGGGAAATGTCATCGTGTATCCCTGTAAATACTATCTGTATTTATAAAGGGACCACAACTAACTTCAAATGTGCTTCATTTAATGGACACACTATATTCATGTTAAAGTATTAAGGTTATGATGATATGATGGACTATTACACAATGTAGGTATGACGAAATGTAGCTACCTTGTTTAATCAGTAGCGGTAATAGCAATTGTAGATATCAACAATTGCTTTTTGACTGGTTATAGTTCCAAGCCAACATATCCATAATGTAATTCTGACTAGTAGCAATTCTAATGAAAGATATCTACAATTAATTTCTCACTATTACTACTGTTCATTGTTTATATCTGTAACTTAATTACAACTAGTCCACTTTTACCATTGACTTCTATTCAAACTCAATTACAGATATCTATAATTCAATTTTGACGTGTTATAATGCCAAGCCAACTAATCCATAATGTAATATTGACTAGTTGCAATTCTAATGAATGATATGACGCATATCGGAAATGAGAAATTACATTTCCACTAGTCACAATCCTTTTTCAACATGTGGAAATTCAATTGTAGATATATATAATCGTTATTCTTACTAGTGAAACATGAATTACTGATATCTATAATACAATTAAAGATATCTCTAAATCAGTATTGACTGGTCGAAATGTAATTTCTACATGTGAAAGTGTATTTGTAACATGTCAAAATTGTTTTACAGAAATCTAAAATTTACATTTTAACTTGTCAAAATGACATTTTGACATGTGGAAATGTCATTTTGACATGTGAAAACTAAATCGCTACTAGCTAGTCAGCCCTACTGATTAAATGTTAAAACGGCTTGCCATATGTTGGAAGTTTGTCATTATGCGTTTAATTGTTAAATGTGCATTAATTTGAATATTGTACATTCGATTTGTTCAAAACAAAAATGTATGAATCAATGGTTAAAGTAGATAACATTTGTCGCATTAATTAATGTTGATCATCATGAAACTGTGTTGGCAGATTTCTAACTGATGTTAGCTTCAGTCCCAACGGATCGTTGAGCTAAAGTTTGCGTGAGGGAGGGTCCATACCATCTCACTGGAGAGGAGATGCACGATGCATTGCGGTCCACCTGTCATTTTAAACACCTTAGGTACACCTTAACATTGGGGTTATACGACCTCCATCGAGCAACGTACCTGAAAGGGTTGAATCTTGGCACAAACAAACCTCTTTTCATCCAGTGGTGTCACTGTGGATCCAGGTCCCCTCACCCCCAAGCGGGCAGCAGGCTGGAGTCGGGGTCGCCTGGTGGCCAACTGTGGTACTGCAGCACAAGTAACGTCTACTGAGGAAACGGTTGGACTAGCGGCTGACGACAAACAACGCAGGAACTAAAGTTGTTCAATGATGGACAAAACATTACTTTAACTGCATTGCCTATCCGTTCATACACAGTGAATGATACATGAATATTCACCGTTACAATATAATATTGTATTATATTAATATATAAAAAGGTTATTTATAATGTACTTTTACTTTTGAAGCCACCGGAAGTTGAAACAACCATGAAACAACTTATTTTAGAATGGGATGAAACACTATGATATGGATTAATCCTGGTCTAAATCTGGATTTAAATGCACAAAGTAGTAGACTTGTACATGTAGACTTTTTTTTAGTAATGTGTTCGTGTTGCACACTTTATTTCAGCAGGGGGAATACAAGGTAGGCTGTAGTGACATAATGTTTAAAAACATTTAAACACAGTTACTGACACTGTTCCTGTCTGTTTATTTTGTGTGAAGGCTGTGAAGCTCTGGCCTCAGCTCTCAGCTCCAAGTCCTCTAGTCTGAGAGAGCTGGACCTGAGTACCAATGATCTGCAGGATTCAGGAGTGGAGCTGCTCTCTGCTGGACT
>JAOPJH010000124.1:954880-971179 GCA_027122575.1 Merluccius polylepis | reverse complement strand
GTCTTTCCACTGGTAGTACCAGCTCGTCTCGCCACGCCTTAGTGTGGCTCTACTTGGTTTGGTTTCAGACGTGTTGCATTTCCATCTAGAATTATTATCTCTTCAAAGTGGGCGGGTCGTCATCAGTGACCTCCTTATCCACGCGAAACACAACAATGGAGGTCTTGCTGCTCAATCTGTGTTCTTGCGCATTGTTCCTTCCATGTTGATCAGTAATCGCTGAATGCAGATGCTAGTATTTTAAAGGTAGCGGGTGTCAGGCTCGGACGTCACTCTCTGTCCAATCAGTGGCCGGCTGCCAGCTTACGTCACATCAGCTCAGCTCGGTTGTAACTTATAAGGAGGTGCTACTCAAAATGGTACCAGGTACCAGATATCGGCAATGGAAAGGCAAAAAAGCCGCGCTAAGTCGAGGCGAGACGAGCAGGTACTACCAGTGGATAGACGGCATTATAGGTAACCTTTTACATTGTGGGCCGTGACAACGAGCGAAACAAAAGGTGAGGGGAGTGACCATTGTGGAGAGTTAAGTGTTGGCCATGACTGTGGCGAGCCATGGCGGTAAAGGACAAGTTGATTTGCAGTACACGATAGGGGGAGGACATGTAAATGCTAGACAACTAAAGGAATCTACACAATAAAGAAGTGAGTAGATGGCATGGCTTCAATGCCAGTTTCATGGCTCCAGTGACAATGCGAATGCTAACTAACTTGACACCTTTTAATTGGGGAGAGAGTGATACATCTAGTTACAAAGATACTTCATACAAAGGTTTAACTATACTATAGAAGCTTATATAATTTTTGTTGTATAGTTCACATATTCCACGACAAGGTATGATTATCCATTACAACCCATTTCAAATTTTACCCTCTAGTGACATCACAAGGTGGAGTGTCCACCCAGATGTATGATGGATAGATCAGCCTACCAGTTGCTACAGTCCATTGGGTAGGCCGGTAGACTGATCTAGCATATACATATATCTTGGTGGACACACCCACTTGTGATGTCACTAGAGGGCAGATTTAAAAATGGCTTGTAATGGCTTATCACACTCACCTGTTGGTAAAATAGGGGACCTTTTAATGAACAAAAAAAACCTTTACTGTATTTAATTTAACATGACACAAAATGCCATATCTCCATCCATAGTATTTGGAAATGTCTTGTTCTACAAGGGTGCTTGGATCCTGTAATCTTAATTTTGATTTAGTCTTTAGTTTAGGCAGAAAAGTCACCTATTTGGGTCCTCACCACTTTGCACCCCTGGTTGTAATGGTGCTGTTCAGGGCTTTGAGCTGATGGGCAACAAGCTGGCGCTACGGTACCCGGACAGAATCCCCCAAGGCATGGGCATGTCCAAGGATGCCCTCAAGGCTGAAGACCTGCAAGATGACCTCTTCAGGTGAGGAAAAGGTTTTTTTTCTATCTCTTCGTTAGCCCCTCTCTCTCCCCCCTCATTTGCCCCCTCTGTTCTTCTCCTTCCCTACCTCTCCTACATGCTACACTTTGTACTAATGGAGAACACACTGTAGTTCCAGACAGAGGGAGTGTGTGCACTGGAGGAAGAATGGCTGTGGTCATGGGTCCAGCTGCTTCTACAGACACGTCCCCGAGAACAGAGGCGTGGACCAACGCACATCTGCCCAGAACTCCTCTCAAGATGGCCCCCGACCTTCATCCTGAACACCAAAAGAACCACCTGTTAAATGTGCCATACGTTTACATGAAATTAAAACAAGGATGTAGTCTTTTTCAGGATTATTTTTAAAGCAATTTTACCAATGTCTTACCAACTAGGCCCATTCAAAATGGTATTGGATAGCAATGGTTATCAATTTATATTGCTGCCAGCATATAGAATGGATAAGAAACTAAAAACTTGCAAATGGGGCCTAGTTCATGATTGTACAAAAGCTTAAATGTTACTTTGTTTTACCTATTAATCCAGTTTGTACTGCTAGCGTTGCTCTACAATCACTGAAAGTTTTAATTTGAGCATTTTCTTTAATCAAGTCTGCACAACAAAGTGTATTTAAGCCCCAAAGTATTAAAAGATGCTAAATTCATTCGTGGTTGTTGATCTTCTCCCCCCCCCCTCTTCTATTTAAAGAAGCCAACAGATGGCAGCACAGGGAAGTGATTGCGTTCATTAAATTGCGAGCTCCCAGAATCGCTTTTGAACAGGAGCGGTGCTATGGGGGGCATTAGGGGGCCTGACCTACCCCAGAAAGCCCAGTTCCAGTTTTCCATAGGCCCGTATCACTCCCACTGCCCGGCCACTTGTCCGGGATTTACTCGTCAATGTGGACTTTAGTGAAACCTTTGGGGTTGAACAAGAACCTGTAACAGTAGACTAAACGTGACCATAGGCCATCTTATGTTCTCCGCTATGGTAATACTATTAGGTTAGGTGAAAATGCTACATCGTGATGTGGTTATTTGTAATAGTCAGCGATAGTCTGCCTAGGGATGTTGGCTGGCTGGGCGATGGGTCTGAGTTGTAACACAGAGGGAAGCCAGTGCGGGACTCGCCGTCTCTGATTGGTCAGTGTGGTGGTTGTTGCTCAACGTGTAGTGCAGGAGGTCAATATGCACGTAGTCGTAACGGATACGATGTTATAAAGGTGAGTGGACGCAGTTGGCGAGAAATGTTTGCACTATCCAAAAGCCACCCATCAGAACTGGTCTGCTTCTGAATACTGATGACTCAGCAGTTAGACGATGGTACGGGTTCACGCAATGGGTCTTGGCTCAGATCTGCACATTCAAAACATTACAAAATGAACCCATTATGCCCTATATTCCCAAAACAGATTCCTTATTAATGGCAAATGTACATGTGTTTAAATATCAGCAGGAAATGCACTTAATTGTGTTTTTTATTTTAACCCTTGGTATACGAGTTAAATTGTTAGGCATACTCTTACAGCGTGGTGTACGCCTAGCCCGCCTCACTTCCGACTAGAGAGTAGCGGTAGGATGTCCATGACTGCAACAACACCACAGGACATTACATTTAGGGCATTTAGCTGACGCCTTTGTCCAAAGCGACTTACAATAAGTACATTTGTTAGGAGAAAGTGCAACAGTAAATCGCCATCAGTAGAGGAAGGATTTCACAAGAACAAGTTTCAAGCATCCCCAATTGCTAAGTTAACCCATTGCTAGTATACAACAGAGATAACTGCGAGAATACTAAGCGCAGAATATCAAAGTAAGTGCCGCCCAGGACATACAAACAATAATTGCAAAGTAGGGGGAGGGGTAGTAGAGGAAGGATGCTAAGCGGGGTCCAGGTGAACTCTGAACAGGTGGGTCTTGAGTCTCTTGCGGAAGCAGATGATCGTCTCTGCAGTCCTCACGTCAGAAGGGAGGTTGTTCCACCATAGCGGCGCCAAGACAGAGAAGAGTTATGACCTTTGCTTGTTCTCAGGGATGGCAGTACCAGCCGGCCGGCCGAGTTAGTTGAGCGGAGTGCTTGGAGGTAGGTCCAAGCACTCAACTAGTGAAGATAAGTCTAATACCTGTGTCCTGGTACATACAAGGAGCAGACTCATAATTTGTGTTATGAGTGACACCTGTGTTTGTCGTACAATAACACCTGTCTGAAAAGGTGCTATTCTAGTACATTAGTACAGACAATACTACCACAGACACATTCTCTGTCTGTACCAGTGGCTGGTTTGCTCCATTATCATTGTCTTATCCCACTTTGTACTTCAAACTGCAATCCAGTGACAATGTACCTCCCAAAATGATTTTCATGTATAGGCTCATGCAGCACTACATTCTGGCCAACAATGCCCTCAATGGCATATTTACTGCGTATGCCAAAAGCCACCAGACACACCACTGGCTTTTATGCAGAACAAAGTTGAATTCACCACTTTTGTGACTGTTTTCACTTTGCTGTGTAATGTGTTCCGTTTTCCTTTTCACTCAAAAGGCCATGGTGTCGTCTTTTGAGGCATTCTGTCTGGACTAGCTCAAGATGAACATCCCCAGTGACATTTTATTTCCACTAGAAAATACATCAATTTGAAAATTTTCTACAATGACTTTTTCTCCCTGCTAGAAAACAGCATCAATTCAAGACACGTTATTACTTATTTACAGACGTTAAGTGCTTTGTACGCCTACATTCAATTCCAAATCACAACCAACATCCTCCTAAACGTAAGCTAGACATTGCTACCCACAAAGCCAGTGATAAAAGGAAGAAACCTTGGTATGACACACAGATACATTTCCGACCACAGCACTTTAATATATAGATTATACACTGGGGATCAAACTTCACCAACCTCTACTGGCTGAATAACAAAAAGAAAGGGAGGGAGCATTGCATCCTAAAATCCTGAGATCCATCATCATCCTACCAGAGGAGGATCCTGCACTGGGGCCCCAGGGGGTCCATTATGTCCAGGTCACCGTGTCTCTGTTTGGATCTATCAGTCACTTGGTATTCACAGAGGTGTGCAACGCAAAGGTCACCAGGCTGTGTGTTTGAATGTATTGCAAGTGAGAGTATGTTGTTGGCATGGCTCGGACAAAATGGTGATCCAAACGCCGTCTTACCTTCTGCTCATCCGGTTTTTGGTAAGCAATGAGGAAAAGAGAGACAAAGAGAGTGAGACGTGAGTTAGCTATGAAGACAACGGGTGAATGTGGGTCAAAGTGATGTTTGAAGAATTCCTCCTCTGTATTTCAGAAGTTATGGGAAAGGGTTGAAGTAAATTGGAGGTTATTTGAAGTTCACACAATAAAAATGTTTGCGGCACTGAATGCTTCCTTATAAGTATGTTCTGGACTTCCTTTAAGAGTGATTGTGCCACTAAATATTGATTTCTTATCCCAAGCTTACATGTTTGGAGAGGTTAGAGCTTCTGGTGTCCACGTTGTACCTGAAAAACAGCAGAAGACATCAGAAATGCTGGAGTTTATCTACTGATTTACATGTCACTATCATCATTATAAGTGGATGCTGACATTGGTGAAGCATAGTGCAAGCAAGTGTTAAAGGGCCTCTGAATTCTGCTGGCATAGCATCTCATTTTGACACCACAGGGATAATAGATAACTAGGGAATACACAATGATACAATATAAATCATGTTAAATAATACATTATTTAATAAAAATAATAATAAAAAAGCATTACAATTCGATTGGTTTCTGGCACACCACAGTAATGTCAGGAGTCCCAGGATCGAGTGTATGGCTCGAACTGACTCCTGTGTTTTTTCTGATTTTTCTTCCTTTCTGGAGGCTACTGTCTCCCCCAGGAGTTCCTTTTAAATGTCATCACGAGAGGTGGCTTTGAAAACGTTTATTGTTCATGTTCAACAAAGAAGAATCCAAACGGGTGCTGAATAACGTTATAGTAATATTACGACCAACATGATGTATTTGTTTAGCATCGAAACCTCCCTCTGGAGTCTACACACACACAATCCATTAATTTGTTTATGGGTCGGTAGCAATCATCACATCACCTGTTTATTTGTTTTTTTTGGGGGGGGGTTTATATAATTATTCTTAAATTATTTTTTTAATGAGCAAACATACAAAAGACAGGACCAGGCAAAACAACAACAAGCTAGGACTAACAACACAAAAACAAGGTCAATGTGACAGGTACATTATGCAGTACAGAGTGAAATAAAATGGGAGCTGAATACAAAAAAAAATAACAGAAATAAATAGAGAGATATAAGAGATATTCACATTAATATAGTCAAGAAATGGTTTCCATATTCTTTCAAAGGCATTCGTTTTGGAGTGCAGAAGACAGGTGACAAAGTCCAGAGGTATGTATTCCATTATTATCCTATGCCATCCACTGAGGGGGCCTTAGCTGAGATCCAGTGTTGTTTTGTTTTTAACATGGCTTTATATTACGGGCTCCAATCCAGCAGGGATTTCAATGTAAACCTTAATTGGCACAGATGGAATATTGAATGGTATGTTACATTGAATTGTTTTTTTCCGTGTTATCAGAGGCATGTTTTGTGTAGCTGATAACAATCTGGTCAAACATCATTAGTTGTCTTTTCCAAGGTTTTTCAAAATACAATTATTATTAATTACTTTTTTTCAAAGTGTATAACGTGATGTCATATATGACTAAATAATTAAGTACACTACAAAATGGATACTAATATAAAATATTAATGATGTGATGAATTAATTGTTGTTTTTCTTTTAGCGTAATATTTGAAGCTTTATGCCGCTTGCCCACTGCATCCGTCCGTCAACGGACGACGGAAGACGTGTCTGACGGATGGGGGAGTGGAATTTGCCGACAGAGCCAGACGCAGCCAGCAGCCAATCAAATCGCTTCCCACTTACAACAACAAAGCCGGGTTCTTCCTGCATTTTGTTATTGCTCTTTTGTATTGCAAGATGGATCCCGTCGTAGCAAGGAGAGTGCTATTCCGATATACATAAATCGAAAATAATCAGAAACATTATGTTACCTGGTTCCCCCACCTCCAGTGACACCTCTCGCCATGCCAGGTACCGGCGATTGGTGTCCCTGTATCTATACAAAGACTGGTCGTAGAGTATAGGGCGATTACCCACAGTGATTATTAGTTTATCCTCCATTTTATAAATCCCCTGCTGCCGGCCGGTTTTGGGCAGAGTCCAAGTAGCGTCACAGGACATATATTTTCATAATGCGATCTGATTGGCTGACGGATCCATCGCAGCCTGAAAAGTTACAATTTTCTCAACTTCTGAACGCAAGAGATGGAGCTGACGGAACGGACGGACCCACAATGCATTGCAGTTCCAACCCATTCAAAGTCAATGGGATCCGTCAACGGACGGATGCAGTGGGCAAGGGGTGTTATAGTATAAATAATACACCTAAAACATACCTAGTTACTCATTCTCCTTTCTAAACTTCATAAACCTAACACTTATTTAACCTAACACTTATAACACTAAAAACATGAACAATTTATTACATGTAATTATACATAATGTAATTATATATAATTCATACACAGTAAAAACTGGAGAGTTAAAATAATTATCCTGCACAACCCTAGCATGTAGGGATCATGCACCCCCATATTATGTACAATAAAATAGTTATATGGGGCCCCCAGCAAAAAATGAATGTGTTCCTCCGCCTACAACACCAACCCTGTGTCCCTCCGCAGCTTTGCACCTCTTGTTTATTTGCCCATCTTCACAAGTTTCGATTTTCGATCATGGATGAGGTGCGCTTAATTGTCAAGGTGGAGAAATACAAGGAGTTGTACAAACCCTGTAACGCTTTCTACCAAACTAAATAAAAAAGACGCCATTTGGAGGACAATTGCTGCTGTGATTGGAGTATCAGGTGAGTTGTTGGAAATTGAGTTAGCCAATGAAAACCTTTTTACTCATACGTGCCACTGACAGGCCCAGGTGGAGCAGGTCAAAAAGCTACACTATGCTCCGCATTCATGCTTGGTGGCGCTCCCGGGTTACTTTGAACAGAGAGCTGTTAGCAGTTTTTAGCGTCAGTTTGGTTAAATATTTCTCTGATGCCAGCATTTCGGGAGACCGAAGTTGATTCCTATTTCAGGGCTTTTGAAAGGATAGCCTCAGCACTTGACTGGCCAAGAGACATGTGGCCCATCCTCCTCCAATGCAAGCTAAAAAAGCACAGGAGGTAGTGTCTGCCCTTTCCTTAGAAGATATTCTGCAATATGATGTATTAAAGGAGGCCATTTTGCATGCTTATGAGCTAGTTTCTGAAGCCTATAGGCAAACATTTAGGAATCACAGGAAATCTAATGGGCAGATTTTGTTGAGTTTGCACGGGAGAAGGGCACCCTCTTTGATAAATGGTGTGCCGCCAGTGATGTCAAAAGTAACTTCGAGACACTTCGTCAGCTTGTTCTGTTAGAAGACTTTAAAGGCTCTTTGCCAGAGAAGGTGGTAATGTTCTTGAATGAACAGAAAGTGCCTGCATTATCCAAGGCTGCTGTCATAAAAATGTGTTTGCATCTTCCACATCTATGTTTACATCTTCCCCTCGATCTGACAGAACTTATGTTTCATGTTCCACCAGAACTGATTCTGGCCTTTTTGCCCCTGAAAAGGCCAAGGGTTCCTTGTCGCCCACACAAGAGGACCGTGAGTGTTTCTATTGTCACAAAAGAGGCCACGTTGTTGCTGACTGCCTGGCGTTGAAACGGAAACAGCAGTTACCCTCAGTTCCTCAGCAAAAGGATGTGCGTTTGATTAGAACGGTTCCAACACTGAACACCGAACAGTCTGAGGACATTAATGATAAACCTGACCCTTGTTTCAAACCTTTTATTTCAAAAGGTTTTGTCTTGTTGACTGGAAATTCAAAAGACCATAAAGTGATCACCTTACTGAGGGACCTTACTGAGGGTTTCAGCCTAATCATGAGCAGTCTGGTATCTCAAGTACAGAGGCAGTGGAGCTGCCGGGCACAAGAGATGAGTTTATTGCAGCCCAACAGAATAATAAAACACTAAAAAACTGTTTTCCTTCTGTTAGTATTGAAGAGGCAAACAGAAAGAAGGTGGCCTACCTCATGGACCATGGATTGCTGGTTCGCTGTTGCAGTGGTGATGTCTTGGATGGTGGAGACTAGAATGCAACATATCAAATTGTGGTTCCAATGGCATATCGATAGGGATGCACCGAATCCAGATTTTTGGGGTTCTGCCGAATACCGAATCCACTGGTTAAGATTCTGCCGAATCCGAACCCGAATACCGAATCCTACTCCCATCCTACTCCATTAACACTAAACACATTAATGAAGTAAACAACGTCAACATCAGTGTAGTTTTCAATAACCCTGAGTAGACGCTAGTAGACGCTTCGCTCTTCGCTCTCCGCTTTTACTTTCTTACTTTTCTTTTTTTCCCCCTTTGTAATCCTGTCCTTTTGCTACAAAAGTTATGGAAAGCGGGTCCTGGATACTTCTAAATCACTGGGAGCTTAATTTATGAAAGTATCTGAAGGCTACCACTATTATTTAAACCCTTTTTACTTTGTGAGTGTGGCCTATCAGCAGCATAAGCCTGCACTATACTGACTGGGTTTGTGGAGCTCAGCTAAGCTAAGCTAATTAGCAACAAGATGCCTCCCTTTTCCACGGATGACTACTACAAACTTCTCCAGAAGATAGCAGTACTGGAGACGAAAATTCTGCGACTCGAAGTCAACATGGAGGTAAATGGTCAATATGGGAATGAAACCACTCTACCGATGACCCAAATCAGTGGAAAGGAGCAGGCTAACAGACAAATGCTTTGTGCAAAGCCAAAGCATAATTCATGGAAAGATAAATCGCCTCCCTCAGATATGGGAAGACGGTTAACAGGCAGAACCCAGCACCTGGAGACTCGTGATGATACTGAGTGGCCTGCACTGCCGTCACACTGCCGTTCAACCCCAGTACCAAGGAGAAAACAGCCGTGGAATGTGGCTAAAACAAAAAGTAAGAGCAAACCGACCAAAGACACAGGGATTCTACTAGAGAACAGATTTGCTCCACTTTTACAAGACCCTGACTCCCCAAAAGAAATGTCTTCTTCCAGCACCGGAAAAAGGTATGAGGCTAAATCATATCAGAAAGAGCAAAAGCCAACTGTGCCTAAGCGATTAATTCAGACTCTGATTGTGGGTGATTATACTTTGAAGAATGTGAGAAGCAGTACAAATACTAAAGTGCTGATCTATCCAAACGACACAGTGTCAGACTTGACAAGAAGAATCGGGAATATTGCGGAGGAGCACCCAAATGTCCAAAACATTGTGTTGCACATTGGAACAAATGATGTTGTGAAACGGGAGTCTGAGGTCCTGAAGAAAGACTTCATTGACCTGTTGAACACAGTCAGCTACCTGAAGGCTGAGGTGACCATCAGTGGGCCTTTGCCACCGATCGGAAGAGGAGATGAGAAATTTAGCAGATTGATGAATCTGAATACGTTTCTCTACTCAACATGCTCTGCCCGCTCTGTTTGTTTCATTGACAATTTTAACTTTTTCTGGGACCGCAGACACTTTTTTACGAGAAATGGAGTCCTCCTTAACAGGCCAGGAGTACAACTGTTCCTCTCCAACTTGTTTTATTTCCTGCGTCACCCATCTGTTCCCTCTGTCAAGGCCAACAGACAACAGGAATCTGAACGAGCTGATAACAGCGAGCAACGCAGACAAGACCCCCCTCCCCCCCAGCTCCAGGAAGACCTTCAGCCTGAGAGACGTCATCATTCAGAGGAGAAGTCACCAGATCCCCCTTCACCATCAAATCAGCCTTCCCCTGCACCCCAAACCCCATCCAACTCGATCTCCTCCTTAGATCCCCTTTCACCATCAAATCAGCCTTCCCCTGCACCCCAAACCCCATCCAGCTTGATCTCCTCCCCAGCTAGCCCCCCCTTCTACAGGCTTGAGCTTACACCCCTCCCTACCTCCATTTCCCGGAGCTCCCCATTGCTTACACCCCTCCCTACCTCCATTTCCCGGAGCTCCCCATTGCCTCCCCTACCTCCAACGCAAAGCCGCGCCCCCAAGTTATGGGGGTTATAGTAATTATGTGCCTGAGCACAAGTTATGGCACACACGGGAAACAGGGGACACAAATCTGGCCCAGCCGGGTCAGAAACACACGCATTTACAGTTGGGTTTCCGATTACCTCAGGGGATGGGAAAACTTTCCCCCTTGCTAAATCATTACCGAGAATAAAATCCCGCTATCGGTAGCTCGCGCCGCACAGCAATCTGGAATTCCCCTGAAACAAATTGCGAATGTAACTGAACAAAGTGCATGGGTGCATGAATAACACTCATTTTCACCCCCCATGCCAGCACATCTGACCCACAGTAAGACTGTGCAGAGAAGGGAAGGATGCTGCCATGAATGAACGACTGCATAGCGCCGGTATCCCGCAGGATAGTGATCAGTACGAGCTTTTCTTCACCGACAAGAGAGCACGAACTGTCTGAAACGAATGGCCTGAAAACAGAGTCAATTTGGGCTTTTTTCAATTCCACCACCTTCGTGCTTTTGGCCGAAGGTGGTTGGATTTGGATTAGGTTTATGGGAGCTGGTGTTTTGGTTTGTCTAATTTGCGCTTTTCTTTTAAGAGTGGGGCAAGCGCTGATGAGATGTCCATGCTCGTGACAGTAAAAGCATTCACGAGTTTCACAGGCAGTAGTTGCAGCAAAAGTATTTTGACGAACACTATTAGGGATCTTACCCTTTGGTCCGTGGAGACCGGTTCCCGACGGACTGGGGAAGAAAAAACACTCACATGCGTCAATGTAAATTCATAGGCCAGCACGGCGGCATCAGCAAGGGTCACAACTGTTTGCTCATTTAGATAAACCACAATAGTATGGTGGCTTTCATGACATCATAATTTAGACTGTCCTCAATTGACAGAGATGTGCATACCTCTTGGGCTTTACCCACTAGCTTACACTGTAAAAGCAGAGACCACACATTTTTTGGCCACTTCAACGTAGCAGTGATGGGTTCAAATGCATGGAAATATGAGTCCACTTCAGACTCTCTAAATGGTGGAACTAATACAATGTGCCTACTAACATTAAAACTATCCTATCCTGCCGGAATTCTAGCACAGTGCCAGAGAACTTTAAGCCCTGAGTCTATCAACCACACACACTCCACAAACATAAATTATGAAGTTTGAAAAAGATACTACAGGACCTGGGGCTGCCCTGTGACCCCTGCCACCCGCACCTCGGATTGACGGCTGACGGGGAGGGGGGAGGATGCGCGCGATATTAAAACACCCCTATTAGAAACAACTCCTATTATCTATCGTACTTTTACTTTTATTGTTATTATTATTATTCCCAAACTTCCTTCATATGTTATGCTACAACTATAATTCAAACTTTATATACTACCTTACTATCCAAACCTTTATGGAATGACTCAAAACGTTTATACTATTATATGGAGAAACTTTTAAACACTCAAACACCCACATACACACATAAATAATTGTTCTGTGTTCTAGAATTGTTATTGTACAAAATATAAACTATCAACATCTATAAACTGTCCCTACTCCCACAATATTTAGACCCCATAGACACACATCAAAATGTTGAGCTCCTAGCAGTGATCGCTTATTTCAAAGCAATGTTTACACTTTTTACACAAGATAACGTTAAATGTTCTCCACATACACACACATTAAAATCTACAAATTAGTTTAGAACTAAACAACTCTAACACAATTCTCTTACTAGATTATTATTTTCTTCCAAAACTTCCGTACTCAACTTCTCCTTCATAGGAGACCTCGGTCTCCTATGAAGACCTGAGAGATGGTAAAATCATCAAAAATCATCAAAAACTATAAATTGTTGAACGAATCACCATCCTCAATATCCATAATCTTGTATCAAGATTCATTTGAGGTTGCTAACCCTCTAGGATCTGTCAGAAAGAAACATTTATGACACTAGCAGAGTTCGCAACATACAACAGGTCTTCCATTGACTCAATGCAGCTAGTCTTGTTGTGCAGGGAGGAGGACTTCAAATTGTTTGGCCAAGAAAAGGTATTTTCTACTGCAGTTGGTGACTTGAAAGACATGGAAGAACCTGGAATTCATGGTCCTCATGGGAACATTGTGAGGGGTACTGTGATGGCTATAACTGGGGTCTAGGGTCACACTGCATTGGAGGTTTTAGTGAAAACCTCAGTTAAAGCATATATTTTTGCAGGTATTGCCTCATAGATATATGATAGATAGATTATTTATTGTCCTTTAAGGAAATTTGTTGCCACAGTCTGTACAGCGCCTCAAAATAATACATATATACAGTATACATCCACAACACATAGCACTCATACACACCTATATACATAAACATAGCACATATACACATAACAGTTACCGGGGCAGTTTGTTTAACGATGCTATGGCGGAGGGGACAAAACTCCTGCCAAAACGTGCCCATTTCCAGGCCAGGGATCTGTTTCTGCGATCTGATGGAAGCAGTGTGAAGAAGGGGTAGACGGGGTGCCTGGGGTCCTGTGTTATGGTGCGTGCTGTGTTATGGTGCGTGCTATGGTGAGAGTGCTCTGAGTGGTTGTGCGTGGGGAAGCCAATCATTTTGGAGGCATTGTGTGTGATGCGTATGAGTTTGTTCCTATTGGAGGCTGTTAACATGGTGAAGATACAGGGGGAACAGTAGAGGAGAATGGGTTGAATTATACTTTTGTAGAGCAACAACAGAAGGTGGGGGGCAACAGAAAGTGCTTAGAGTTTGCGGATGACAGATAATCTTTGTTGGCAGCGTTTATGGATATCAGTAGTGTGTTGTTCAAAACTCAGTTTATTGTCCAGGGTAAGTCCGAGATATTTGAAGCACTCCACCATGTCAACAGTTTCATTATTGATGCAGGTGGGGTTGTGGGCTGTGCTGTGTGTGCTGGAAGTGTTGATGACCAGTTCCTTTGTCTTTGTTACATTCAGCTGCAGGTAATTGTCCATGCACCATTGTGTGAAGTGCTGTGTGAAGGGAGATGGAGTCTTGATAGCCTAAAACAGAGTTATTGTCATTAAGGAGGGCACGTATGGCAGTGTCATCTGAGTATTTGAAGTATGTGGCGATGGTTAAGGGACTGATACAGTCATGAGTGTAGAGGGTATACAGGAAGAGGCTCAGGACACAACCTTGTGGGGCTCCGGTGTTGGTGATGGTGGTTGAGGATGTTATAGTACCCACTCTAACGGTTTGTGGTCTATTGCTGAGAAAGCTGTGTACCCAGTGGATGAGAAGTGGAGGGACGTTGAGATACTGGAGTTTCCTGATCATCTGGTGGCGCTGAATGGTGTGAAAAGCAGAACTGAAGTCGACAAAGAGTCTGGCGAAGTTACCTGGTGATTCCAGGTGTTGTAGGAGGGAGTGAAGGAGGCATACCAGAGCATCCTCAGTCCCCCTTTTGGCCTTATAGGCGAACTGATGGGAGTCCAATTGTGGTCTGATGATAGGATGATGTTAAGCACCAGTTTTTCCAGGCACTTCATAATTATTGAGGTGAGTGCAACTGGCCGGTAGTGGTTTAGTTCTGAGGGGCAAGGTTTCTTGGGTACCGGAATGACGGTGGATATTTTCCACAGGGTGGGCACTGAAGCAGTCCTGTATGATTTACAGAAGATGGAATGAAGAATGGGACTGACGCCTGGATGCCATCCGGCCCCAGAGCCTTGCCTGGTTTGCACCGGCTCAGCTGCCGCCACTGTGAGGGGAGCAGGGAGGGCTGGCTCCAGGATGGGTAGGGTTTTCCGTAGTGCCTCGCATTCCTCAGAGCAGTTGATGGTGTCAAAACGTGTGTGGAAGGTGTTCAGGTCTTCAACAAACGAGGCAGAGTCAGTTATTGC
Source organism: Merluccius polylepis (assembly GCA_027122575.1). NCBI lineage: Eukaryota > Metazoa > Chordata > Actinopteri > Gadiformes > Merlucciidae > Merluccius > Merluccius polylepis. The sequence goes on along the minus strand of JAOPJH010000124.1, from coordinate 956,756 downwards.
AGATAACTTGGGTTTTGGGTCATATCCAGTGAGTGTTCTTACTTTTCTAAGATCTAAGATGGCACCGCGGACGGCTGCCTCGGTGTGTTGGTGCGCGCTGTTTTGTTTTGTGCTTTAACTGTGTTTTTGGTGATTGGACCCGGAGCTATTTCACCAGCGAAGAGCTCAGGAACATCAGGGTAACAACACCAGATGATTTATTTCCTACTTTTCTTCTCCCTATACTGGACATTTTGGACATTCTGGTGCGCCAAAGGTGTGCATTCCTTTGCTTACACTTGTGCGTCTTCGCCAGCGCAGATTACGCACACCTTAACCAGGAATATTTCTCTCTAACGTGCGTTCACTGCCCAACAAACTGGAGGAATTACAACTGCTGTTGGGGAAGAACAGGGACTTTCCTTCATCTGCTGTTTTGTGCTTCACGGAGACGTGGCTTAGTGGACTAATACCGGACTCTGCGCTGCACCTGGCAGGCTTCCAACTCTGCAGAGCGGACAGAGACACTGAACTTTCCGGCAAAACTAAAGGTGGAGGAATCTGTTTCTACATCAACAGCGGTTGGTGCAACGACGTGACAGTGATCCAGCAGCACTGTTCTCCTGATCTGGAATCTTTCATCATAAACTGTAAGCCTTTTTATTCACCCCGTGAGTTTGCTTCATTCATTCTGGTCGGTGTTTACATCCCGCCGCAGGCCAATGTGCAGGACGCACAGCGCATGCTGGCCGACCAGATCCTGTGTGTGGAGCGGACCAACCCAGACTATTTAGTTATTGTCCTTGGTGACTTTAACAAAGGGAATCTCACTCACGATCTCCCTAAATACAGACAGGTTATTAAATGCCTGACCAGGGGGGAGAACATTCTGGATCACTGTTACACCACAGTCAGGGATGCTTATCACGCCGTCCCCGCGCTGCACTGGGCCACTCTGACCACGTCATGGTCCACCTGATTCCTGCGTACAGGCAGAAACTAAAGCTCTGCAAACCTGTAGTGAGGACTTCAAGGAAGTGGACCAGTGAGGCGGTGGAGGTTCTCCAGGCGTGTTTGGACTCTACTGACTGGGATGTGTTCAGGACTGCTACCAACAGTCTGGATGAGTACACAGAGGCTGTGACGTCATACATCAGCTTCTGTGAGGACTGCTGTGTACCATCACGCACCAGGGTGAGTTACAACAACGACAAACCCTGGTTCACAGCCAAACTCCGAAGGTTAAGGTTGGATAAGGAAGAGGCCTTCAGGAGTGGGGACAAAGACAGATTCAAAGAGGCAAAGTACAAGTTTAGCAAGGCGGTGAAAGAGGCTAAAAGACTGTACTCTGAGAAGCTCCAACATCAATTCTCAGCCAACGACTCTGCGTCTGTCTGGAAGGGGCTCAGGCAGATCACCAACTACAAGCCTAAAGCCCCCCACTCCATCAACGACCAACGCCTAGCCAACGACCTGAACGAGTTCTACTGCCGCTTTGAGAGACAAAGGGACAGTCCTGCAACCATCCCCCACGACTCCTCCCAACAACTCCAGCTCCAGTGTATCACCTCCACCTCCCCCTCCTCAGCAGGGGCCTGGGCACCTCCACCAATGCCCACCTTAAAGGTCCCCCCCCCACTCCCCCACCCACCTCAGTGACGACTCTTTCCATCCATGAGAGGGACGTCAACAAACTCTTCAGGAGACAGAACCCCCGGAAAGCAGCTGGACCGGATTCTGTCTCCCCATCCACCTTGAAGCACTGCGCTGATCAGCTGTCTCCAGTGTTCACAGACATTTTCAACACCTCACTGGAGACATGTCACGTGCCAGCCTGCTTCAAGACCTCTACAATCATCCCTGTTCCCAAGAAGCCAAGGACCACAGGACTTAACGA
>JAOPJH010000124.1:901038-914575 GCA_027122575.1 Merluccius polylepis | reverse complement strand
ATACTGCATTAAGTATACTGGTATATATATACTACATTAAGTGGTATACTGGTATATATACTATATTAAGTGGTTTACTGGTATATATACTATATTAAGTGGTATACTGGTATATTAAGTGGTATACTGGTATATATACTGCATTAAAGGTGTATAGCCATCCATCAGTTTCGAGTTGACTGTGCCTGTGACCTTTTTCAGCCAATAGAAGCTATTTTACTCAGCATCACCTGTCTCGACATCTTCAGTGATGTCCAGGCTTGTTGACATACTGTATGTGACAACACATCGCTTTACAACACGTTCTTAGGTGACATTCGTTACTATCCAGACACAATCCATCCTTCATATCCAGACAGAGCATGACGTGGATTTGTTGTCCCGTAAACTTGTTAAAATGGGGTGCGTCGAATGTGCGTGTATTGGCGAGAGAGAGGGTGGGACTTCTGAGCGTGCTTCGGAGGTAGTTGTACCCGTTTCAGTTGCTGTTTAGTGGTGAGACAGAGGAAGGGACCTCTGATAGAGGGATATCCATTCATGGATATTGCTTTGTCACATTTTTCGTCCAAAACACCTTTGTAGTTGTACTTGTAACTTTGTTGTAGTTCTTCTTGTTATGTTCTTATTCTTCTCACGCCATGGGACTGTTAACTGACATACACTATTAGCGATTAAATTCATCTCAGCCTAGCTGTCCCCTAACTGCTTATCCTCCTCCTGCAGTTGTTAGAGGGATGGAATCAACGACAGACAGCTTCCCTGTTGGAAAAGCAACTTGGCACTCTCATGGACGGTGCCCTTGGGTAACACGTATTACCTGATGTATGCTCAGTGTACCTTTGACTCTAACAAGCTGTTCTACAATATTTTAACTTTGGTAGGAGTGTCATATAGGGCTGTCTGCACATCAATACCACACTCTTCCAGACAATTCCACTTCACCTCAGTCAATCCCATCTGGAATGGGTCCCTGATGGAGATCGCACTCACTATTGATGTGTTTTGGTAGGTGTATGACAAAGTTAACTCTTTACCTCTCCCTATCAACTTCTTAACATTTTGGTATAGAGATAACCAAAAATGGGACAAAGTACAAGTTTATGTTTGAGTTTGTATCTCAAGGCTTTCAGTTAACCTTGAAAAAAAAGAAGAAAAAAAAGAAGAAACAATAACGAAGACGACAGTTGTATAAATCATATAATGCCTTTAAGTGTCAAACAATTTCCATCATGGTGCATTGGAATGATAAGTCTAATCACAGAGATAACAGATAAGTATAGATTGTTGAGGACACAGCTGGCGACAGGCAAAAAGGCTTAAGACAGCAAATTCTGAATTTTTCAAAACATTTAGTAAATTACGTTTGTATTGAACAAATGAAAAACACATTTCCTAATCACCAATATCACTGTTATATACACAGAACTGTGCTGCTGTTAATGGCACATGCTCTCTATGTTTACTTTATTTCCCTTTAAACCAACAAAACGTGTAGAATATGTAATAATATAAGTATATAAATGATATCAAATGTCTGTCTACTATTTACACTTGAAACAAAACTTGTATGTACAAAAATACAAATGCAAAACCCCTAGAACTTTTGAATAAAAAATACTTCCATGAAACAGGTTTACACCATGTGAACATGCAACATGAGATGGGTTGTTTACTGCGGCCACCGTTCACGTGGCCCAGCGCTTCTGAACAACAGTTACTGGCGGCGCAGAGCTTCCTGGTTAACACAACTCACTTGACGGTCCTCAGTACCAATCGGGCCTATCCACTTTACCTGTTAGTTCTACCTCGCTCAGCCATTACATTCATGCACACATACCCCCCCCCCCCCCTCTGCTCCTTAGACTTTTGATTCACTCTCTAGGTTTGCAATTTCCCCGTTGCGTTCAGGCGGCTCCCGGGACCCGTCCTCCTTACTGTCCAAATCTGCATGTTGCTTTACAATGGTCTCCAGTTGGGTGTCAGGAAGGCCCTGTTGGCTCAACTTGCTGGCCAGTGACCAAGTGAGAGGTAGGCGCAGCCTGCCGGTCATATCGGCCAGCTCTCTGGCACTGCAGCTGGGTGTGTTGGTCTCATAGATGTTGTGGAAGCTGTTATAATCCACCTCGTAGAAGCCATCTTCCAGGGTGAGAACGGGTGTGAAGCGGTATCCCCACTTGATCTCGCTGCTAACATATGAGCTTCTTGCCTGGCATGTCATACCTGAACATACAAGACACACAAGGGGTGGTTTAAGGAAAGCCATCTGTTTAAAGAGACACGATTTTAGAGGAGACTTGGTACTGGGTACCAGATTTATATTCATACAATTGCAATCGCAATAATGGAGATGCTGACAAGGTACATTTAGCCACACTCACACCAAACAGGATTCTGTATTGATTCATTGTTTTATGAAGATTTGTGTTATCATCAAATGGCAAACCATAAGTCCACAATAATAATAATATCTATATTAGTTACTACTGCTAAATTGCTAAAATTCACTGTCACAACTTTTCTGTCCTGAGGAGAAACAGCCTGCCCATAGCGACCAACAAGGTGAACCAAAGCCAGTTGCCATTGGCTGTTGTCTCACAACCATTTCATGTCTCCAAATTGGCATTTTGGAACATGCTTCCATCCAATTAGATACCCTTTATAGGTAATTTGTGTCTATAAAAACAGACAAGGAGGAGGATGCAATGCTGCATTGGGAGTGAGGTTTAACCTGGAGAAATACTGGAAGCACTGAATGGGGCTAAGAACTTTTGGGTTAATTAACTTAAAATTGGGGTTATTATTAGGCATCCACCAAAACTTTAGTGAGAAAAAAACTATATGAATGACATTTGATTCATTGGTTGCAAAGGCTAGCTTGTTAAACTTTACAAGCATAAGAATGTGTACACATCCATTTGGACCAGGAAAAGCACATAAAATACACAAATACATACAACATACCGTAGATGTCATCCTAATCTCATTGCAATTGTATTAGGATGACATCTACAGTATGGTTTATGTATTTATGTATTTTATTTATTATTGTATGTGTATTGGTTGTGTTGACTACTGTTTGCAAACCAAATTGCCCCTCACAGGGAAATTAAAGTCTATCCAATCAAATCCACATTGAGACAATATGGGGGTCCACCTTGTGTAACTTACAAATAGTGGTGTAGACACCATGCTGAATCCCTATTACTTTGTGTTATTTCAATAGGAATTACTTAAAATTCCTCTTTTAAGATACCACTATTAACTTCTTGTTAATATTGAAAACATGGGCAAAAATAAAACATGGTGCTGAAAAGCGAAATTAAAAAAAAGCTGCCAAAGTGTGAACATGACACGTTACTAGCATAACAGTCGACCATACATGTTGATGTGATACTGGAGGTAGTATGCAAAAATCTAAATTTGGCCTGCATATTGGCCCCAGTGTGTTGTTTTCAAATTCATTACCATGTTGATTAATTATATTATTCATGCAGACGATGTGGGCTCAAAATCTAGACAACAACTGCATAAGAGATTCAACCCATTATAAGAGATCTAACAGCCAATTGACTAATAAAATACAGCTGCCTTATTATGGGACTTGTGAATTAAAAATAATTTATAATAATTGTTGTGTGTGAAGAATAATTTATTCTAACTAGCATGTAATTCCCCTCAGCTTATCTAATACATAAACATAAATATGATCCACAATTTCTTGAATCCTGGCATTTGAAAAATGTGAATGTGAAGTCTGATTTATATAATTTCTCGTGTTTGACGAGATGTGGTACAACACATTATGGTTGAAGATATGATTAATGTAGGTCAACTTGGGACTGCATTATTAGTGGTTAAATGTAAAAAGCTTACAGCATGTAAACGGCAACCGTCCAAATATAATAATAGAAGAAATCATCTGTCTGACTGCCCCTCTCTCTCGCTTCTCTCCATCTATATTACCTATCCATCCTCAAGCTGTCATGGTCTAGTTTCTATCCTGCCGAAGACAAACCAGCACTTCATCATAAAGCATTCAACACAATATAAGTACGTGTTCTACATACCTGTGGCCTCCACCATCCCCTCAAGAATGACAACGATTTCCAGCTCGTCTTTCGCCAGGTTGGCTTGTGATATCTCCCAGAAGGGGCTGTGCCGATTGATCTCATGACTTATAATCAGTGGTGAGACAAGGAAGAGCCGGTCATCCCCTGTGTTGTAGCCCACGTGGATGTCTGTCTGGTTCAGGGGGATGAACTCCCCCTCCTTGGTCTGCTTAGACTTGATCAGCTTGGCCCTGATGGACGCCTCTACAATGTGTGAGTTGCGAAGGTCCCCGACTCTGAACATGAGACAAAGCCGACCGTCTCTCATGGAGATGACGGCATTCGTGGAAAAGACAAGTGTCTCTGCGCGCTTTTTGGGCTGCGATATCTTCACAAACATACAGCCCACCATGAACGCGTTCACGATAGAGCCGAGTACCGACTGAATCAGGAGCAGAAGAATCCCCTCTGGGCACTTGTCAGTGATGACCCTGTAACCGTATCCGATGGTCGTTTCCGTCTCGATGGAGAATAAAAACGCGGATACAAATCCATTGAGATTATTGACACATGGAGTCCACTGGTCATCTGCAATATGATCCAAATCACCGCGAAGGTATGCAATGAGCCACCACATGAAGCCAAAAAAGAGCCATGTGACTGTATACACCAGGACAAAAATGAAGAGGTTTAACCCCCACTTGAGGTCTACGAGAGTGGTGAAGATGTCCGTCAGGTAGCGGTACGTCTCACGGACATTTCCATGATGGACATTGCACTTCCCGTCCTTCCGCACATACCTCTGGATCTTCTTCTCCCTGGTTTTTTCAACCAGCTGCTTAGGAAAGCGTTCACCGGCTGGTTTTGTCGACTTTGGCTGTCTAATGATGGCCGGACTCTCCACATCTTGCTCCATCAGCTTTCAAGGTAGATTCAAGCCTATGCACACACAAAATGGATTTCAGAAACTTGAATGACTTTAATGAATGAGTTTTCCCAAATAACAGCTTATTTTTATAATATAGCTTCTAAGTGCATAGGTTAAAAAAGCAATTGTGACTTATTCGGGTACTTAACATGTTCTGAAATACATGCGCTTCACTTAATCTAGTCAGCATGCACTAGGTACATGAATGAGGTTTACCTCCTTCGGAAATAGCCAAACAGTGAATTTGGATGAAACTCGATAAAGCATGCAGACATAGAAATAGCTCATCTCCTGAGATTTGGACACAATGTGAAGTGTGTAATTAAACTCAAACGTTTTTTGTGCTTACACAGCGACGGTGTGAAACCAGCCAGCGTGTGCCAATTACAATTAAAAACAGAATTAATGAGGCTGGGTGAGAAGAACGGATTCAAAGAAGATGGTGTCGTGGTGTGGGGATTGGGGAATATTTTGAGGGAATGCGCCATTTATGGAAACCCAACATTCATCATTAAACACCCTCCATTCCCTCGGTCATCCTAAATTACCTAATCGTTTTTTTTTATTGTGCTTGAAATAAACAAGCAGTTACTCAGTGTGGTAGTATATAATAAGTCTAGAAAGATACTTGGACGACAGAGTTTGAGTACATTATTAGCTATCTGGCATTGTTGGCATTGACGTTGACAATAAACTGATTACATTAAACAAATCTACAACAAACAAATCCCCAGATATAATAATCTCAACTGGCTATATAACTAATAGTTAGCTATTATAATGATTAATTCATAAATTATATTACATTTTGATACGATTCTGAACTCCATAAACATAACATTGACACCTGAAAACAGCCAAAGACCCGAATGATGTCTGAAATATATAATAAGTATAATATAATAAATAAACAATACAATTCAGTAATATACATAACAATGAAACACCAGTCAGTCACTTTTAGCCACCCTGGTGGATTCATGTCTCTCTCAGGGGAGACCGTCTGAACCGTCTCCCTCTCTGAGCTCTGCCGTATGCTCCGTGTCCCCACAGCCAGTGGAGGGGTTTGTAGTTCCTGGAGGGGCATAAGGTGCGCCTTGTTCCTCCGCTGCACCGTAGGGGCAAGGATGGTCCACTTTCCTCTTGCTGTTTCTTTCATATTGGTTATCCAGACCCTCTGGCCTGCATTTAGCTCTGACTGTAGCTCTGTGGTTAAAGTCCATTTTAGTGTCTGTTTCAGCTGTCTGTCTTTGTCGACAAATGTCCACCTCTTAGACCATTGTGGTTTTAGTATAGAGGGTGAGACGGGCGATGTAGAGCGAAGCCTTCTGACCATCAAGAGCTCGGTGGGGGATGGCCTTTGATGCAAGGGTACGCGGGGGGTCTGTAAGCCAGCAAAGCTCTGTACGGGTCAGTGTTTATCTCCAGGAGCCCCCCAGTTTTCACAGCCCTCTTCGCCGCCCCGTTGCTTTATGCAAAGTATGGGCTGCTTGTTACATGGGTGAAGTATGGGCTGCTTGTTACATGGGTGAAGTATGGGCTGCTTGTTACATGGGTGAAGTATGAGCTGTTTGTTACATGGGTGAAGTATGAGCTGTTTGTTACATGGGTGAAGTATGGGCTGCTTGTTACATGGGTGAAGTATGGGCTGCTTGTTACAAAGGTGATGTATGAGCTGCTTGTTACAAAGGTGAAGTATGAGCTGCTTGTTAAGTGGGTGAAGTATGGGCTGCTTGTGACAGGTAAGTATGGGCTGCTTGTTACATGAGTGAAGCCGTAATCACTGCCGAGGGAGAAGAAGGCCTGCTGAGAACTGATGAGCATTGTCAATTACTAGCACTTCTGGGACCCCTTGCCTAGCAAAATAGACTTGATAACTCCTGATGATGCGGTGATTGGTCTTTTACCTATTTCAATGTGCTGAGAATAGTAATCTAACAACGATTCGATTTGAATTTCGATTTTAGGGTAACGATTCAATTCAATTCATTACCATTTCAATTTAAAACATCTTTTTATTTTATTTTTATTTTTTTAGCACTGACGGCTATGCCATTATTAGACTATCGAGTCTTGATTGGTAAAGATCCACAGATAATTGGTTTTATGCGCTGACAACTGCCATTTACATTTTCAAATTTATCTTTAAAAGGAAAGGCTACTTCTTTAGGAATGTACCACACAAGGCCATATGGTTAAATTGAGAAAATGAGAAAATTTAAATAATTGAAAATTTAAATAATTGATGAACAAAAACGTATTTCACCAAATTGAGAACAACAACAAATAAAAACCGTTTTTTATTTCAATGATCAAAATCGAAAAGCTCATTGCGATCGATCTTTGATTCAAAATCAAATTTGTAGCGCTGTGAGCCTCTCGTCGTGCTGTGCCTTTTTGTTTTTCCACACATAACAACACGGTCTGCATGACGTGCAACCCCACACAGTCCATCACGCAGCCGAGACATGCGTCTCTGGAAGTGGTCCGGACCCAACCTGATCCCAAGGGTATGTAACGGGCGTGTCACTTTGTGAAGACCCTTGCACCATTCGCCTGAGCTAATGGCTGGTCTACTGAATAATATATATATCTCTCTCTCTGCACACTCGCTCATTGAGCTTGGTACGGTCAACACAGATTCAGATTTTCCATTGGGTTTTGGGACCACCACCATTCCTGCATGCATTCCTGAGGGTGGCGGTGCGTACCACTCTGTTTTCTGTTTCAGACATAACCCCCATCTCCTCCGCTCTCCTCAATTCTTCCTTCACGTTGTCCATAAGGGGGATAGGCCCACGACGAGGGGTGCTGCTGAGAGCATATGGGACAGCTAAGGCAGATGTGATAATCACCTTCGAGACGCCCTAGGAGGCATGATAGGGAAATAATTCAGAAATTCCACTTGAAATACCACAATTGTCTCTACAGCAAAGTCCACCTACAGCAATGCTCACTCATGAACCAAATCCATACATTCAACCATGGATGACATGCATACCATTGCCATGTCTTTTAAACAGTTCTAGTTATATAACCCAGTCCCATGTTTGTGGTTTGGTAAGAATATTGCAGAATTTGTAGTTTGCTTATCGCTTATATGAGACTAATGCAAAACTAAACATCCAGTAATAATGATTAGCCTGTCGCCTGGTCCCACTAGGCTACTATACTGACACCCAGTGGGTCGTTTAGGAATTGCATATGAGCCCCATTCCAGGTCAACGCTTGTATCCCAAATCATAACGACTGAAGATTTAAAAACAAAAACAACAACAACAACAACAACAACAACAACAACAACAACAAAAAGGTTACAAGTTCCCAGTGTCGTGTTACGTGTTGTAGTCTGCCCTGTGTTATAATACAGTCCCTCTCCAGCGGACTAGCCTAGCACATGTATGTTCATAGTGCCTAGTAACGGTTCTTGGCCATGGATACGCGGCCAGGCGGAAACCAGTGCGCCCACGCGCCACATTCTAGAGCGGGGAGATATCTTGGTCACCATGGAGACGAGGTCCTCCGCCATTGCTAAAAGACGGGTTAAAACACTCCGTTTCACTTCGTCCATCGTTTTTCTTTTGCACCCCCAAACCTTTATGGTTATGCCGACAATTATTAAGAGGACAACAATTAGCAACATATATAACGTGGCCCGGAGGAACGCGCCATTTAAAATGTATTCAGTGTGAGATGCCATATGGTGATATAGCAGCAAGACCATAACGTTAACCCATCTTGACAGTTATTTTAATATTTTAAGCAGCCTTGTTTTAGGCCTTTCCATGGTCTCCACTCAGACCACTTCAAGCCGGGGGTCGTCCTCTCAGCAGGCTAGCCCACTTAATACACTAGCCTGATATTCGCCATTATTATTTTTCTTCTTTTTTTCTTCCTCCCCCCCCCCCTTGCAGATGTGGCGGTTGAACGGGGGGACATTTCTATTTTCCTACAAAACTGTACAGTGCGATATAGACTACGTCACTTAGGCCCATAAATATATATAATATACATATCCTGCACGGACCTCAAATAAAAAAATAAAAAAAATAAAAAGTATATAGATAGACGTAGGCCATGTTAACAACGCAGAAAACAACGCAACGTACCTTATCGATTAATGTATCGCCGTCATGATCGCGGTTCGGTCTTCTCCGTGAAAGGTTGTCTGCGTCGCGCGATACGTCGGTTTATATCTAATGCCTCCTCTCCTCCATCTAATGCCTCCTGCTCTCCTCCATCGTCTTAGAGGAGGATTCATTTCCTGTCATTCGTTGAACGCTACACCCTCCTCCTCCTCCTCCTCCTCCTCTAGCAGCGGAGGAGATGAGATGTAGTCTGTAGCCTACACAGGAGAGAGGGAGAGAGAGGGAGAGAGAGAGAGAGAGAGAGAGAGAGAGAGAGAGAGAGAGACTACTAATAGCTTGAGCAGCCAATTGAGTACTGTGGTAATAGGCCTGTATGATTTTTATTACAGCTGTTAGAAAGTTGATTTATTAGTGTAGGGCTGCATAAATACAAGCATGGGTCCCTGCGAGGGAAACGAGTCTCAACCGCACATTCATTCAGACTCACAAATAAACAAAATGTTAGAAAAGCACACAGATCACCATGTTTTACACCAGGCAGTCCACTAATAGGCATACAATGTATTTCACAGTCCCCTTTAATGGCAGACAGTAGAAGAAGTGCCATTGATCAACAGGTGGTGCTCCAGCTCTCTGTGCACTTCTGGAAACTCAGGTCTACATATTTCTGACACGAGCTTCTAGTTTGTGCGTCTGCTTCCACAAACAACGTTTTAACCTCATCAACATCTATTAGCCTATTAGGCTTATTCTGTTTTTTTTTGTTGGTATTTGGTTTATTACTTGTCGTATGGTCGCAATCCGTAGTCAATCCCATTCCGGTGTGTGACTCACACACACACGCACGCACGCACACACACACACACACACACACACACACACAAAGTCTATTTCCTGTAAACACAGAGAGGTTAATAACAAACCTGAGGATATTACGTGGACACACTAAGGAACAGACTTCAAGGTCATGGAAGTTAAACTGGTAGTTTAACATGGAGCGGCCATTATATTGGTTTGGCTTTTTATTTTATTTTAATAAACTCTTTGTCTATGATGTCATGTAGAAAAAAAACAACAACAAAGAAAACGTGTCACAGTCATGAATGGCCTACATGTGAATATAAAGTATCTGGTCACTATGGGTGATTGATTTATACGGCCCTCTGGTAAACGATTAGACAGCACTGGGGGGGGGCGGGTCCAGCCGCAGACACCATTCAGGAAAAAAATGATACGCACTAACATACCACCTTTTCTCAGGTAGGTGGGGTGTGTGCTGAACAAAACCCTCCTCTCTGTTCTCACAAACTGCCCTCAATATCACAGTGCCAGAGTTGAACACAAACAACCTTGAGACAATAAGAGAAAGCAGACACTGAGGAGGACGCCGAGCTTCGCCTTACACACCCCGGCGGAGGCCACTGACGACAGGAGGTGAGTGTACAGTGTGTTATTGAGACAAATTGTTTAAAACAATTTGGTAGAGATTGATTGCTTCAATTATTGAAACCAACACAAAAGTATTACAGTATTCTTCATTATAATGATCAATATACAAATATTAATATAGGGCCTATTGAAAATGGACCGCTTTCAAAGCTTGTGGTATTTTGTGAAAAAAAAGGATTCATATATTTTGATTTGTTTGTAAAATTGTAAGTAGTATTTTAATATATGTGTCATTGCTGCAGCACACACATGTCTATTTAAGTCATTTCTGATTGAATGAAAATTCCTAAGATTAGCTGATGAGATCATCGTTTGTTTCTCCTTTTTGTCATTTTCAGAAAGGCGATCTCGAACAGTCGACCGCTGACCCCGTGCACCATGACCACCAGCAAGCCGGTGCAGAGGAGAATCGTGTCCAAGGACGGACACAACAACGTGCGGATAGACAATGTGGAAGGCATGGTCAAGCTGTACCTCCACGACATCTGGACCACCGTCGTGGACATGAAGTGGCGCTACAAACTCACCCTGTTCGCCTCCACCTTCGTCATGACCTGGTTCTTCTTCGGCGTGATATTCTACTTCATCAGCATGGGCAACGGGGACTTTGAGGAGCCGCTGCCGTCGAACCACACGCCCTGCGTGGAGAACTCCAAGACGCTGACCGGCGCCTTCCTCTTCTCCCTGGAGTCCCAGACGACCATCGGCTACGGCTTCCGCTACATCTCGGAGGAGTGTCCCCTGGCCATCTTCACCCTGGTGGCCCAGCTCGTCATCACCGGCCTGGCCGAGATCTTCGTGACCGGGGCGTTCTTGGCGAAGCTGGCGCGACCCAAGAAGCGCGCCGAGACCATCAAGTTCAGCCGCTCGGCGGCGGTGTGCCGGCGCGAGGGCAAGCTCTGCCTCATGGTGCGCGTGGCCAACATGAGGAAGAGCCTGCTGGTCCAGTGCCAGCTCACGGGCAAGCTCCTCCACCCCAAAGTGACGCAGGAGGGCGAGAAGACACTGGTCCACCAGAGCAGCGTGAACTTCTACATGGACTCCAGCTGCGAGTGCCCCTTCCTCATCCTCCCGCTGACCTTCTACCACGTCCTGGACGAGAGCAGCCCCCTGGCGGGCCTGACGGCCGAGAACCTGCACACCCGGGACTTTGAGCTGCTGGTGACCCTGAACGCCACCATGGAGTCCACGGCCGCCACCTGTCAGAGCCGCACGTCCTACGTCCCCCAGGAGATCCTGTGGGGCTACGAGTTCAAGCCGGTGCTCTTCAGCACCAACAACCGGCGTTACGTGGCCGACTTCAGCTTCTTCGATAAAGTGCAGGCGAGCGGCGATTCGATGTTTCTGAGCAACAACACGGAGAAGCTCAAACTGGAGGAGGAATATAAAAAAGAGTAATTCGACCTCATGGTTCAAAAGAAAAGAGTCTCGTAGCGTCATGCCTCGTCTTAGTTTTACCTTTCAATAACTTTTCCTTTATATTTTCCTTTATACATTTTTTAAAACTGCACGCCTATTTAATCCCTAGGGTCATAGCATGTAGCCATGATAGGATTCTTTGTTAATAGTTATGAAATATTTAGAGGAATCGCTGTTGCATTACACATTAATTAGATTCATCAAACACTTATATAAATATAACCCTTTCCTGGCCATTTAAGAAAAATGGGCTAATATATTAACCACCATACAACACTGCAAAGTTATGTGCACTTTATTTAGTTGTTGTTGTTTTTTTACATCTCTTTCAATTCAAACACGGTCCACTGTAGATGCTTTACATATTCTTCATTTTTCATTTGACATCCTTAGGAGGTGACCGGCGGCAACCTAATGTCTGCCACTGAATAGTAGCGTTGTCTATAAAGTCAGCGTTGGCGAAACAAGCCAACGCAACTCTCAGAATAAGATGAAGATATACCGGGTGAGCCCAGATTTACACCCATTGTACACGACACAGTGTCAGCTTACACACGGGCTCACTAAGAGCATTTCTTGTTTCTCTTCTCTGGGCACACTGACACACTTTCCAAAGGACCTGAATGTGTGTGTATGTGTGTGTGCTAGTCAATGAGGGGACCCAGGGAGGTGAACCAGGTAGTCTCTTGGTCATATTTGGGAGGTAGTGTGTATACAGCCATTTAAAACATGTTGTGTAAGACTTGTGTGGTAACTGGTTTGACAGGTGTACAATAGGGGGGACTGTAAAACAATCTGTTCTTTGTTTGATCATTTAGAAGTAGCCTACAGTCTTCAGTTCAGTCTTTTATTCCTATGACTAGTGTGATTCTAACCTTTATCTAATACTGTTAGGATATTAAAATCAATACAATGCACATGTTTGTTATGAATTATCTGCATTACCGTAAAATGGGCGTTATTTCATGGGAATCCTCATTCATAATTTCAATCTGATATATTGATATATGATATCTAATTAACAATTTACATACTTTGTTGAATTACAAGATGACACTCTTTGTGCTGAGTACACGTCTTTCTTTACGGGCCCCACATACACCACAACACTAACACACCTGCCGTTGTTGTGACAACAGTGTACTTCTTTGTTGGCAAACCTCAGTGCATGTTTGCTTCAAAACAAAGATCATGTTTCTCCTTTCGAAATAAAGAGCATGTCTGACACATGGGAACAAAAGCTGTCTTCGAAAAAACATTTGAAATACTCGAATAAGAGGAAGACCCAGACACACAAGCCACGATTTTTTCGGATAGTTGTTCTGGTAGACTACAATATGTGTGTAGAATAGAAGAAAAGGAAACAAAGACAAGCAACAGACTTCATACACACACACTAAATACATGTCACAACCACGGACATGTTTTCAGTGTTGTTACGACTATACTATACTATATACTGTACTCTACTACTATACCATGTGGAGTGTGTGTTGATGGCTGGTCTACAGACTCACCTGGCCTGAGTCAGACTGATCAGACTCTGGCTGGGTGGGGCTGCACACCTGTGGTGCAGAGCAATCATGGCACCCAGGATAAACCAG
>JAOPJH010000124.1:796524-806997 GCA_027122575.1 Merluccius polylepis | reverse complement strand
GAGAGAGAGAGAGAGAGAGAGAGAGAGAGAGAGAGAGAGAGAGAGAGAGAGAGAGAGAGAGAGAGAGAGAGAGGTATTTATTATTTATTACATTTCAAAATCTATCCATTTGTGACATCACAAGTGAAAGTGTCCCAGATGTATGATGGATAGACAAACTCCCTGGTCACCTGCTCCCTGGTGGACTGAATCAACTGGTGTCTAATCCATCATACATCTGGTTGGATACTCACACCTGGTGGTAAAATAGGGGCCCATTAAACTAAAGAAGTGCGTTGGAAACACACAGATCTATTCCTTTACCAACAAGCCCAGTAGAATCCTACCCACAACTGTAGAGCCGGTTTGACCGCAGATTACTATTCTACTATTATACTGTTGATTGCATCAGTTTGTTGCATTTTTTGTGTGCCATTCCCTGACAGCCAGCCACTTGCTAGATGGCTCAATGTCCAACAAAATATCAACCAATCCCAAGTAAACAATGAGGTACTGATGGGCGCTGGGGGATTGAGTTTATCCACCTCTAAAGGGCAAAGAAATATACAATATATACAACATTAAAAAAGAACCGGCCACCCTTCCACTCCAAACAAGGACCAGTCACAATTCCCGCCCCACGCCACCCACCAACAGCCGCCCTTCATGCCACCAACTGCAGTTTAGTTTAAGTGTTGCTTTTCAAGGGTGCACAGGGTTTGGGTGGTGGGGGCACTCACGATCTGACAGAGACACTTGTTCTCGTTGACAAGCTTCTCCAGGGACAGGCTCTCGATGATGTCTGCCTCAGCCAGGGCCCCCTCCTGGTCCTGCTTGTTGGCCAGCCTGAGACATGGGAGAACATTACGGGTTGACTAGCTTCATACAAATAGCAGTGTTTCCCCGCCCACAAGACCCCGCCAGGTCAAAAGAATAACAGCAAATATCAAAATCATAATCATTCGCATTTCGGAGCCTCTGTGCGGTGCTGTTCCGAAATGTGAGTCAACCTCTGTGCCGTTGCCTGGGAAACTCTTGACCAGATGGATGGGACACTTTTATAACTTTCAAACGTTTACTTAGGGCTGTACCCTAAAAGTCGATTAGTGGAATCATCGTTCAGAGAGCCAACCTCGAATTCTCTTTGTCGAACAACCCCAGTTTTTTGGGTTTTTTATGTGTATTATAATAACCGAATAAAACATGATATAGGCTTAACATATAGGAATGTCATGACAGTAATCATGGAAAAGAGAAAATAATCATTACAAGAGAACTTGTAATGATGTCAAGAACTGTTGATTGATCCATCACGTATTGGATCACGTCAAACCGAGTTAAAGTTATTTTAAAGATATTGGATATTCACACTCAGTTAAAGCAACTAATGGGACAGTCCGTGGTCTAGTGGTGTTAAATTAAAACTGAAAAGCCAAAGCAATGGTGTTGAAGCAAGGAAAAAAGAGAGGTGATACCCGGTCAGGTTCCAACAGTTGACACCGCTAGACCCGCTGTGACTTGGACCGCTGAGTGCCTTTCCGCTTCCGGCTTTAGATAGCTTCATTATGGAGCGTGTATATTTGTTGAATATCCATCTGTTATTTTTAACATTGTTCTCTCCTAATGTTCTCTTCTAACTTTTGCGAATGGAAAACCAATCCAAGCAAGTAGAGTCGAGTCGAGTCAAGCCGATGCAGTGGAAAAAAAATAGGTTCGTTCGCCAACGTTTAGTGGCTGGCCCAGATAGGTGGAGCTGGAGCTCCCTCATGTTCAACAAGTTTTACAATAATCCGCCTGCCAGGAACGTCCTGACATCAAAACTGAAAGTGAGATTTATAGCTGCATAGCACTGCTGTGGTGGTGTATTCAAGTATTCACACCTCAATAGCAGTGCATGTAGTTTGAAAGTGTTTCTTTTAAGTTAGAAAGATATTGGATAAATTCAACAGATATTCACGCTCTGAATTACGGTGATCTGACGCAGGGAACTACAGACGCGATCGCCAGTATGAGTCCCGAGTGTCAAGCAAAACCATCAGGCAGCAGCACTCCTCTCTATAGAGCCTTCATTTGGTCAATATTTCTACACAATAGGTGAATTGCAAAGTATATAAACTGGATATGTCTCACGTCTCAACGCACATAGACTGCATACAATACAAGTTAAACTGAATTTCTGTGTGTCTGCGTGTGTGTGTGTGTGCTGCGCGGTGCAGAGAGAGAGAGACAGAGAGAGAGAGCTGCCGCTGCCCCTTGCACACAGACTCCGAGAGAGAGATCTCTTCTGGATTGGGAAAAGCAAAAATGCATCATAGACGAATGTCTTAATCTTAATGCAAATTAGAAACGGAGTTGGTGAGATAAAATGTGCAATATAACATTTTTTGCTATTTCTCCGAGTGCAGAACCGATAACGTCAGAGCTTATCGATACTACGGTCTTTAATAATTTATCCCCGGGGCCCGTTTAATTCCGGGTTCGATACCCATCCCTATTTGTGAGACTACTAGAACTGTAACTGTGATGAAAGGCTTCCGTCATTAGGCCCGGCACCTGACCACACTCACACGAGGACGGGCTTGCCGGAGATGCGCGGGTGCTGCAGCACCTCAGCGATGGCGTCTCGCGTCTCCTGGATGCGCTGCGCGTCGCTGGAGTCCACCACGAAAACCACGCCGTATGACTCCGAGTAGTAGTTCTTCCAGATGCCCCGGATGCGCTTGCCACCGCCCAGGTCGAAGATGGTCACCTCGAACTTGCCCTGCTTCAGGTCCACCTTGGAGAAGCCCACGGTGGGGGCCACGTCCTGGGGACTCTCTGCTCCACGGGGGGGGGGGAATTATAATAATGATACTACTAATAATAATAATACATTCGATTTACATAGCGCTTTTTTCAGGTAATGGTTATGGGGAGACACTAATTATTCCAGTATTATTTTGACAAATTATAGAACAAAGAAAAAAAAGCTAATAAGTCTTTCGGTTTTGAGAGAGTGACCTTAAAATCGAAAGAGAATCGTGACACCCCTAATATATATATAGAGAGAGAGAGAGACATACCTCCTTGGATGCCTCGAACCGTAGCCGTCTTCCCTGCGTTGTCCAGTCCGACCATCACCAATGTCACCTTCCTGTACAGACAGGAAATTAGGAGAAATAGCAGAATGACTGAGTGCACACCCAGAAGGGTTTGGCTCTCTTCTGCCTCAGATGCCATTTTCCTGAAGAGTGATGGAGTCGACGACCAAGGACCAACAAGAGACCGGTGGTGTTTGCGTTTTTGCTTTTTCTAAAATCAGTTTCATCCTTATGTTTTTATTAATTATCTCACGTTAAATTAAGGCAGAACAAAATTAAAAAACAATAGCACAAAATAGCCAAATTATGCAAGTAATACACAGTATCAGAACTGCCGTTTTCTCTGAAAGTCATCTTTGGCCTGAGGGCTTGCTCTCAGCCAAGTGTGTCCAACTGCAAACACCAGAGGTGAATAAAGAAGTGAATAAATGAGAGCTCGACCCGTGCCTAGCACCCACCAATTTGAACGCCTACATGTGTAAACAGAGCAACTGACTAAAGAGCAACCAAGAACTACCGGCTTGCCGTAGGCTAAAGAAGCTTGTCTGATCATTTCGCCAACGCACAAAGGTCCTTGTTAAATACTTAACTACGACTCTTGCGTCGCAGCAGGGACATCAAGCGTGCTATCCAGGGCCCAGTCGCCTTCATGGGAGGGGAGGGGGGGGTCGTTTGGCTAGATTGCTTGTAGCTATGCCGCTACACTAACGCTTAGCTGGTCTAAACAAAACAGAAAGACACACACAAGGGTCATCTCAGCAGCCTGGACCAGGGGATTAGGCGAGGGGATTTTCAGCTGAACGTGCAGGATCATAGGCTACGGGTCCCTCGGGAGACCACGTGGTCCAAACCGCTTGTTTTGGTTTTCTTTTTGCGATCGATGCCTCGGAAGTGAGCAGTAGCTGTAACTGTTAGCAGGCACCTTATGAGTGTGACAACGATCCATTGACTGACTTGGTGTTGTGTACAACTGTACTAAAAATTGTTCCCGGGTCTTTTCAGTGTTGAGATGTTCGGTGATTACCAAAAGTCCCATATGGCCACAATAGGAATATATTGTCTGGTGCAGCAATGAGAAGAGAATCGAGTAGAAATTGAATCTTTGCATACTATGCTACACTATATATTACAAAGCAACTGTTTAGTCAAGCACTTTGTAACATAAAAGAGATACATTCAAGTCCTCTATGGAGCTAAGAAATGTCCCTTTAGGTACATTAGCTAACACCCCCTGCTTATGTCTCATATCAAAACGATGTCTTTTTAACTATCAAAAAGCTCAAGCAGAGGACACAATGTTAATAATTTCCATAGCTATGCTGATGATACACAATTATACATTTCTGTCAAGCCAAATTATGTGAATGCCTTATGCTCCCCGACTACCTGTCTGTCTGCAATTAATCAATGGATGAGCAACAACTTTTTTAAATTAAATGAAGATAAAACAAATACTCGAAGTTGGCTAGAAAGATGCACTTTCTAAGAAGTTACGAAATTTGGATCATCTGACTAAAATTGAAGTAACAAGTCTAGGTGTAATTTTAGACTCTGTTTTAAGTTTTAAAAACCACATAAACAAGGGTACCAAAAAAGCATTCTTCCACCTAAGAAATATTAAAGTACGCCCATTTTTAACTTAAAAGGATACCGAGAAGCTCATTCAAGCTCTTATTTAAAGTAGATTGGACTGACTGTAATGCTCTTTTTACTGGTAATCCAAAAAAGTCAATTGAGAAACTACAACTAATTCAGAACTGCTAGAGTTTAATGAAAACAAGGAAGAGAGACCATATTACTCCTGTTTTAGATACACTGCACTGGCTCCCTAGATCTTCTTGAATTGATTTTAGTCCTTCTTCTCATATATTACTACAATGGTTTAGCACCCTCTTACAATACAGACTCCCAGTTGTTTGTGTGTCTCTTCACGAGCCCTTAGGTCCTCTATAGGTCTTATTTTAACCATTTCTAAAGTCCCCCAAAATAAAATTGGGGAAGCCGCCTTCATCCACTATGCACCGATATTGAACACCGTGCCAAAAATCTTAGAGAGGTGGGCTCTGTGGACATGTTTAAATGATGGCTGAAAACATACCTTTTTAATCCATCTTATTAGCGACATTCTTTTCATTATCTTTTAACTACTTTCATGTATTTATTATTGAATCCATTCTTTTACTTATTTTATTCTTCCACGTATATGACCTTCCCTGGTTTTGTTCTGTGCTAAAATATAAAAGCACTTTGGGCTACATTCTCTGTACGAAAAGTGTCATACAAATAAAGTGTATTATTATTAGCAGTAGTAGTAGTAGTAGTAGTAGTAGTAGTAGTAGTAGTAGTAGTATATCCGTTTATATATATTTTTTTTTTAAAATAACTACGATAAACAACGTTACATTTGAATTAAAACATTAAAATAACAGACACAGAAACCTAACACGCACAGGGCTACGGTATATGAATCTACAGGACAGGTCTAGGAGCAGAATGGAAGTGCAGCATGTTTCACCCTGATCGCACACATCAGCAAATAGACGACAAATGTTGACTCGCCATCAAATAAAAACGAAACGAGTCCGAGGTGACGCGGGAGTCACTGTACCTGGCAGGTTCACGCCAACGTTTCAACCAGTTGCAACAGTTCGCCATCAGGCTAAACATTGCCGTCCAAGTGGAGGAGATTGCAGTCAACAAGTCATCCAGCTCGGGGAAAGTGCCGACATGGACCGACTATTAGGCAGTATCGCCGCTGATCACCGCACCGATACCGTTACGTCTTCACACCCGCAGCCCGCACATTGAGCGCGTTGAAGCCCGTTAACAGACCCGCTCAACGCCAACATCAACGTGGGCTTAAAGGCACTTAGCTAGATAGCTGTGTTACTTAGCAACCTGGCTAGCGTTAGCTGGAGCTCGTTTAACTTTGCCTCCAGCGCCGACAAGAGTACTCCTCCAACGGAAAACACGCCGTATAATACGCATGTTTGCGAGGTGAAACTGCGGTCCAAAGATAAATAGCCCGATTTATATATTTTATATATATTTGTTTTAATATAAATGAAGTAAGTTCCAGTGTGGTGGACACTACAGCTGCTGGCTGGTTGTTGGGGGTGGTGTTTACACCGTCACCGCTGCTAGGCTGCGTACGTGCTTACGTCACTATGTGCGTGCCGACGTCACACATTCTTCTGCTACGTCAGCCTTCTTCTTCTTGTTGATGTTTTATGGCAACAGAAACACCGTTTTGGTGCATTACCACCACCAACTGATATGGTTGCGGTAATGCACCGCAGTGTGGATCAGGAATCTATTTACATTCACTAATTCTAATCAAAAATAATAAAATGAGAAGAATACAAATAAATAAATATTAGTTATATTGTCTCTATCAAGTTTGCTCTCCTAAGATATTGAAACAAAAATAGATACCAATTTTCCTCAGAATTTCTTGGTAAAAGATCACGTAAATCATAGTTCAACTTAATTTATTTTAAGATTCAATATCAATTCCATTCTGTCATTATATTTTGGACAGTAAATGATAACATATTTTAAAGTTTCTTCTTGATTACAAAATGCATGTCATCTTCCTGTATTCTGTTATCCTATTTTAAATAAAGTACTGTTTAATCCTGTATGACCAAACCGTAACTTGAATATTATTGTTTACTGAATAATTGGATCTTTGAATTTGTGTATAACCACCTTCCTGTTCTCTCTTCTTCACACTGCTTTTGCCACCTTTCTTTCAACTTATGCTTGATTATGGCCTTCATTTCCATTTTACTAAAGGGTACTCCTTATCTTTGTTCTTTTTGCCAAGCAATATGAGATCTACACAGTGAAGAAGTATCCATGGATGTATTACAGAGAGTGGTACCTTTGAACTAAAGTTTATTTCAGTTATTTCTTGTTCTTTTGCTTTCTGCTCAATTGTCCATCCACACTGTACATGGACACTGTACATTAGGATACGAACTGGGGGAGGGGGGCAGGTGGGGAGAGCCTGTGACTCATTGGTGAAGAAATGTGCTACTGAAAGCACCTGTGAGGAGGTGGGGTTTGAGCAGTTTCTTGAAGTTGGAGGTGGATCAGGGAGTTATTTCCATAGCTTGGGGGCAGCTGCACTACATGCCTGATCCCCCATTGTTATGAGCCTGGTGGTCGGGGTGGCTAGGTGACCAGGGTGAATATATTGAGACCAAATGTAAAAAAGTGTTACATTTATTGAGGTGTGTAGTCGGATTTGAGCAGCCACAATACAAAGTACAAAACTACTAAAATCAAGAAAAACAATTCGAGAGGATCTCTTAATTGAGGTTTATATGATCATTTTCATCATTTTTTTTTTTCATTTTCCTAGGTTAAGATTAGGACATAATGGACTCAATGCTACATTATAAAAAGGCAGTGTCCGATAAACGTGAGACGTGTAATGGTTATCTGTTGAACATGTGCTGATGGGTTGTAGGAAGTTCGGCGTAGAAAGAGAAAGATTGACGAACAGGGTGGATATGGGAAGGGATATCACGGTCTGTTAGAGATAGGGGATACACAATTACAGATTAAAAGGGCTTTATGTTAATATTTAAATTAAACAGGTTTAATATCCAGAACATAAGTTCGTTGGGTTATTTAAGGCAATGATGATGTCATGATGCCTCCAATACAGTAGGCGGCATGCGCCTTAATCGTTGGTAGTCCGCCAACAATAAAGCAATAAAATCAAAATAGAGAAGAAGACGTTGGTAAACCGGGCACTACACTTTATAATTGGTAAGAATCTACCTAATCACACATTTTCACAAATGTATACTTTAATTGTCTTTAATTGTCAGTCTGCTCAGGCACATCGCGGGATAGCTCCAGTTGATGAACCAATCAGACTATTATTTAATGTCCTTGAGAATATCGACCAATCGCATGCGGCTTAAATAGGACCCCAACATGTAAACATGCAGAGGGTCTTGGACTGATGGTTTGGTTCGCCTCGGATAAACCCACCGGGAAAAAAACAAAAGGACATGCATTTTTGCGGTATGCATTTTTGGACTGAACCAGTTCGGGGAGGGAGGGGGGTGTGTAGCAGAACATTGTCTCTTCATCACAGTAGAATACAAATACTTTTCACATTGCTTCATTTGAAATGTTAAGGGGTTAAATAGCCATATTTCAAGACCTACTGATAAATCAGATATTTAAATTCCAGCTGTCTAGGGCCCTCTCCCTCTCAGGGCCCCCTGAATTGTCATCAACACACGCACACACACACACACACACACGGTTGATGAGTGTTTTTCCCTAGCTGTGTCTACCAGCGTTCGTCCTCATGACGCATGTCTTTGTCTACGGGACCCTGAAGAAGGGCCAGCCAAACCACCATCGCATGTTCGACCCAGCCAATGGCAAGGCCCAGTTCCTGGCTGCTGCGCGCACTGTTGACAAGTTCCCGCTGGTCATCAGCGGCGAGAACAACATCCCGTACCTCCTCAATGTTCCCGGAGAGGGAGGACGTGTCCGTGGGGAGATCTACGTCGTCGACGACCGCATGCTGACCTTCCTGGATGCCTTTGAGAAAGTCCCAACCATGTACCAGAGGAATGTGGTCAAGCTGGAGGTTGAGGAGTGGGTGGGAGGGTCGTCGTCGCCGTCGTCGCCAAAGGAGGACGCACCGGCCAAGGGGAGCGCCGTGGAAGCACACGTGTACAGCACCAACACGTACGAGCCTGAGTGGCGCGCGCTGCCCACCTACGAGAGCTACGATGCGTACGGGGACCATGGCCTGGTGTACCGCGGCCGCCGCACTGAAGCAGCCCCCATTTGTCACCCCGACACACACCGAAGTGCTTAAAAATGTTATCCTGTGCTCTTATTCTCCGTTCGTTATTCAAAGACATGTTTGCCTCACGTGTGCCCTCATTCCCTTATCCCCATATAGTGAACACACTATTGGCTCATTTCCACCAAGTACCCTTGAAACGGTTACCTAACCCGGGCCAACCTAGATCTGTTTGGCATTTCCACCGCAAACAGCTATCCCTAAAATATAGGGCCCAAGTGAAACAATTCGAACACGGCAAATAATGATGCCAGCACATGTCGATTGGTGCATTAGAAGTGCTGCCATTGGTTACCTGTTAATTAATGTCGACAGATACACCTGGCCACCGGAGTTGGGGTTTCTATATCAAGCAGCGAAGAAGAGTTGAAGATACCGACCATATTTTAAATCAAATTAATATAAATCAACAATTTTAACATATTGTGATTATTATTATGAACCCAGAAAGTAGGTGAAACGTCAAATTGGCTTTCCACCTCACTGTTGCCAATGGGATTGCTATGTGATCCAGTATATTACGTAGGCTGGCCGCTGGCTCTCCACACGGCATAGTGCTGCACCTATTATTACTTACTGCACGTGTAGCACTTCGAAGGAATAAACATCCCGCTGGTTTTAAATGTTCAAGCGTCCTGTTATCACTTGTGTCAAGTACTGTTCTTGTTTATATGCTGGTTTTAAATATCAAAAACATATGTATATCTATGCATATCAAATGTAACAAAACTAACCTACAACCAATGTGAGTTGGAGGACAGATGTAACTTGGTTATTATTAGTAATTAATTATAGGGCCCACGGTTTACATTTAGCTGGTTCATGTTCCACCTGGCAGCAAAAGGGGTTAAAACCCCACAAGGGTTCACCAACACTACACTAGTGTCACCCATTCCATCTATCACTTTACCTAATTGATTGCACACCTAATTGCTAAGTTAACCCATAGCTAGTAGCCTATACAACAGAGATAAGTGTGAAAATAGTAAGCGCAGAATGTTAAAGTAAGAGACGGGACATACAAACAGAACAATTACCCATTTTGTTTGTTTGTATTAGTGGGAGGGGGAGGGGTAGTAGAGGAGGACGCTAAGCGGGGGCCAGGTGAACCCAGGTGGGTCTTGAGTCTCTTGCGGAAGCAGGTGGTCTCTGACTCTGCGGTCCTCACGGCAGCAGGGAGGTCGTTCCGCCATAGCGGCGCCAAGAGGGGTGGTTTCCGTTGACGGCCTTGTAGGTCGGTACCATCGTCTTGAATCTGATGCGAGCCGCTACAGGGAGCCAGTGGCGGTAGAGAGGGGTCACGTGGGAGGACTTCGTCAGGTTGAACACGTTGAGTCGTGCTGCCGCAGTCTCGATGTGCTGCAAAGGCTTGATCGCGGAGGAAGGGAGTCCAGCCAGTTTATAGTCAAACATTAAGTGAGCCTGAAATGGGACACCATTTTCATATCATGTTACTAAATGCATGCTTATTTTTGCATTGCTTAGTTAAGACTGTGGAGTGTGTGTTGTTGATGGCTGGTTTACAGCCTCACCTGGCCTGAGTCAGACTGATTAGACTCTGGCTGGGTG
>JAOPJH010000124.1:605846-621609 GCA_027122575.1 Merluccius polylepis | reverse complement strand
CCCTACAACAGAAAATATGATGTTATCACTATTTTGCCTATTTCCTAAACCAAAGTTTATACTATGTGGCCAACTCACCTGTTTTTGACATGTGCTTTGTCGTAACTGCTATCCTAGAGAAGAAGGCATTCACTTGTTCCACCTCCTCCACAAGCGTTAACCCAGCCCCCTCCAGAAATGCTCCACTCCATTTGATCTGTTTAAAATATATTAAAAAACAAGGCTGGTTATAATTTGTCAATGTTGACGTTAAGGTTTTCACATAAAGTTATTCTGTCATATGGTGACGATTACTTACTTCACATTTTAAATCATGGGCTTTTGCATGGAACACCGAGAGAAAGGGCTTCATTTCCAGCAGATGTTCAAACTCAGGGCAGCTTTTAATTATTTTCTCCAGGTATGGCTAATACTTGCAGGTGACATCCATGCAAAAGAATGTAGGCCTACTACTGGCCAGCTTTTCCTGTAGAAAAAGGGGATAGGCAAACATTTCTCAGACTCCATGCCGACACACAGCCAGCTCTAGTCCCTCTTCGTCCAGTTTGCTGGCTCATTTTTGGGACATCTCTCGAGCTGCCGACCGTTCCCCGCCACAAACAGCTCTTCCAGAGACCTACGATATTAAAATTGATTGATGAAAATGGTCTAGAGACTTACAGTTCATATCAATACTCTTTAATAGGAGATTATTGTATTCTTAGATATATAATTATAATCTGCAATATTACATGTTTTGTCGTGCTGTGAATGTAGTTCACAAATCGTGTTACGTCCTCATCCTTTGCTATGAAGATGTTACCGAAAATGGCCTTCTCCTCAGATCTAAATAAAACAAAGGGACAGTTTATGATATCTCAAATTCTAAGGTTAATTGGTTGACATTAAGGGACTTATTTTTTGTCATTAGTTCAAACACTGACACATGAATATTTTATTGTACCTTGCTGCGTTTTTAAAACGGTAATGCTTGCGGTTTCCATCCACTGAAACCGCAAGCATATCCGAGCTGCACGCTTGACAGGTGAAGGGCTCCTCCTTGCAGAGGCTGTCCACCTCATATCTCACTACCTCCCACTCGAAGAAGCTTTTGGTGAAGCTATCGCCTGAGATTTTCCCAGTCTATCACAAAAAGAACAATCTTGATTTAATGATATTTAAAAACTAAAATAGAAGGACACAGCTTTTCAATGCACAATACAAATTGGTAAAAAACGACAAATAACTTCAATACTCACACGGCCAAAGCAGACAGTTCGCTGATCGAGCATTATTAAAAATGCCTGACAGGACAGTCCAGGTGCAGCCATTTTAATTTCTTCAAATGGGAAGAAAACATCTGTGGCATAGATTGTGACAAAGTGAAGGGTAGCTGGCCAGTAGTCACTCTTCAGAACATCCTCAACTCCAGCAGTCCACGTGGCTTTGCATGCACTGCAAGCCAACTCTGGCATGCTGAGATCATGTCGTCCTTGAAAAAAAAAACACATTGTAATGTAAATTTTCACATAATTATACAAATGTTTTTTTTTAGAATATGTTATGCATTTCTCAATACAAAAAATGTGATGTTATGCACATCCATATGAGGCTGGGGGCTGGGCAGGACAAAAAATACACATGCATGTAAAAAAAGGAAAATCATGGAAAACACCAAGCTTTGTTCCGTTTTAATTTAGATGAGTACAACAAACAGGTCATGAGAATCAAAAATATAGTATCTCAAAATATTAGAATATTACATAAGACCAATCAAAATAAGGATTTATCATACGGAAATGTCAATGTTATGAAAAGAACTGTATATTCTAAATTCATTGTGTGATGAATCTGGAATTCACTCTTCACTTTTAGAATTAAAATCACAGTAAATACAATTTTCAAATGATATTTCAATTTTTTGAAATGCAATCGTCTGGCAAATTTGGTATTCCTCAGGGGACATTGAAACGTGTCCTTTCTAGAATCAAAGTGTTTTCGGAGCATTTAGTTGTTGTCCAGACGTCACTGTCTTAATGCCTTACTCAATACTTATTTTAGGATATCATACAAAGTTATTACAAACATTTGGGAGTTTGTGAGATGGGATAGATATTATCAAGAACAAACTTTTCAAAACAGGACAAATGTTCTTCACATTCTTACCATTCATTGTGATCACAGCCACAGCCTTTCCTGCTTTGATCCTCAATGAGTCTGTAGGACAACCACATATTTTTTCAGGGATCTCCACAGGTACATAACGCACTGAAAAAAGAAAATGTGGATGAAGAATAATTTGCATCAACTGGGATGTACAACATTGTAAAGTGACAGATTTCTGGCTAAAAAAGACTGAACTTTACAGTACAAAATTAAAGAAGACTTGAAGATGTGAAGCACACTGCTGATAAGTATTAAAGTGAACATGAAGAAGCTAAAGTTTTCAGTCCAGCAAGAAAATATATTTTGTACACTCACAAACCAGAACTTACCACAGGGAGAAAGGACCTTATTCAGCACATAAGTTGTTGGGGGCAATGGCTGGAAGAATCCCGAAGTACTGCCATCTCTGTTGTGGAGGGGGTGTCTGGTGTGCATGCTGACATCACATTTGGCACAGAAGAAGGGGCGTGGACGGCAATCACGGCAACGAACAGCAGAATTGCTCGAACACTGTTGGCAGATGTGGGCTTCCACATTTTCTAGTGCCACTGCAGTGTTAACCAGCTGCGGTCTTGCTGCCCTCCATCTTTCTGAAAATATGCTTTTTCTGGTGCTCCAGTTTGATGAAACCAGAGGAGCTCTTGGGGATGGTGCTTCCATCTCATCTCCTGTGGCATCACACAATGAATGCTGGAGGTCTTGTAAAAACCTCTGTTAAAAATGGTAAAAATATATATATTCAAAAGCACTAATATTTTTCTATTTTACAGTGCAATGTATGTAGTGGCTGTTAAGGCATACATTTTTTTTCATAATTTGGATACATTGAATTTCAAATACAAAGACAGTTTACATCTTAAATATGTATTACATACATAGCAACTGGAAGCAACGTAAAGTACATACCAATAGCCTCTGGAGCAAAGACCACCTCAGAGCTAGTGCCAGGAGCATCAACAGGAGGATGAGTCTTCTGACTGCAGCCAGCTGAACCCGAATAAAAAACTAACAATTATTCACAGCATTTACTTGTCCCAACACCACTTGCACATGATAGCCTGGTTAACAGAGTAAATTAGGTATTAGTAAATAGTAAATTAGTAAATCAATAACTTTTCCTTGGTTTGGTATAAACGAAAATCAGGATCTTTAAAATATCATGAATGCAAAAACAATACTGACCCTGCTTAGACTGACGCCTTCTTGAGTGTGGCTTGATTATGTTGCCATTGCTGTCCCTCTTCGTCCACCTTATTGTTGGCAGAGGTGCATTAGCAGCTTCCTCTTTCTGGAGCTTAGCAATCAAGTCATCCACCTCTTGCAGGTCATAGGTGAGATAATCAACCATGTTATCTGCACTCTTGAGCAGATCCTGGAGCTCTGAATCGTTTATGATGAAGACAAACCGACAGGCAACAGAAAGTTGGACAAATAAGACAAACACAAAGGTAAGCACAGTGACAGTGATAGAGAGAGAGTGTTAGAGAGAGGGAGAGAACGGCTAACAGGTAAAACACAGCAAGGACAGGTTAACAAGAAAGACGTGGCTCTAAAAAGTGCCTTTGGGTTGTTTTGTTTTCAATAAAACAGGAAAGGGATGGTAGGACGACAAATTTGCAGGATCTGTTGAGAAAAGAGAGCAGAATTGGGAACTCAAACCTGAACGAGATGCAGTATAGATGGTATTATAACAGACAAATAAAAGGTACCATTTAATTTGAAGGTATATGTAGGCTAGGTCTATGCTAGGTCACTGTGCAAAAGACTCCAGTCATTACAACAAGGGAAGGGTGGCAGTAGGGAAGTGGTTTTGACAGAAGGGGTATAGAAGTACACTCAAAAAACTGATTCAAGCCCTTCTTTGATGTGACACATTTAATTGTTGTTTGATTTACTCAAATACATGTATTAAAAACTTATACATGTACATTTAATTGAGATAACATAATAATTTCACCTTGACATTCGCTAACTCAAAAAAAATGAGTTTCACTTGAAAACTGCGCATGTGCGAGGCAACACGCTCCAACCGTCTCTTTCTCACATTCTCCCGCTCTTCCTCGCTTCATTCTTCTCGGAGTCGGACATCTTCCTTGACACTGCTGCGAGATATAGCTGTTTTCCACTCAATGGTGAGTATTTTATTTTGTTGCATTTATAAAGCTGTTGCTGTTAACGGACCGTAAAGCCGTACGAGTTTTACCATCAGTGAAGTGAAGTCGCTAGCTAAGATAGCTACAGGAGGGAAAATACAGTTGAGTAGGCTAAGTGTCTGTGGTTAGGCGGGCCCTACTCTGACTAATGTTCTGCCCATAGGCTGTATAGAGGTTATAACCGTATGTTTTCTGGAAAAAATGTATGTTACATGAACATGACCTCTCGAAATGGACCTGTTTTGGCTAGAGCTCCTCTCCCCTCCCCCACTCACAGACACAACCACACACTTGCGCATTCAATCACGTCCTTGACTTTCATGGCTTATAAAAGCAAATTTGTCAAAAATCGCCGTTTTAAATGCTGTGTGTGTGATTTATGTGATGTCTATACAGTGTACAACACCAAAGGCTAGCCAACAGAGCCAACAGCCAGTCAGCCATGAAAATAGAGAGAGAAAAAACGGAATTCTGCATATTAAGTAGCCATGTGCTTCTGTTTGTTTGAGAAATGGTGGAAGACGGAGTGGTTATGGTTATCATAGATTAGTCGCTAGCCGTTAGCTACCAGTTTGACTTTAATAACTCAGTGACTCAATAAACGGTCCATTAAAAAATTCTCCAGCGGATATCTGAGTTACAACGTGACTGAGCTACTGGAGTAGTTTCATGTCGTGTCCGACAACGAGAGGGTTTTAACAGCTGACGTCCTGATGTTAGCTTAGCTACCGCCGTTAGCTTAGCTACTGCTATTGGGTGTCCCTGTCAGCTGCAGCTACTGAGGCACCGTAATAAGTCCCCCAAACGGAATAAATACAACACATAGCAACACGAAATACACACACACAGAGAAATAGTAATGTTTCTTCAATCATTTCGGATTTGTCTAAACGCTGATAGGGCGTGAAAAACATGATATATATAGCTAAACTCTCGTTCGTTTTCTACCCAGAAGTAGTTGTAAACAACAAGGCGATTCGGTGCAGGCTGTCTTTTTAAATTGAGCAAACAAGGATTCTCTCTCTCTCTCTCTGTCTGCCTGTCTCTCTCTCTCCCAGCATTGGCTGTGTCTGCTTGATTTGTCTTGGGCTGCAACTAAAGATTATTAACAATTCATACATAATCTGCCCTGAACTGATATTCACCTAAAAGTTTTCAAGTGTGTATATACAGTAAACATTAAATAAATAAATGTGTGTGCCTGTATATATTTATTATTATTTATTTTTACCAGCTCTATACTTTTTTTGGTTTTTACCACATGTCAATATCTACTGGCTAATTTTGAAATGATCTGTTTGCCAAAATGACTTTCTGTGGGATTACAATGATGATTTGATTTTTTATTTGGTGTATTTTCATGACATGATGTATATATTATGTGAGGAAATGAAATTTTGAGTATCACTTAATATTTTTGTCTTATCTTTTGCAGTTTCATTAATGGTACCATGCTCCTGGAGGCAACCTCTTGGTGATTGTAAGTAATAGACAGCCTATTTAATGCTGCCAAGGGTTGATCTATACAATTTTCACATGTTAAATTTGAATTGTACTTATTGACTTTTCTCTCCTTTTCAGCATAATTAATGTGGAAGTGCAAAGAATGCAGTGTAGAACTACCTAGCAGGTATTTGTTGCTGAAGCATTTCAGGCAGACACATGGGCATTTTAGGGGTAGTTGTCACTTTCCATGTCCATACACAGATTGCCCTTGTACATTTAATACATGGACTAAGCTATTAAATCACACATATAAAAGTCATGCTAAGCAGCCAACTCCAAAGCCATTAGAAGTATCTACATTCCAGTGTCATGTGTGTTCTTGCAGAGAACTAGCTACAGAAAGAGATTTTTTTCAACACCTAAATGGTCATCTCAGGCAGAATGAGACAGTTCCATGTGTGTTTTTAGGCTGTACATTTAAAACCAACGTTTACAGTACATTTAACACACACAAAAACAGGAAACACAACCAATATTCATTAAAAGACTTTCAAGCAAATCTCATCAGTACAAGTACTAATTTGAATCAGTCAGATAATTCTGCAGATGGGCTAACAGAATCCATAGACACAGATCATGAATACGAAACATTAAGTCGTGATAATTCTGCAGAGTTACACCCAACTAATTTTATTGAGGAGAAAATTGCATGCATTTTGTTGAAGTTGGAAAATATTGTTCATATTCCGAAAGCTGTAATTGATGAGGTCCTCTCAGAACTTCACTATGTATTAAGTACAGAATCTTTGCCTTCCACAAAAGCTACAGTTTCTGCTGTATTTCAGAGCCATAATCTAGAAGTTGAAGATTCAGTCGTTGATGAGCTTTCCACTGTTATATGTGAATCTAACCCATTAGGCATAGCTATTGCAAAGGATGGCCCTCTTGCTACTGCTTATAAACGTACACAATACTATACTTCTCATTTTAGGGTAGTGGAGCCAGTTGAGTACATACTAGATGCCCAAAAGAAAAGGACATTTCAGTACATACCTCTATTGCAATCTTTGCAGCAGTTGCTCTCTCATAAAGGTGTCCTTGATCATCTCGAAACTCCAAGAGTACAAAGCCAGCTATTGTCTTCCTTACAAGAGTACCGAACCATAAGAGACGGTCAGTACTTTAAACAAAATCCTTTCCTGTCTGAAGGTGAAGGATTTAGAATAGCACTTCATCTTTATGTTGATGATTTCGAGATATGTAACCCTCTCGGGACTTCTCGAAAAAAACACAAACTCTGTGGTGTCTACTGGGTTTTGGGTAATTTGCCACCAGGTTCCCATTCAAAACTAACCTCAATCTATTTAGCTGTTCTTTGCAAATCTGATGACGTCAAATCCTATGGCTTTAAAAAAGTGTTAGAGCCACTTTTGCAAGACCTGAATATACTAGAACAGCATGGGGTCTTTGTTTCGCAGGTTGGTCAGTTAGTTAAAGGTTCTGTGCAGTGTGTAATTGCTGACAATCTGGGTGCCCATGCGATAGGTGGTTTTGTTGAGAGTTTTTCTAGCGGGTCAGTGTGCAGATTTTGTACAGGGGTTAAGTCAGAATTTCAGACCAAAGATGTGAAGTCTGGTGCTTTTCAACTTAGAACCAGAGATATCCACGACGTTCATGCTCTGTCTGCTCAGGAAAGTGAAACTACCTGCTGTGGTGTCAAAAAACAGTGTGTTTTAACAGAGCACCTTTCTCATTTTCATGTCAGCACTGGCTATCCTCCAGACATTATGCATGACCTCTTTGAGGGTGTTGTTCCAGTCGAACTCGCACGCTGTATTAGTTTATTGATCTCGAAAAAATACTTTACTCTTGATTCCCTTAACACATTGATTCAAACATTTCCATACAAATGGGGAGACAAAACCAATCGCCCACATGCCATACCACGCTCTTTCACATCTAGAAACACTGTTGGCGGTAATGCACACGAAAATTGGGCATTGTTAAGATTTCTCCCCTTTCTGATTGGGCATATTGTACCAGAAGATGAACCAGCATGGCTGGTAATTTTGGATCTTAACGATATTGTTGAGTTGGTCGTGGCCCCTGTACACACAGATGAGACCATCGCATATCTTGAGGCCAAGATCTATGATCACAGACAGCGCTATCTTGAACTCTTTCCACATGTTAAGCTCCTACCTAAACATCACTTCGTAGAGCATTATCCGGAAATGATCCGTTGCTTTGGACCTCTGGTTGCATTGTGGACAATGAGGTTTGAGTCTAAGCATAGCTTTTTCAAGCAGGTTGCTCGGCACACAAACTGCTTTAAAAATATACCTCGCTCACTCGCTATTAAACATCAGTTTATGCTTGCCTATCACACACATGCCTCCACACTCAAGAAGTCATCCTTGGAGGTCACAGATGTCTCTGTCATGCCTGTCGATGTCCTTAGTGAGGACATAAGATCTAACCTGCATCAGAGATATCCAGAGGTGACTGAGGTCCATATGGCAAAACATTTGTCTCACAGTGGTGTATGTTACAGCAAAGGGATGCTCATTGTACATGGATCTGTAGATGGACTTCCAAAATTTAATGAGATTATTCAGCTGTGCATTGTAAAGGAGAAGCTGTGTTTTCTAGTGAGAGATGTCTGTGCTTGGTATAGGGAGCATTATGGTGGCTTTGAACTGTCTGCCTCACCTACTAGAGAGGTTGCCCTTATTGAGCATGGTGACTTGGAGGACCCATCCCCTTGTGGAATACAGCGTTGGGGGTCTGCGCATGGTAATGTTGAAAAGATTTGTCATCGTTAAAGGTTGGTGATATTATTGAATATAAATAGTGGAGCTCAGCTGATGTATCAATTTTCTGATATTAGCCTGATTGAAGACATATTGTCTGCGTTGTCCCATGTGCTGATTTTGTCTGCGTTGTCTTATGTGCTGATTTTGTCTGTGTTGTCCCATGTGCTGATTTTTCTTTTTAAAGAGCAAAATGCAGAAAAAAAGATGAATTCAAATTCAGAAGTTTATTTATAGGTTATCAAATATAATAATCATGTGTCAAGTGTTTGCTAAGCAGCCAACTTCACAGCCATTAGAAGTATCTACATTCATCACGTCATGTGTGTTCTTGCAGAGAACTAGCTACAGAAAGATTTTTTTCAACACCTAAATGGTCATCTCAGGCAGAATGAGACAGTTCCATGTGTGTTTTTAGGCTGTACATTTAAAACCAACGTTTACAGTACATTTAACACACACAAAAACAGGAAACACAACCAATATTCATTAAAAGACTTTCAAGCAAATCTCATCAGTACAAGTACTAATTTGAATCAGTCAGATAATTCTGCAGATGGGCTAACAGAATCCATAGACACAGATCATGAATAGGAAACACTAAATCGTGATAATATAAATAGTGGAACACAGTTGATGTATCATTTTACTGATATTAGCCTGATTGAAGACATATTGTCCCATGTGCTGATTTTGTCTGCGTTGTCCCATGTGCTGATTTTGTCTGCGTTGTCCCATGTGCTGATTTTGTCTGCGTTGTCCCATGTGCTTGATTTTTTTTTCTTTTTAAAGAGCACAATGCAGAAAAAAGATGAATTCAAATACATAAGATTATATATAGGTTATAAAATGTAATAATCATGTGTCAAGTGTTGTGTCAACACACATGTAATAATCATGTGTCAACAGTCAACTCCAAAGCCATTATAAGTATCTACATTCCAGTGTCATGTGTGTTCTTGCAGAGAACTAGCTGCAAAAAGAGAATAATAATCATGTGTCAAGTGTTTGATATTATATATGGTATTTGAGGGATCATTGCAAAAACTGTGTGTGGCTTAATCTAATACTATTTTTATTTTTCATTTAATGCAGTATATGGTGCTTATGTATTAATTTGTTGTGCTACTTGTCTGTTGTTTCAGATCAGGAGTAAAGGTGTACCACAATGGCAGATCCAGTTGTTCTACGGATCATCTTTGGTGATGGAACTGACTCAAGAAAATTGCACCCGGTTTCTGGAATTCCAGAAACAGTGGCTGAACTGCATAATCTTGTAAAGACATGCTTTCAATTGCATGAGGACTTCCGTATGCAGTACATGGATTCTGATTTTAAGGAGTTCATGAATCTCACTTCAACATCTGAAATCCAAAATAAGAGCACACTCAAAGTAATATACATGTCTCTCACACCACCGGAGGATACCTACATCACATTGTACCCAGTAGAA
The DNA here is from genome assembly GCA_027122575.1 of Merluccius polylepis. Lineage (NCBI taxonomy): Eukaryota > Metazoa > Chordata > Actinopteri > Gadiformes > Merlucciidae > Merluccius > Merluccius polylepis. Next base: position 611,599 of record JAOPJH010000124.1, on the reverse strand, counting down.
CCGTCTGATGAGGCTACTACTAGCACAAATGCTCAGACATTTTCTTCTTCATCAGTAGCCTCATCAAGCAGCGCTGATACGCTCTACACATCGACTCCACATTCATCCCCAGAAATTCAGCTTGAGGGGTTGTCCTCCTGGCCCAAAGTCTTTGTGGTCCCTAAATTCACCTACGAGGCTGAATTTGAGCTACAGCAAAAGAACAATGAGTTTGAAACAAATGGAACACACTTCAACCCTGGCCCAAAGCTAAAAGGTATCATCCTTGATGGTCTCGCTCAGGAAATGATGAAATACACCAAATACCCAAAAGACTACCAGTGTGAAGAGGTAGCAGCAGCTTTGACAAGGACCCATCCTTGTTTGGGGCAGCTAGGATCCAAGACGGGATTTTGGGGATGGAAACAGTCTCTAAAATATAAAATGCAAAATTATCGAACAAAGCTTGGGAGACTCGGTCATCCTGAAATCCGTGTGAACTCCTTGAAACATAAGCGAGAAGGCCAAGGCAAAGCTGCAGCTAATATCAAGAAGCCTAGAAAGGCTGAAGTTAACTACATTCCTCTACACCCAAAAGGTGAAACTGCAGAGAGCTTAGAGAACGAGAGAATTGCTTTATTGTCAGAACTGAAAAAGCGTGACAATGAAGTAGTGATAAAAGCAAAAATGGAGAAAACCTTCTCCCACAGACGCCTTGAAGTTGTGGAGCAGAGGCCTATGATAGGAGACTTCAAAAACAGATGGCCTGCTCTGTTTGAGCCAAATCAAGTAAGTAAATGTTTGTGTGCTGTCAATTTATATTATTGTTCATGGTGATTAATGGCTGCAGTTTGTATTTTTCAATAATCCTGCATCCCTTTAAGGCAGTATTTATAAAAAACAAAATAAAAAAAGTAAAATGTATGTACATTGTTGAAAATTTTTCAGGTGAATGCAGAGTTCTTACGCATCACCACCAAGCCACTGGAATCAAAGTTCCTGTCACAGTTTTTCGGACAAGCTAACAGAGATCTTCGCATGCAAAGGAGGAGTTAAGGGGCAAAAGATCAAATGCATCCTGGCAATTAACGACCTGGTTAGTAAATACTTCAAATAAACTTTCACTGTCAGGTGGTAGTTTATTTTTTTTCTGTAGCTGCTCAAGTACTTAACAACTGAAAATATGGTGTTTTGATAACACTAGGAAATTGATGCTACATGATTAGAGAAAAGGGGCTGTGGCTTTTGCCCAAACAAAAACTGTAACTACAGGAATGCACTGCAGTGCATCATACACAAAAAAACAGTCCTAGAACCAACACAAAATGGCATGCTGTCTGTCCTTGTACATGCACCTCTCCATGTAATGATAATCTGGTTTAAATTTGGCAAAGTATTCTTTTAATATCAGTAACATAAAGATGAACTGCACACAAATTACAACACATTGCCACACATTTTTACACTCTGGCCAGGTTTGAAAGCATTCCATGCTCTTACTAATCTCAAACCTACATGTACCTATTGCAGATATAATTTTAAGATAAGATGATGAGTCTTTGTCTCCCTTGGGAGAAATTCATTTTGGACAGACAGTCAAATTCCTGCACCACAATCACAACCAGATGTCTTTGTCTCCCATGTTTTAGTGCGATGACATCAGCGTAAGGAGGGAGTGCATCCTAAGAAGCCTTGTGGTCTACGTCAATGAAGACCCGGATGTGTTCTTTAAAGAGTATTTGGTAAGTTAATACATGTCTTTCTCATGTAGTATAATTGTTACCCATACATATCACTAATGTAATCATGCAACATAAAGGATATTGCAACGCACATTTTTTCTACATTTCTTGCATTTATTTCACTGTATAGACTGTGAATTACATAGATACACATGACACACGCAGACACACCCACCTTTATAAGAAGGGATGGATTTGGGTTCTCAGTGAGTTTTGCTAAATATTTTCCATGTTAGATTCAAAGGGGATCACTGCATAGCTTTACAACTGAAGAGTGTTAGCCATAAAGCTGTTACTAACATACCACTCCGCTCTCTTGCACTGCTACAGCCTTGGCTTTGACAGCTGCAGCATTTTTCAAAAATATCCAGCAGGTGAAGCTAGGTTCTGATAAGTACTATTAAGCCACGTTTCCACTGCATGGTACCGGCTCGACTTGACTCAGCCTTTTTGCGTTTCCATTACATGAAAGTACCTGGAATCTGGTACCCGGTACTATATATATTTTTTCCTGCCCGGCTGCAGTTCCAAAACGGCTGAAGCGCTACTAAAATGTGACGTGTAACATTGCGGACAGCTGATTGGTCAGAGAGTTGTCACCAGCGGCTGCAGGTCATCACATATCACCACATTTCAATAAATAAATGTTTTAAGATGAACAAACTATGCAAGCCTGGTCGCTTTTCCGCTGTCGCCCCTTCCCCTCCCCATCTGGCCATGTGGGTTTCAGTTCAGGAGACTCTTAAGTTCTGAGTTGCGCTCGTGACGGAATGGAACGGAAAACCCAGAGTTTCCCTCATATCAGGGTTCACTTACTATGAGTTGTCACAAAACCCGCTCCCTGGAATACCCCCCTGGAAACAACACTGATGTGTGCAACCGGCGATTCTATTAAATCTGACACACCACCATCACTACCAATGGCCAGATATCTTAGGTCAATTGTTATAGGCTACAGCCGTCTTAGAATTGGCACCTGCTTTTTGATCAAGACAACTGATAAACTGTTGCATTTATATTTTGTATATGGTTTTCTGTTTGTTATTTAGCATTTTAATTAAATTTGTTTTCTGTGTTTGTGTTGTTCAGCCCACTGATGTTGAGGATGCAGAGAGGGACATCACCTCCACAGTCATGGGCATTTACACAATCCGAAGAGACGGACACGAGGAGCCTGACGACGTGGGAGTTGTGATTGAGGGTATTAAAGTCCTCAACAACCTTGGAAGTGTCACTACAGGCTTCATCATGCTATTTGGGCTCATTTATGCCCTTGATCTAGCCTTTCCCGAAAATCTGAAGTACACCTTCGAGTTCTTCCAGAAAATCATAATGAACCTGGATGGACACAAGCTGAATTCAAAAATACAGCAGCTGAAAATAAAACTCTTTTCATAAGGGACTCAGACTTTCCACTTGGTGGCCTTAGCCATTGTACAATTTGAAACTGTATTGTTGTGTTCCAAGTACTGGAAACTCGTTTTAAAGTCAGCAGAGTGATTTCTTTTCTTTTCTAAAATGTGAAAGGCAATGCAGTGTGTTCATTACAGTGAAAAAACTTAAGAGAAGAGAATAAATCCAAGCTCTCAGTCAAGTTCAAAGTCCTTGTATTTATCAGTTTAGTCTGAGCTTGGTGGAAATATTTCTATTTTTTGTACTGCTTCTATGTGTGAATGTGTTATATGTATATTTCATACCAGTTTTAGGCATTACAGTTAATGGTAAACAGTTCTTCCAGAAAATGATAATGCACCTGGATGGACACAAGCTGAATTTAAAAATAAAGCAGCTAAAAATAAAGCTCTTTTCATAAGGGACTCAGACTTTCCGCTTTGCAATTTATGGTAAAAACCAATGTAGTCTGAACTGGTAATACATTGCCTTAGCCATTGTACAATTTGAAACTGTATTGTTGTGTTCCAAGTCCTGGTAACTAGTTTTAAAGTCAGCAGTGATTTCTTTTCTTTTCTACAATGTGATAGGCAATGCAGTGTGTTCATTACAGCGAAAAAAACTTAAGAGAAGAGAATAAATCCAAGTTCAAAGTCATTTTATTTATCAGTTTAGTCTGAGCTTGGTGGAAATATTTGTACTGTTTCTATGTGTGAATGTGTTATATGTATTTTATACCAGTTTTAGGCATTACATATTGCAGTTAATGGTAAAAAATGTTCATGGTTGATCCCAACTTGTCACAACTTGCCTTAGCTTTGCTACCTGAAACAGATATCTGTGCTTGTAAAGACAGTTTTTCTGTGTATTGACACAAAGTCATGATGTTGTTGAGTAGATGTCACCAATCCGTTGATGAGTTTCATGTGGAAGTTCAACATATCTATGTAGGCTATATTTGGATGTGTTTTTGTCAGTTTTAAATAAAAACACATCAACCAGATTTGGTGTTATGTGTGTCTGTGTGGGGTCACATGAAAAAAAGGAAGCATTTTGCCTCATTTTATTTTAGACTAATTATATTAATTTGAGTTGAAGAAATGTAAATCAGTTTAGGTCAACTAATGTAATTACTTTATTTTGACTGTATTTGATAAAATTGGGTTTGACCAACTCAATTTTATAATGTTACATGGAGACACTTAAATGGAGTTGGGGCTACATTAATTTAATGGGTGGAAAACCTGCCCACAATTTATTGGTGTTCATCCAATGAGTTATTTTTTTGAGTGAAGAAAGCCATATGACAGTGGCCACGCATTTGAAGCGACATCACCCCAGTGTTTCACTGACAGGAGTGAAAACGAAGGCTGCTCAACAACCTCTTATCACCACGGCATTTAAGCAGCCCCTTGTTGCACAATCCGACCGGGCTAAAGCCATCACAAATGCTATCGGTGTGTTTATAGGTGCAGACATGAGGTCATATTCGGTTGTGCAAAACAAGGGCTTTAAACACATGCTGAAAGTGCTTGAGCCACGTTACGACATCTCTTCGCGCACCCACTTAAGCGAAAAGATTTTATAAACTTGATTTTATATATTTTTATTTAATAATTTAAAAGCGTTAATAAATGAAAAGACAAAACTTTGTCTTGTCTTTTTTTTTTTTTTTGGTGATCCGAAAAATGTTCTGATCCGTGACACGATCTGAACCATGAGGTTTTTTTATCCGTTGCACCCCTAATAAATAGACCAGTGTGGTTTTGTTCAGGTACCTAGCTAGGTACCTAACGGGTACGTAGGTGATCATATAAGACGTACTTTGAATATAATTGATTATTGTCAAATTCTTTTAAAAGATTTGCTCCTGTTAACAATCAATGCAAAAAAAAGCATTTGATAGGGTCCTTTGGTACCCTATCAAGACATCTAAAAATAGCAGGCAGGGAGACACACTGTCTGGCCTGATTTTTGCTATGTGCATGGAACCTCTGGCTGAAGGAGTGAGAAAACAAAACCACATTAAAGGAGTAACAATAGGACAACACCATTAGTTGGCAATAAATACTGATGACGTCATCATGTATATAACTTTACCTAAAATCTCACTACCAGGGAAGGAAGGAAACAATAAAAGAGGACAGTGAAGTCTCAGGTTATAAAATAAATGAAAGTAAATGCGAATCAATAATTATTGGTAACAAATTAACTGTTATAACGCAGGACGAGTGAACCCAAACGCTGAACACAGGGAGGCAGAGACAGGATGAAAAGACAGGGAATTTATTAGTGCGGGGGAATAGCAACAGGCGGGTAGTCGGACAGGCGATGGGTCGGCAACAGGCGGGTAGTCGGGCAGGCAGGGGTCGGCAACAGGGTCCGGCAGCAGGCGGGTAGTCAGGCAGGCGGGGGTCGGCAACAGGGTCCGGCAGCAGGCGGGTAGTCAGGCAGGCGGGGGGTCGGCAACAGGGTCCGGCGGCAGGCGGGTAGTCAGGCAGGCAGGGGTCGTCAACAGGGTCCGGCAGCAGGCGGGTAGTCAGGCAGGCGGGGTCGGCAACAGGGTACGGGAACAGGCGGGTAGTCAGACAGGCGGGGTTCAGCAACAGACGGGTAACAAGATCACAGGACAGAGTTTCG
>JAOPJH010000124.1:563884-574734 GCA_027122575.1 Merluccius polylepis | reverse complement strand
GTGTGTGTGTGTGTGTGTGTGTGTGTGTGTGTGTGTGTGTGTGTGTGTGTGTGTGTGTGTGTGTGTGTGTGAGAGGAAGGGATAGGGGGGATGTGCCGGTGTGTATGATGTGGCTCTTTGCAGTAACACAATAAAACATTTGGCTCTTAGTCTCTAACTGGTTGGCCACCCCTGTTATAGCAGAACTACTGATCCAGCGGTCCTACTATATTATAGCAGAACTACAGATCCAGCAGGCCTACTATGTTATAGCAGAACTACTGATCCAGCTGTCCTACTATGTTATAGCAGAACTACTGGAGGGAGACGGCACAGAGCCTTGGCAGGAAACCAGAAACTGAAAGGGGCGGAGTTACTCCTTGTTTCTTATTTTATTATGGTAGATGCAAGCTTTCAGAAGGGGCGTTTAATATGCGTATTTCTACACTGTCCAGTCTACACAGTGTTGGTGTCAGTGTCCGGACAGGATGTCTTAGTGGGAAGTCTTACTGGCCAAGTTTGTGTTTGCTGTTAGCCAATTAAGTGCTTAAAGATCCCTGCCTCTAGCAACATGATTGGTCAAAACAAATATTAAGCTAAATGAAATGCAAATGCCCTGTTCACCCGGATTTGACCTTGTCTAAAGTCTGATTCATGAGACTATCCAAGTTGTACACAGGCGGATATGTGGTGTCAACCAACAACCAGCTCCTCATCAGCAGTGAGTTAGTTCCTTGATCAAGAGCACTCTCACACTTAGCTCAGAGGAACCAAGGCTTCAATCAGCCACCCTTTAGTTTCCAGATGGCCTACTTACTTCCTGCCTGTTGCATAGATATAGTGTATATAATAATAACATAGATTGCTGTTATGGTAATTTTTTTAAATTTAATTTTAAGTGCATCATATGGACCGGTATTCATCATGTGTTTAAAATAATGAATGAGACCTGTAATAAAACAATATGGCATGTGATAAATCAGTCTGACGATGATTAATGCCTTGCTATTATCAGATGAGCAAAGCTTTACAGGTTTGACCCACCTGGCTTGCCATATTTCTGAAAATACCCCTGGTTCCATCAGCTGTATAAGGATTAAACAACAAAACTGTTAATAATTCTGCCACCACAGAAGACATTGGGCACGGAAATCAAGGTTAAAATTCCAAAAGCTATGTCATCATGTTAAAGGCTACCCGAATAATCCAGACTTCACTAACTCATGTGTACGGCACATTGCACATTCTTATGTCATTCTATCCCCATGGTGTCGGTGGATATTGACTGTGCACTAATGTGATTCTGGGCCAAATGGAGAAAGCTCTAATGAAAGGCATGGGGGGATCAATATTGTCCCATAAAACCATCACATATCTCTAGAAATCCTGCTCTCGAGGAATAAAAGTGGACTTTTGGATAGAATTACCAATACTTAGTACTATGAGTTTTTTTGTTTGTTTTGAAAAATTGAATTACATTGAATGTGTTTTCCTTGAATGCATGTGTGTGGCCCGAGGGTTGGATCTATGTGTGTGTGCGTGTGCGTGTGTGTGTGTGTGTTTTAAGGTAATATACCAGTGTTTTTAGACAGATGCTGAATTCATTAGCATTATCGATTCACGATTGGCATGGGAGAAATGTACTTATGGATCGAGGTAAATGCTGTTCATTGATGAGCTGGGTGTTTACAAACATGGTGGCTAGTCACCCTTCTACACACACTTCCTGCTCTGTTACTACCTTGCACTTTATTACTACCTCATACTCTCATACTACTATACTAATACTAATACGTTTTAATTGGCAGCAACACAAATACAATTACAGATGCAGTTCATTCATTCACGATCTAAGGATACGCACTATGTTAAATATTATTGGCAAGAGTTGCTTTAAATACCACAGCAAAGATAAAAACTGAAAAATAATGTACACACAAAACATGAAAATACTAACACTGGGACATAAATAAGTTATGTATAAGATACTAACAAGATATTAAAATCTGTTCAATTATTTTATTAAAGCCAGCCACCTTGCTCTGAATGGGTTATGGCTTATTGTCATTCTCCCTCGGATGATAATTGCAATGCAGCTGTGTTACAGTTGCGCATGCACGCACTTGCTTGCAATGCATGTGTTCACGTGTATATGTATTCCTCTCTCTCTCTGTCTCTTATCAGTATATACACCATTTCTGAAGGTTGGCAATAACCGCACCCTCTGTTTTCACCTCAAGGGCCTCTGAAATCTCTCGCAGTGAGGAAAAATTAGCTTACTTCCAATTAGCATATTACTCCAATTAGCATATTACTCCTATTAGCGAATTACCCTTCGCCCCATTATCGGCAACTCTAATGAACAAAGTCTAATTAGAAATTAATCTGCTGTTTTTTTATGAAACAAATGACCTTTAAGCACATGCGTGTACACACACACTCACAGCGAAGTTTGACAACATGAAAAAATCCCTAAAGCTTTTCTTAGCACAACATAAAGCAAGCAACATGTTCTTGGAAACATGTCAACATGCACCACAACAAAAAACTGTAAAGAGAAGTTAAAGTATAAGACCTCTCTTAAAGCAGAACTAATCCCCACTTGAACATTGATTTGCATTAGATGACTCCCCCTCTAGGTTAACCATATGCTCTTGCATGCACAGCCTCTAATTGGCTGATGGTTACCCAGTTATAGCCTTGTTCTACCAGTCTATCTTGCAAGGTCTTTTCAGTTCCTTTCTCAAGACTTGAGACTGACCTTTTGACATAAGCAGTTGATTTGAAGGCATGACTTGATAGACAACACCTTCAGCCAATCAGATTTTTTCAACGTCCCTGTGGCAGGGTTCGTCCTACCACACGCCACCTAAGTGGCTTTTCTTGGGGCCCCCCGACACAGGACACTGGTAGATGTTGGTTCCTTCTCGAATGTGTGTGTTGATGGCTGGTTTATCCTGGGTGCCATGATTGCTCATGCACCACAGGTGTGCAGCCCCACCCAGCCAGAGTCCAATCAGTCTGACTCAGGCCAGGTGAGGCTGTAAACCAGCCATCAACAACACACACTCTCCACACACCCTCCACAGTCCCCAACAGAGCAAGCTGATAAATACAGCTTTTTCCGAATCCGGTTGGAATAACAGCGAACGCGGCTCATTTCCTCAGAAAAAACATTTGCACATTTATGTTGTGTTTTATTGCTGTTATAATATCTATTTCTGCTAAAACTGGCACTATGGCTGCATTGATACGACCATCTTTGGGGGCCGACACTGGAATGCGCTCTCTACTGCAATTCTTTGCAAACCATTCCAAATCATGGCACCCCTTTTACCCCATTTATTCTCCAATCCATCCAACCACAAAAACGAAAAGAAATGCTTGCAAATCACCTGTTGAAATGTAGTATGTAGTATGTACCAAACCATGTGTGCATCCACTGTCTACGTCCTCTTTGGAATACAATCACCCTGTTTACTATAATATGCAACAATGCACATTGGCTATCGGATATGTTTTATTAGGCTGTATGAATTGTCTCTGTGGCGGATGATAATTTGTTTTTTTTTAAAAGGTTATTTGTGTATGTGGTTAAAAGATAAGTCTCGTCAGGCCATTATATGAAAAATCTATATGAACAGAGTCAGAAACCCCCCTCCTAACGGCAGCCTGCGATTGGTCTGTCTGTCAGCTGGATGGTCTTAGAACAACCAGCAAAGATGAATCCCAGACCTTGTACAAGGGCTGGTTCTCACCAGGCTAACCCAGTTACCTGCTAAATTAGCAATGATGCGACACACCTGCATCCTTAGCTTTTTGTAACTGAAATGAAGGAAATGTTTATAGGGGCACTGGCAGCCCTGTCCCAGAGTGAGAAACATAGGCAGGGGGTTTGGTTCTGCTTTAAGACAATAGACCCTTTTCACAGAGACGTCATCGTAGGACAAACACAGGTGTCGCTCATGACACTAATTATGGGTCTGCTTCTTTTATGTACCAGGGGAACGCTTAGTTGAGTACAATAATGAAAATAAGTCTACTACGTGTGCCCTGGCACATACAAGTTTTTCCTATGAGGACACCTCAGGGAAAAGGGTCTATTTTCCTGAGCAAGGACAAAGAGCTGGATAAAAAGTCTCCCCTGTGTGCATCGGTCCTCATCCACCCAGACAACAGCTGTGCATAACAGTGAGGTGCAGAGGAATGTCCCTGCAGGACAAGCAGGCCAAACCTTGCAGCAGACAGGCCGCAGCAGCAGAACACGTTGAGTAACCAGGAGGAGGAGACCCAAGTGGGGCAGAATATGGAGGGAAGAGACACATGCTTGCACGCACACACAAAGCCTGCTCGTAGAGTGGCTGAAGCATTCATTTCAATCCTCTTGAACAAATGGAGATAAAGTGCAAGATCTCCTTTGATGCAAATCGAAACACTTGTATTCCCATTTCGAGTGATCTTAAGTTCCCCTGACACACAAGCTTTAATTGGTACGTGTTCGTCAGTCAAATGTTATGGTTAGAAAATGCCTTGTTTTTTCTGCAAATGGTTACATTTTATAGTAGTGTACCTCAATTATATAACACTTTACAGTCTACTTATGTTCTAGTTTAATATCTATAAACATAGCCCAGAATGTAGCTTGCTATTCTACCTGTCCTAATAGTCTTGCAACTTCACTCCAACTGTAGCACTGGGAAAATTATGGAAATACTAGAGCAAACTATGATAACCGTGTTAAATTTAAATGCTGATGAAGTGTTTTGTTTATTGAATGCATATTACAAAACTGAATAAAATCACCCATAGCATGAAAGTCTTTTTTTTCAACGTCTCAAATATTGCTTCAAACTTTAGCCAATGTTTAACATAATAGCTGAACATAACCATACTTGAACATAAAAGTCGGATTTTCAGCTGTATCAGGATCTGTGTGTGTAGGTGTGCATGTGTGAAGTAGAAAAGGACATGAATTAAGGCTCAGTACTAAATATAAGCTCAATCAAACGTTATGTACATGATGCCATTGCTCTGTTTGCCAAATGGCAGCCATGGGCCTTGCTAGGAATCAAACTCATGACAATCAAAGCTGCAAGCCAGCGGTGCTACTCACCACCTGCTTTCTATCTCCTATTTATAATGTATTCAATACCTTCGCATTTCTTTACATCTCTCCCAACAGGCATAGCTTTTTCTTTCTACCCCTTCTACCCCCTCTCTTTTTTTAATCTCCCCCCCAAAAAAATGCTGGTCTAAACAATATGCCCAGAGCTTCAGGATATTTGGAGTATAATTCAAGACAGCAGAGCTTGTGGAGAGTGTATCCCTTGAGAGGGCAAGCCTATGCGTCCACATATACCTCCTCGCGGCTGTCCCCTGAATCTCTTTCTACCCCGTCTTTCCCTCCTCATGAAAGCTGTGACAACTTGTTAATTGAAGGCATTCTGTCTGTTTCATGTGACTGCTCAACTGGTAGCATTTGTCACAGCTGAGCACAGATGGGAACCACAGTACGATAGCGGGAAATCAAAGTTTAACTTTGTAGCTAAAAGAAAGAGGTATACCACAAGACACATTTTGTGCTCTCTGCATCATAAACAGATTTGTGAATATGTTGTCCATTTGCAACATTAACATATTGCATGGGTTTAACCAACTACTGTATTGGTATGGTGATTGGTCTGAAAGCATACTAACTTGAAATCAAAAGTGTGTTTTAAATTAATACAATGAATTTTAAACTTTTACATTTAGATTTTTTTCCCCACTGTGGGTCGGTCCCCTATTTTCATCAATATGTAACCTGCCCCACCAGACGGGACAAGACTCTTGACCTATGCTATGGGTCAGTAAAGGAGGCATATAAGTCACTTCCGCTACCTTCTCTGGGCCATGGCGACCACAATTGTGTATATCTCATGCCCACATACAGAACTGTGCTGAAGAGGGAAAAGGTATCTACAAAGGACATTAAAGACTGGACTGAAGAATCTGTGCAGTGTCTAAAGGCCTGTTTCGACTGTACCAACTGGGACATGTTCATAGAGGCTTCTGGGGAAGATCTAGATCAGTTAGTCGATGTAATATGTTCTTATGTAACATTCTGTAGAGACATGATCATCCCATGCAAAAGGGTAAAAATGTATTCTAATAATAAGCCATGGGTCACTAAATCCGTCAAAGCCTCCATACAGGCTAAGAAATATGCCTTCAAACATGGGACCGCCTCTGATCTGCACACAGCCACAAAAGATTTGAAAATTGAAATCCTCAGAGCTAAAAAGGACTACAAAACAATTCTGGAAAATAAAATGGCTGCTAACAACTTGGGCTCAGCCTGGTCGAGTATGAAATCCATTGCAGGCATCAGTAACTCAAAAACCATAAGCACTGTTATCTTAAAGAATTTTGATTCAGATCCTGACCTTGCAAATGTTCTTAATAGATTCTTTTCCCGATTTGACACTCATGACTTCAGTACAGGAATACAGGAACTCCGTCATAATTTAGCCGATCAGAATCACTTTGCAATTGATGAGGGCAATGTAGAAAAGGCATTATCTTACATAAATGCAAATAAAAGCTGTGGGCCTGATAATATCTGTGGTAGACTGCTTAAGTTCTGTTCTAAGGAATTGTGCACAATTTTTCATTATATTTTCAATAAGTCGCTACAAATCCAGCATGTCCCAAAATGTTGGAAGGATGCAGTAGTTGTCCCAGCACCCAAGACAAGGTGCCCCAAAGTACAGAATGACTTTAGGCCTATTGCCCTGACATCTCTTGTCATGAAAACTTTTGAAAAACTAGTGAGAAATGAAATTGTAAAGAAGACACAGTCTGATATTGACCAATTCCAGTTTGCCTATAGGCCACACAGAGGTGTTGAGGATGCCACAGTCACTATGATAAACATGCTTTGTAAACATCTGGGAGGTAAGGGAACACATGCTCAGCTTTTATTTGTAGATTTCTCCTCTGCTTTTAACACAATTCAACCCCACATTCTAACAGAAAGACTACTAGAGCAATTTGATTTGAGCAAAAATCTTGTGGGCTGGGTTTTAGACTTTTTAACTAATAGGACACAAAGAGTGCGAGTCAATGGAGTACTGTCTGATCAGATCTGTTCCTCCACTGGCTCCCCTCAGGGCTGTGTTCTGTCCCCTCTTCTGTTCATCCTTTATACCAACATGTGCCGCAGCAGCAGGGAGGACAGATTCATTTTAAAGTATGCAGATGATTCGGTCATTGTCAGCCTGCTGCAAGGTAATGAGACAGGACATGGCCCTGTTGTCCAGGATTTTGTAGATTGGTGTGAGCGGTCCTTTCTACAGATGAACATTTCCAAAACAAAAAATATGTATGTAGACTTTAGGAAACTCCCCAGGGCTAAGGAACCAACCAGTATAAATGGTCAGATAGTGGAGTGTGTAGACAACTACAAATACCTTGGGACCATCATCGACAGCAAACTAAGTTTCGAGGCAAACTGTGAGGCTGTGTATAAAAAGGCAAACCAGCGCCTACATTGTCTAAGGAAACTGTCCTCCTTCCATATTGACAGAAAGATGCTCACTATGTTTTACAGATGCTTCATTGAATCTGTACTTTCCTTTAGCCTGGTGTCCTGGTTCAGCAACCTACCCCTAAAAAATAAAAACTCACTGAATCAGATTGTGAGGTGGGCCAGTAGGTTAATTGGAGAGCCACAGCTGAACCTAGAAACCCTCTACATTAGGCAGCTACAGAGGCTAGCTGGGTCCATCCTAGAAGATGGATCCCACCCACTACATGGTGAATTCCAGCTCCTCCCATCAGGACGTAGGTTTAAAATGCCTGCAGGTAACACCAAAAGGTACAGAGGTAGTTTTGTTCCTTCAGCTATTAAGACCCTGAACAACACTTAGGCTACTTGAAGACTACACACTTATCTTTTTAAATTATGCACAGCCTTCCTAATCTATTTATTTGATTATTTATTGACCTAGCTCTTTTTTGTATTGATACGGTGGTTTTTACTCTGTATTTTATCATTGGTATTTTGATAGTACTTATTTATTTCTCCACGTCTGGAGCACCTGCTGTTGTTGTTACTGTCATGTCATTGTCTTCTGTCAACGTTGTCAATGTTGTCTGTGTGTAATGTGTGTATGCAGCTCACTCCTTTTACCTGCAACCAAATCTACCCCCGGGTACAAATAAAGTTACCTTACCTTACCATGTTGAAATGACGTCAAAATTACATTGAGGCTTTAACTGGGGGTTGAGAAATCGTACCCGGGTTTTCGACTAGGAACTCCGAGTTGACGCGCCGTTTTATCAGATTTTACTGAGTAGGGTTAAACCTTCATCAGTTCAAAAACCAAACAGCTTTTGAACTGATGCAATGATGACGAAGCAAAACCCAGAATCTTCCAGCAACAATCCCTGACCACATCTGGCCAGTCAATTCAGTTTTCTACTTCATTAAAAAAAAACTGTTTTATCAACAAGTGCTGTTCATTATTTTACACTGGCCTGCAAACCCTGAAAAATATTAAAATGGAAAGTAAAAGTAAATCTTATTTTTTACTTTTGGTTTTTAATTGGTATATTTCACTTTTACTTGAGCCATTATTTATAGAAGTAATTGCACTTTTACTTGAGTACAGATTTTCAGTACTCTACCTACCACTGTTGGTCTACTCTATCATGCCCTTGTTCATCCAAATACTTTAAATGTATACTTCCCATATTTATACTTTAATATGCTCAAACACTCCACTAAGGCTTTTGAGAGTTTTGCTGATGGGTTTTATAATAACTTGAGCTTAACCACGGTGTTGTCTGTTTTACTCAAATGTTGCACATTTTGTGAGGTTCCCTTCAAGTACATTAAACGATTAAAGATTGAAGTGAATACTACACTATTAGTCCACAACAAAAAGCGGTTGTTATTTTGGTGACAAGTCGCTAATCCATTCTGACATTTTCTTGCATTTATAAGCATCCAGTAGAATTTGCTAAACTAAATGTAATTTCTACTGGATGAAGGCCTCTATGAATTCCCTTAAAAACTCTAAATACATTCTTCAACTGTCATTTTTTTGGAGTTATTTCTTCACTTTCAATTCCACTCCATTCCATTATTTACATTAACATCCCACTGCAAGCGTTCTTCTCTCTCTCTCTGCAATTAATGTCTTCCATATTTTCTACCATACGCTTCATTTTTCTGAGAGTGAGAGGGCGAGAGTGCGAGAGCAAGAGAGAGAGAGAGAGAGAGACAGAGATACTTAATAAGGCCTCCTGCTGAGGTGTTTTGTTGATGTGCTTTTGTTAATGAGTTTGCACACTCACGCCCAAATGTGTGGTGACTGGAATGTGAAAAGAGACAAAAACAGTTTGGCTGACCTTAAAGCACCCAAAAATGGGGGTCAGGGCAAAGCACAGAAAAGATAGTCCCTGTGTTCTAATAAATATTGAATGCAATATTGCCAAAAAAAAAGAAAAGCTCTGAATGCTGCACATTCATCATATTGAACATTTCCTCATTGCGGCATAGCAGCGATGTTGTGTCCATCACTCATGGTTTTAAAGCATGGCAGTCAAAACCCCCGGCAGCATTGCTCAGTGATGCGGGACGCAGTTCAAAGTATCTCGACAGTTACTGGAAATGTCAACAACCAATAGCCTTTACTGTCAGATCTCAGCCAGTGGTACAGACGTCGGGTTCGGCTCCGATGATAAGAGCTTGGATCGTGGCGGTCGGCGTGTGCTACCGATGATGCATTGATGGGTTCAAGAGAACAGCTCATCCTTTCCTGTTTTGAGAAGTGGGCGGAGCTATAACCGGAGGGTTCTGAAATTCAATTGCCTCCTTTAATCTTTTTGGCAATGGATTTCGAGCAGTTCTAAACAATGGATTGACACGCAACTCCCCTGGATTAATCATGAGAAGACTTGCTGCACACTAACTGCCATGATTCAAATATATTGAGAGGAATTACATCGGACAATCTTGCCACTAAATGCTGAGCCAGAACACATGCAGAAGACCTGTTTATTTATAATTTATTTGAGTTAAAGTGGAACATCTTACGATATAATCCAGGGGAACAACATTCTCAGCACTCAATGTATCTAATGTATGAGCTGGAATGTCAAGGGAACGGAGCCTCAATAATAATAATAATAATAATAATAATAATAATAATAATAATAATAATAATAATAATAAAGGTGCTATAGGTAGGATTCCAGAGCTGTAAAGAGAGAGAGCAGAGGAGAGACTAAACAATGAAAAAATCGTGTTGCATTTCATGCACCTGAACCAATCAGGGAAGAGATGCCCTGATTGGTCAGAAAATGGGCCAGGAGCGGTCCAAAATCTGAATTGCCTCATAAGAGAGGCAGGCACAGTCTTGAAACAAGATATTCTCACAGAGCATTTCACTCACTAATAGCTGACGGATGACGATGCCATTTCTAACAAATTACACTCAAAATAATAGCTCATAAATCTTACCTACAGCACCTTTAATAATAATTTTAAAAATAATAACAATATTAACAATAATAAATTAAACTTATAATGTTATCAACACTGTCTCTTTAGAAAGACTTAAGCCTTAGATGGCTTAACGCATTGGCCAGTTGCCAGCACTGTCGGACTCCCTTCACATTGAAGAGAATCGGCGGGAGAAATGCAGAGCAGGTTCTACCACTCCAGGTGATCATCAAGCTCTCTCCTCACCTCCTCCTCCTCCCCCATCCCCTCTTCCTCCCCACTGCCTCCTCCTTCCCCCATCTCCCCTTCTTCTTCTTCTTCTTCTTCTTCTTCTTCTTCTTCTTCTTCTTCTTCTTCTTCTTCTTCTTCTTCTTCTTCT
>JAOPJH010000124.1:425323-437656 GCA_027122575.1 Merluccius polylepis | reverse complement strand
ACACACACACACACACACACACACACACACACACACACACACACACACACACACACACACACACACACACACTTACCCTTTTAGGCAACAGCTCATCTTGGGCTAAGAACCCAGGCTTGTGGAAGTTTGGGTCATAATCCCCATACTGTGAAAATGTGTTTTTAAAAGACACAGATAAGAGGAAAGAGATATGGAAAAGGGCAACAGACACACACAAACACAGAAAACAGAATTGAACTGCCCTTAGATTACTTGCGAGTTAAATGACTTGAGATTTAGGCCTTGAGCTTCCTTATTGATATCCAATACTGCAGAGCAGCAAACGTTTCTATGACGGAAGCATTGATTCGGTAAGAGCTCGTTACCTTGGCTTGGACAGCGTACGAAGCTAGCAGAACAGAGGCTTCAGGAGAGCAGAAGATCTCTTCATCCAATATCTGCTTCTTCACCTATCGAACAATTATGTGAAAGTCACACAATGCACAAGGGATAAACATAAACCACATAAAACACTAACGTTGCATTTCTAACTGCAGTCTAAATGGGCTCCAGTTTTAATAAAGGGCTTCATTTTATGCTCACTACAAAAGGTATGCTGAGAAATGAATGGTATCATTTGTGTCCTCACCTTAGCTAGAGACCCAACATTAGATCATGTTTAATAATAGCAATAGAGAGCACCTTTAATTCCTCCATTTTGTAAAACGCTGTTGGAGAACGTTGATCAAGATAATTTACGAACTGTAATTGTAATATTAATTATTACTGAATTCAGCGCTAAATAATCATGTTCCCATGGTAGCGTTTAACAATGAGCAGAAACAGCCACCTCCTCACCTGAAGGAAGAAGAGGTGTTGGGTAATTTCCTGGACCAATTCTTCTTCTACTTTCTCTGGGAAGAACTTCGCCAGGAAATGAAATGTTATGGGAGAGTCCTTTGGAACTTCCTGATCCAAGACCTGCATTATCAAAAACACACAACAGTATGAGAAAAGACCACACAAATTGAACTTCAGACATGTTGAATCAGCTGGAGTGCATCATTTCCCAGATATTTATTTTTGCTCCATTTCACCAGTGGTGTAGCCTCGCACAGGCAGACCATATTCGCTTCATTCATTTAGGACCGAAAAGTCTGCTGTCGGTGTTTGTTGAGGGGCGTCATCAGTCCACTTTACTTTGCCGCCGATTGGATAGGCTTCAGCCAGTCGGATCCCACAATCCCGATGGCGTATTGAAGAGCCGTATTGGCAAAGTAAACACCATTAGCGAACGTAACCGCTACCATTTCCATTGCAGTATACTGCAATGGACTTTCCAATTCCCAAGAGCAACAGAAATATTATCATATTAATGAAGAAAACTCCAAAATGGCACTGCCCGGTGTCACCATCATCTATTTCACTAGCAATCTTTAAAACTGCACTCCATCGTTTTGAGTGAGGGACTTTTACAGATACTCTCATGAACACAAACATCGTCATTGGGCCATGGTGACCTAATCACACAAACCCGAGCAACCTATTTTGTTTCATACATTTATTTAACTTTTGATGGGGCCCCATAGATGGTTTACTTTTTTTCAATACGCAATACACTGAAAGCGCTAGTTCCAAACAGCAGCCAACAGGTAGATGTGTTTAATCAAAGCCCTTATGGATTTGTGGATATCGATGTCCCAATCAGGCCTCTGTACTGAGAGAGGTTCGGTTTTGCCTGGGGAAAGATGGGCTCGGGAGGGGGTGAAGAGCGCCATTGAATTGTTTTGTAGTTCGCTTCCTGCCCTCTAGCAGTCGGAAATTAATGCATGCAGACAAATTGAAGATAAATTAAAAAAGGAAGGAAAATCTCAGTTTGGCTTACCCGTTTCTCAGGTTTCAGCCAGGCGTACGTGTCCTTCACGGTGTATCGGAGGCCAAAGAACCAGGTCTCCCTCAAACCCACTGTTCGGCACACCAAATCAAAAAGGTCTTTCCCCTTCCACTTGACCTGCGGGACGGACACGGCAAGAAAGAAAAACACACAGCCTTTGAGTTTTTGTGTGGATAAGACAAAGTGAAATGCTATTAGTAAACTTAAAAAGTATTTAGTTAACTTAGAAAAAGGCCAAAAAATATCTTAAGATAAGATCTTATCTTATATACATCTCCATATACCTTATGGACCCCCCCACACACACACACACACACACTTTAGAAGCCACAGTACAATTCACAGTATCTAATTGGCAATTAGCTAAATGTGTTTCTCTTCTTTCAGACTGAGCCTTGTGCAGCAGCCTAACTGAAACACAGAGAAGGCTTAGGCAGGAGTCACCATATTTTAGGCAAGTCGGTACCTCGCAGCTGAATTCCATTTCAGCATCCATGGTGATGACTTTGACTTTAAATGTCTTCGGCTGTTTCTTCTTTAAGCCCAGTATGGACATCTTGGCGGTCTGACGTTAGTAAAGACTGCAATATATAATTTTTAAAAAGCGTTATTCTACTAAATCAGACGGTCTACATTATGTACATTACTGCCCAGGCCACTAGCACCAGGTACGAGTACATCGACTTTGGGGAAAACTAGACCCATCTGTGACACAAATGTGGGGCGACGCGTTTGATATATTTACATGTACAGCATGGCACGTTAAACTGTGTGCACAACAGATTACATTGTACAATATCGACACTTTACCTAAGCAAGGAGTTAATTACGGCCTAGTCCGCTGAAAAAAAAAGAAGTATTTCTGTAGTTACAGTGGACACGGTAAGACTCGTAGAAGTGTGTGTGGGGAGTTAGCTAGCTAGCGTTAGCTTTCCAGCTATGCCACGAAAACAGACCAAAATAAATAATATAAAAAGTTGCAGTCTTGACAAATCGCCATAATTGCGCCACGCCAATGTAGTACTCGACAGCTATCTCACTTAGTTGTGTATTAATTGCAACGCGGAAGAGGGTAACTTAAGCATCAGGAGTAACTACGCTACAGTTAGCTTAGCTGTTTTGCTTGATTTTTGGGGGGGACTTCCAAGAGCTTTTGTTTTGACGGACTCTACAGGTGGGAAACAGAACGGCGTCTCTGCGAAGTGCGCATGCGTTAGAATGCGACACACCACTGGCATGCGCGAGACTCGACTGGCCGCAGGCTCGGAGAAAGCGGTTCTGGACGACGCATGCGCAGTTTTGACAAAGCCGTTCTGGACGACGCATGCGCAGTTCAAACCCGAACATGGCATCGACAAGACAGTTATGGAGTAACGTTACAGCAGTGGCGTAGGCTACCGTCTATATTGTTGTTTGCATCATAAACTTCTGCAGTATTTCATATATCCACATGTGTGATGATTTAAATGCTCATGAAACGGCAACTATTTTCATACTTTTAATGCAGAATAATGTTACCAACTAAGCCATTTAGTCTTATCATAAAGGGTGCGTGCACCCCACTACAGTGAGTAGTGTTCATTTAGCTAAAGTTTGCCCACTACAGTGAGTAGTGTTCATTTAGCTAAAGTTTGCTATTTAGTTAGCTAACATTAACACCTGAGCTCTTAATGGATACATATTACTCAAGCATCAAGCCATGTCCAACTTACTCTCATTCACAGACCCAAAACCTCTCCAGGTAAAAATAAATAAATAATGAGTCACGAATCATAATAAATATTGAAAATCTATCAGAAGAAAAATAGTAAACAGTCGCTCACTCATTCCCTCCTTCCATCCCTCCCATTCCCTCTCTCTCTGCCTCATTCCCTTCCTCATTTCTTCCCTCCATCACTCACTCAGCCTTAAACGAAGTTGACAAAAATTGCTGCAAAAGCCCGGATGACTGTCATCTGAATAAAAGGCCTGCAACTCCCCCCTTCTTCCTCTTCCAATATAGCCTGTAGAGATAACAACAAGAAAACAAAAATATACTCTTCATTTGTTGTCAGACATTTACTGTACATTGCGTTTTGGTTGCAGACAGTAAAACCTTTCACTGTTTCATGCACAGTATGCATATTACTTTTTATTAGCAATAAGTGACTACTGAAACGAGCAACCACATTTCCAAGTGCAGTATGCATACCCGGTATGCAGTTCTTGTAGACCTCTTTGCACTGCCTGTTTCCAGCACGTACATCCTCCTGAACTCCTGCTGGTATGTGATCGAGAATCTAATCCATGTGACGACCACTGTAAATCAACATTTGATTTATCAAACTAAATACTATGCCTTATTGTGAGAAATACGCAGAAACATTATAACCCTTATAGTGTGCCACTATAAGAATCATCATTTGTTTACTTACAATCAAGCCAGAGGAAGTGGGCTTTTCTCCTGAAGCGCTCACTGGTGACCAACTGCATATCCGAGTGTAATGTCACTTATAGTATTATTTCATAAAAACAGCTTTACTTCGTGCCCAACAAAGCCTTTTCTTTTAGCTGTTCGAAAAATCACTGTACAGCACGGTCCCTCACAGCTTTATGTAGGCCCTACATAAGGGTGTGATGTAAAGTATACACTGAAAAAAGTATAACCTTGCTCAAATTAAAAAAAATGATGTCCAGATATCACATCTAAAATATTTGACTTCCCAGAATCTAAATTGAGTCACTTGTTATGACCTGATTATTTTATGTTGATGTAAACAATAATACTGCACTTGACCCAACCTTAAATCTTTGCCTTGATCCAATTGATTTTCTCAACATTTCAGTTGTTGAACCAAACTAATATATTGAAATTGAACCAACCTAATGTATTTACTTTAAACTAAATTAACATGAATTAATGTTTGCATTGACACCAGTTATTTTATTTACATATAACCAAACTATAATTTTCACATTTCATTTGACTTTACTTCAAAAAAAATGTGCATTTCCCATCTTAAAACTCTATAAAAAAAAAAGATACTTGTCCAACAGATTACTTTAAATGTATTTATTCATCTTTAACATATGAACCATATGTAAATATTTAACATGAGGGGAGGAGAATGGAAAGGAGAAGATGAGAGGGGAGGAGACGGTGGAGAGAATAGGAGAAAGGCTGGAGAGGGGAGGAGAAGGGTGGAGAGGGGAGAGGGGAACAGAGGAAAGGATGGAGAGGATGAGAGGCGGGAGAGAGGAGGATAGAGAGAGCAGGACAGGGCCATGAGGGCAGGGGAGGATGCTCTATACTGTAGCACACAGGAATAACAGTGAATTGTTTTCTAAAAACCAACATACTGGTATACTGCTTTATCACCCTCTGGCGACTGGAATCTCCCTTTTAAATGGGCAGTCTTTATCAAGATGGCATCTGAATCTGCTGCAATGTTTTCAGCACGGATATAAACTAATGATCTTTAAGAAATGCAAGTCAAGTAAAAAATCGATTGCCTACCAAGCAAATTAACCAGGACAAGCACACATGGTAGTAGGCCTATACACAGGCTCTATCAAATCTGAACTGTAATAAAATAAAATAAAATATTGCTTTGACAATCAAACGACTAAATTCAAAACACTCAACAATAAAGCCCAACAATATAACATAGCCTTAAATGGCTACAGCACCCTTGGCTAGGTGCAACTAAGTGCCGCTGAGGTTCTCCCCCTCGTAAAGTGCTGGCTAGCAGCTTGTGGTTACTACAGGCTCACAAGCACAGGTGCACATACTGTGCATGCCGCAAACACACACAAGCATGTGTACACATGGCACACATACTACTGAGTGTGGAGTTCACCATTCAGTTTGCGAATCTTTGAGCTCATCTTGTTGGAACCAAGCTCCATCAGGATCTTCTGAAGAGCCTCAAAGGTGAACCTGAACCCCTGGGGATATTCCATGTTAACAGCATAACAGAGTCCAAAGAGCATTACCACTCCAGCTGCCACGGAAGGCAACTCAGTGAGGACTTCTACACCATTAATGATGATCCCGATCTCTTTGGGCTGTTGTAGAAGGCTTGAGTTCTCTCTGAAGACAAAGACCGCCATGGTGGTACTGTCTAGCTCTTGCTTGGCTTGATCTTTCTGGGACATCTGAGGTAAAATATAGGACAAAATGTATAAGTGAACAACTGCAGTCAGGCACACCTGATTAATCACCACATCCAATGGCAGAGCGGTCAAGCTTCCCCCAGGATTAGTAGTAGGATTAGTTACGTCTCATCATGGAGAGACAGAACAGATCTGGACATACCGTGTATTCTTTTAACAGGTCCTCAACACATTCTCCCAGGTAGATGATAAGAGATTTGAGGACACACTCCCTTCTGACATCAGCATCGGCCTCCTGCAGAGACAGTGAAAAAGAGTTACTATGCAATGTGGAGGATAGGCAAGCTTTTGAATTCCCATCTCTACCACAAACAGTCGGTGCTTGTACGATTGGATCCATAGCACAAATTAATTCAAAGCAGAGCCATACAGGATCTATGTCAGAGACCACTGGCAGTCTCTCTTAGAAGAGGGAAGACTGGATGGCTCTTTGCCTGGTCAGGCCAATCCTGCCTTTTACCTAATTTGTGCTGTGGAATGTGGATTTGACCTGGAATCAAGGTATTGTTCCTCAACATCATACCTGATCAAGAAACTCCAGGATCGTGGCAGTTTTTGCTTTGGTTGCTCCTCCTTTCTTTCTGAAAATCTTCAGTAGCTGCGTGGAGTACTTGTCCAGCTGGGCCATAAATCTCGTCAGCAAGGGAACTGCAGTAACCCGCAGAAACTCGGCATTGATCTGTACATGAGGAAGCAGTGGACAATGTTTTTTTTATTTATTATTGAAGACCAACTTGGCACAAGCATTCATTCCCCATCTCCAAACTATGACTTAGGTAGAATATGTAGTCTCCTTTATTAAATTGTCAAATATTAAAAGTTATAATTATTCATACTAAATAAACACCCCTCAATTATCATTTAAGTACAGCTAGAATGTATGGTCTACAACAATCATTCCCCATTCGGCTGTTTTGGTTATGATTTGTTGTTCATTCTCAAAGATTGTCGGTCCGTCAAAATTTCATTGAGTAATAATTTCAGAAAAAATATAATTTTGCCCTGTGGATGTATTATTTCTGAAAAAATGTTTGTTATAATCCACACAACATTATTTTACCTTTAAGGCATTAGTATAGAAGAGGTTAAGAAAGGTATACCTCTTCCATCTGAAATAGAGCTGGCCATCTTTCCATGAGGTTCTCGATGGAAGGCTTCTGATCCACAACCTCTTGCCTCCTATACTCGAAGGTCCAGGCCATCATTTCCCGTATAGTTTTCTCATTGTTTCTCTTCTTTACTTCAGTCAGAAGTGATGTTCTCTCTTTCTCCAGGCTTTCTGGAGTCTCAATGCTGGGCTGAGGATAGTAATTGGCCTCACCTCTTCTTGCCTTTTTGTTGTTCTTTGCTGGGAGGGCATGGGGATCTTCCCGTGACTTGGATTTTAGAGTGTTCACCGTGAGCTCAGATGCAAGTCCATGCGACTTCAGCTGAGTACGATAGTTGCACATCTTACTCTTGAGTCTCAATTTCCATCCATAGCTCTCATTGAAGGAGTCTGATTGCCTCAGGCAGGGATGCTTCTTTGTCAGAGCCACTGCAACCTCACCCAAGTCTGCATCAGTGGGGTATGCCTTGTAGGAGAAAATCATCTCTGCCAATCTTTCCAGTATGTCGGACAGCATTTTTGACGAAGGTGTCAGTCTAGTTTGGTTCTTTGTGTATTCAGCATTCCATTTCTCGAGTTGACCTTCTGTTTCAAAGGAGAAGGGTGGGATGTTGAACTCCTTTGGCCAGGGCTCTGTTCGGAGTCTCTCAGAGGAGCTGCTGCTGAGTATGACTGTGTCATCTGAATCAGTGTGTGCTGATAAGGAGCTTGAGTCTAGCTCACTCAAATCAGTTGAGACACAGTCTATGAATTCGAGAATGATATTAGTATCTGGAGAAGACGGTATGACCTTGATGGTGGCAAGATCCTTGATCGAGGAGGTTGTGCTCAAGTTAACAAATGTTCCACCAAAGTCCACATCCTTGTATTGCAGCCTGATGCCTCCAGTAAGTTTGCATGCTTCTTTGACCTGTTCAATGAGCTCTTCAACGGTGTCTGGCACCAGTGGTAGATCCATCCTCTCTGAGCTGTCGTCACTCAACAAGATGAGGAGTCGTATGGGATTTGCCATATTGACCGATCAAGTTGCGTCCCGGTGTGAGGGTCCAGAAAGCTGCTTCAATACCACCTAAAATAACAAAGGACAGGGAAACACAAAAGACATGGCATCAGCTCCCACTGCAGGTTTCTACAGATGAATAAAAGCATTTTTGCCGAATGGTAGCCTATCTGAGCATGGCTATCGACAAGCAAGGTTAAGGACTGTTATTACCTGGATGTGTTGAAGGAAGGTGAATGTAGATGGTGATGCCCAGGCAACCGATGAAGTGCAGGCTGGCGTCAAAAACGTCCTGGATGTCTTTACACACAACAGGACCAAAGCATTACTTCACATTCACAACCACATTGTGTGGGCATAAAGATGACAGGTTAGAATTGTAATAAGTGCAGTGTGTCAGATTGCCCCAGTGTCAATTAAGTGCCCATTTAACCTTTTTAGTAGAATTAATTATATGCAAATAGGATGTTTTAGAGAAAATGCAGACCTTAAACTTGAATATATCTCTTCAGGGTAATCCAACGCACTCCTCCCACAGTGTAATCCACCAGCGGATATGGATCACTCAGTTCATCTGGCGCCACAAGTATTATGTCTTTGGTGGAGCTCACTTCAAGTTTAAAGGCCCTGAAGTGTTCCAAGTGCCATGCACTCAGTTTCCGAACAATGAAAAAAAGATTGTCCTTCAGAACCAACATGTGGATGATTTCTGTGAATTCAGGGATCGCTGCCAAAGATCCATATGCAAGGATCATTCCAGTTCTGTAGTTGAAGCCATTGTAAGTGACATTCTTTGCCAGACACACATTGTCCACAGTTGGGTGTTTCAGCCGTATAGCTTGTGCAATCTCCTCTTTCAACACATCAACAGAAAGAGTTGAAACATTTGACACTTCCAGAAGAGGTTTTTGAGAGTACATTAATATCTGCTGTGCCATGTGAAATTGGTGTCGCTCTGCCAAAGACATCAACACATTCTTGAAAGATCTTGTATATCGAACAACTCTTTTAAAAAAACTGTGCTTTGCTTCAAATCTCAAAGTCCAAAGACAGACTAATGGTCCAAATTGATGAATAAGTTGAGGATAGTGTTCCAAATAATGATGCTTAGGCAGCAGGTTGTAGTGTGGGAAAACCTCTTGAAGTCGTACTCTGTGCTCTAAGATCTTGAAATTCAAATATGCAATCGATTCCTCTGTATGAACAGGTGAGACAATAAGGTCCACAATATCCTTTAGATCAGTCAGTATTTTCCATGCAGGTTCTTCAACAGGCACCTTCTGGCCAACAAGGAAGGGGAAAAACCTCAACAAACACCAGTTCTCGTGGGAATTGCCACCTATCGTCTTTCGAGATGCAAAGCTCAATGGCACTGGATGGGGACAATTAACTTTGTCAGTCCACTTAAAGGGGAAATGTAGTATAGACTCGTTTAAATATGCAAGTGTAAAGTATTTCTTAGATGTGAAGATGGACAGACATAAAGCTATCTCTGCAGGAACAATCCCTTCAAATAAATCATGGACCAGATCTGGAGGGAAACCGGTAGTAACTTTGAAATGACTGAGTTTCTCAGAGAGGACACATCTCCTCTTGACACCACAGAAATTCTTCAGAGATTGTTCCTCAATGGTTTTGAGATGGTCTGAGTGAAGGTATTCTGTTCTTGATGTAAAAGCTCCACTGTCTACTTGCTTAGTTTGAATTTCTGATTTGGAAGCTGTACAAAATCGGCATACGTGACCACTTGAAAAACTCTCAAGAAATCCAGCGATGCTGTGGGCTCCAAGATTGTCGGCTATAACACACTGTACTGTTCCCTTAACACATTTCCCTAACTTTGGCAAAAACACACCATGCTGTTCCAAGGAAATTAAATCACAAATGAGAGGCTCGAGTACTGCTTCATAGCCATGCACCTTCAAATCATTACTTCTGACTAGAAGAGCCAAGTGTATCGATGACAGTGAAGATTGACAACCGGAGGACAGATTACCTAAAGTCCAATAGAGGGCACAGATTTTATGTTTTCGTCGTGATGTCCCAATGGGATTACATATTTCGAAATCATCAATATAAAGGTTAAGTGAAATTGCACAGTCTTTAGACAGAAGTGTGTTGTTTCTGAAAATTTCACCATCAAAGGGACAACTGTAAACTGCTTTATCACTCTCAGGTGACTGATATTTCCCTTTCAAATTGGCAGTCTTTATCAAGATAGAATCTGAATTTAGAATCTGCTGCAATACTTTCAGCACGGATACATACTGTAATGATTTTTTGTTCCTTTTATCAAGAACATATTCCACTGGTGACACTACACCAAATTCTCTTCTATAATACGATTTGCGCTTCCAAGAAGTAGACAATGGGCCTTGTTTCACTATTGCTTTTTGAATTGGATGTGAAGAACAAAGAACAGTGGCTAGCTCTTCAACAACAGATGCTTCCACGTGACAATCATTATCTCCCAAAACCTGATTAATTGTTTTTAGACTAAGTGGCACAGAGACAGTTCCAATAAGATGTTGTAGTTCCTCAAGCAATTCGTTGACAGCTGTACTGGAGACTAAGTATGTATGTTCCAATTTAAGTAAAAGTGAAGCTAATTTCAGTTCAAATTCCTTTTCTAAATCTCTAGACTCTTCAGTAATTGGCTCATACAGCGGTACTTCTTCATTCAGGTCAGAGTTCAATGAGTCAGAAGGATTGGAACTGAGTGATGAGGTGACAACTATTCCACTTTTAAAGTCATTAACGGTGCATGACTGATGTTTTCTCCATTTATGGGTCCGGAAACTGCTGTATATGTTTGTTTTGTATGAACAATCATCAAACATACAAGAGACTTGTTCATTTTTTTTCAAATGTTGATTGATATGAAGAAAAAAGTCATACTCCGTAGAAAGCTGATTGTTGTCACAAATGTAACACTTGAATGAAGAGACCTTTTGTGTGGACTCCTGAGAAGGATGATTCCTAGTAAGATGTTTTTGTAGACCATTCCATGTCTTGGACGAACAGGGGCAATTTGCATGGATGCACGGGTAAGGACGGCGCCTACCGTGAAACCGATGGTCAATGCGGTAATGTTTTAGTAGCTCAGATCTTTCTGAAAATGACAGGCTGCAGTCTTTGCATTTCCACATCGGATACCTGAGAATACAAAGGAAGAAATAGTAAATTCCCTTACAGGTGATACACTGATCTGTGTTGGTTCAATCAACAGAACTAAAAAAATTAAGTAGTCCATCTGCTGCTATGAAAATGTATAAATGAGGGAGGGTCTAATATTCAAGGGTGATTTGTGAAATGGTAAAAAAAAAAAAAAGGCAATGTGCAGTGTAGATGCAAGAGGTTACCTGTTCAGGTTGGATTAAGATATAGGCTACAGCCAGGGAACTGAAGAGAGTGACCACGTGGTTCTGAAAGCATACAAAATAAAACAATTACTACTCTCTGAAGACATATATTGACATACACATAATACAACACCAAGAAATAAACGTTTCTGGGTGGAAAGCGAGAGAGTCGATGTTTTCTCTCCACCCAATGACAGACCTCAGGCGAAGCTACGTGCAGCAGAGCATGTGGGCTACTAGCCCCACTAGCTGCCCCGGATGTTAGCGAGCGATTCATTGTCATAACGTTACCGGTAAATGCGTTAAACAACTAAACGTTAGCAAACTCATATTAGATAGTTAACTACGTTCCAGGCAACCCGTAACTCGAGTAGGAAGTTACGAGTTTGACTGTAGTTCCAGTCATGGGTAAAAAAACGCCAGGTGTGAACACGCCCTAAGGCCCAGTTACGGGTTTCTTACTCGTTAGTCGTGACTTGAATTCGTAACTTACGGGTTGAAGGGCCTGCCGGGAACGCGCCACAGCCCGCTACCAGTAGCAATTTTGACAACACAAAATACTGCAGATAATCAATGTTTGGACGAAATCCTCCCAGGATGTAAACGACGGAAAGAGAGCTCACGGACTGGGACTTCAACTTGAACATGTGCTCCGACTGTGCAATACGCATGCGCAATTCAAATTCGACTCAAACTAAACCAGGGCTGCCAAGTTTCAGAAAATGACAAGAGTGAGACTTTAGTGTCATGATGCGTTCGAAAAAAATGTGGCCTTTTTTAACATCGATTTGGCCGTTTTAACGTCGATTTATACCTTAAGACTGATATCCTCACC
>JAOPJH010000124.1:413400-425223 GCA_027122575.1 Merluccius polylepis | reverse complement strand
ACACACACACACACACACTAGCCCCTTATCCCGGGTACAGTATTGTTGTCCCGCGTCCTCATCAGCACCAGACTTTTTTTTTGGGATGCGCCCGTTGGAGAACTTATCCCTGGACCGGCGGTCAGCACTTTTCTTTTTTACAAATCCCGGTGACTGTCCGCCCGTCCCGGTGGCTAAGCTCATTGGAATCCAGCCTTTAGTTTAGAGACACACACACAGACAGACACTCACACAGACACACACACACACGCACGCGTACGTACGTGCGCAGGCCACATTATGCAAACCGATTGACTGTGGAAAAGAACCAAGATTGCAGCTGAAAGCAGCAGCCATTTGTTTGCTTGAAAACGGTTTTATACATTAGATCGGGGGTAGGTAGGTAGGTGGGTGGGAGGGGGAGGGGGAGGCTGCGGGGGGGGGGCTCGCTTGACGGTCACACATTTGTGAGATAATGGGCCGCGAACGTGCGCCGCATCGCTAAACAAGAGGTTGTGTTCCAGAGGGGGAAACGCAAGCAGCCCCGTGTCAACAAGCGTCTCTCTCTCTCTCTCTCCGGCCGCTGTTCCTTTAGGCGGACTCCACTAAGCGCCCAGATCACCAGATGTCGCATGAATCAATGCCATTATGGTGCCCTCGGTTAACTATTGCTATTGTGAAGTGCTTTTACACACAAGCATATTACATTTTTTTTGACTCACGGAGTCACCAGACGACCACGATTGGCTAGGTATGCGCGAGACGCACGTAAAACGCTCCATCATCCCCCCCGTGATGTTTTACGGCGAACACACATTTGTTCCCAGGATTATTATTATTATTATTATTATTGCCCTTAACACGAGTCTATGGTTTGCGTCCACAGGAGACTTACGACGGTATTCCTGGCCAGAACAAGGTGACGTTCCTGCTGCAGGCCGTCAGAGATGCGTCCGCCACAGAGGAGGTACGTCCACGCCACGGCGTCCGTAGCGCCGGTTCATATTTCAGTTTGTATACGACCCGGGGAGACCTGGTGAAGACCTAATGGCGCTGCACGGCGGCTGCCCACTGGTCCTAGCGTGGATTAAATGAGTTCACATTTCGTGGTAGTCGCACAATAAAAGTGGATTCTGATAGGAATAAGGTCAAGTGGTTAATGTGAATGTTGTTAATGCAGTTGTCTTCAAAATGATTATTTAGTGTCTAAATGGTTAGAGTGGTGAAATGGCTTATTGTTATCTTGCGTAGTCTTCCGTATGTCTTTTCTGTGCAAAACAGGATATTGGAGCACAAAACAACTTGATTACATCATGTAGCATCGCTAGCTAGCTAGCTGTATGAAGGGCAGGTGTGCATATCCAGGAAATCATCCAAACTATTCAAATATAGAGGAAGTGAACTGGACTATAAGTAGTAATACACCAGATATTTTAGTATAATCTATTACGTAAACAATACACCTTTTTTATGCAAAAAGTTCCAACATCTTAACCCCTTGATTTGTGTTCAGCGTAGACTCGGGCTCTTCTTGCAAAAGGTGGATGCTGGTTTATTATAACTGGACTGCATATGTGTTCCCTGGGTCTGGAGAAGACCAACTGTGCTGGTTTTTGCCAAATCCATCACCTGGCGGGTCACGTTTTCTCCTGGCCGTGACTTCTTGGCACTCGCAGGCAGCGTCTCTCCCTATGTTTACCCTCCAGCCAGTATTTTTAGATGCCTTAAAGCAGATTTAGCGGAAGAGGCGCTCTGCTCAGGACGTGCCCTCTATATACACACACGACATGCAAAGTGTTTTTTAAAATGCGCCAAATTAGGGTTAGGCGATGTGGGGGGAAAGTTTTTATCGGTTCGGTAAATACCACAATATGCCTATAAATTAAAAATACCATTCTAAACAGTCTAACTGTATTTCAATATACATGTAAGCCTCTGTTTTTTTAATTATTATGCATCTATAAAGGAGCCATTGATGTTTATTGCTGTATCATCGTGGCGTTTCTGTTCTGATTACAAAATGCCGATAATAACCACATGACTGTCACGGGGCTGTGCGTTGGAGGTCTTCAGTCATACATTGACATGGATATATTAGCTGCACAGCACGGCATTATGTTGCACATTTCACACTAGCATCGCGGCGTATGTTGAAAGATATACTTTAGTTTTCGCCCAACTGCCATATGCTGCGTTATTTGCATTTAAAACACATTTTTTTGTCAATTGCATCATATAAGTTTGGGACTGGACCGGCTCGCATGGCTGTGTAGGGCACAGCATTAGCACCAGCCACCTCCAAATACAAAATATGCAAGTGGGTGGTAGATCTGCTTTACTCGCCAGCCTAAAAAACATTGGTCATCTATTGAGTGGCTGGTAACATTTGAACGTTCACCAGCCATTTGGTGGGTGGACAAAACAGTAAAATGTGCCACCCTGGTTGTGTGTGAGTGGTATGGGATGGAAAATAGTTGTAAGCTAACTATTTGTAGCTCTACTTTAGATGGGGTATCGGCCTCATGGGGACTATGGGGCTGATGCCAGCTGAGGTCAGCCATATGAATAGTAGTGTTGCACATCATTTGACAGCGTAACAAAAAATGTTGACGATTTGTAGAGCAGAACTATGACCAGCTCGAAAGTGAGGTCAGGACCCAAGGTCTCATTTGGCGACACAACAATGAAGCATAAAAGGACTTTTTTTTTTTTTTTTTTTGTGCCCCGCTTCTGTTCCTAACCTAAAATACACGGTCAATGGAAACCGTCAAATCAGTGTTTTTTCAGGGGAGGCGTCCGAAGATGCACATAAGCACAACTAGGGCTGCAACTAACGCTTATTTTCATGTCAAACAATAACAAATTCCATCCAGTAAAGGTCCATGAACCAAACTTTTGAATTTCTGAAGCATCAAGCAGCAAATGTTTGGTATTTGTACTTGATGGCAAATGACCTACACGATGAATCGAGTGTACACATTATTTCGACTAATCCTCGCAGGCAGCGCTACACACGACCCGTGACTCCCGCCGGACCTCCGCTTGAAACCGCTGCTTCTTCTTTGTGCGCAGGTCAAGCAGATGGCGGCGGTGCTCCTGCGCCGGCTGCTGTCGTCCTCCTTCGAGGAGATCTACCCCGGCCTGACGGTGGAGATGCAGACCGCCGTGAAGACGGAGCTGCTGGCCAGCATTCAGCAGGAGACCTCGCCCAACATCCGCAAGAAGGTCTGCGACATCGCCGCCGAGCTGTCGCGCAACCTCGTCGGTAAGGAGAAGGCGTTGTGGTGAACGTTGGCACTAGGGCTCGGTATCGCCACTCTTTTCTCAAATCGATTGGGGATGTTTCACTTCACCACTGCTTGGATATGAAAGGGATTCGCTGAACATGAGCTCTGAGCTGTACGGGGACTGTACGTTTAACGTATAAGAACATAACGGGGCCCAAAGCATGACATTAAAGGACTTTATTCAATGACACATTAACTTGAATACAAAAAGCAACCATCTCAAGTTCTCTCACTACGGAATCCATTTGATACGCCTTGTAGAGGCCGCAGGTTCAATTCCCTGGTGGTTCTAGGCTACCTGTCATCCCCTCTTCTTCAACCTTCTTTCCTGTCTCTCTTCACTGTCCTGTCCCTATAGACACAAAAAAAACCCATTTAATTTGCATTTGATTTTTTTTTTCAATCGATCTTAGCATTTTAATCGATATCGGATTGTTCAATTGATTGGAAAATCATAATTTATTTTGTAACCCAGCCCTAGTCTGCACACCTACCTCGAGCGTTATTGTGCTGTAGCTCGCCATAGCTCGTCGTGACACAAGGTTTCTGCTTGGTTTCTTGCAAGGCGACGACGGGAATAACCAGTGGCCGGAGTTGCTCAAGTTCCTGTTCGACTCGGTCAACTCCCAGAACGTGAGCCTGAGAGAGTCCGCCCTCCACATATTCTGGTGAGCAGAACCGGTAGCTTCCACCAACTCCATGAACCTTTTATTGATCAGCATGTCTTTATTAAAACTCATAAGTCACTGAGGCCTAGGAAGGCAACCGCCAAGTCCACCGTTTTTACTGACTGAATGAGCTTTTCTGATTTTAATTTGAACCTTGAATGAGTTTCACCGATATGTACTGGAAAAGGAGACGATACACTAATAGCCTAATAGTGTATTGGAGACTAATGGACTATTAGTCATTGATGCCTTCAAACCAACAGCGGTCATGACCTCATTTTGTTTTAATGTGTCGATCACTCTGATTGGGTAAACGTTTTGCCGGCGGGATCAACGTGAACTTCTCTTTGATATGCGTTACATTTTCCCTGAACCTCTCCAGGAACTTCCCAGGGATCTTTGGCAACCAGCAGCAGCACTACATGGAGGTGATCAAGCGCATGCTGGTGCAGTGCATGCAGGACCAGGAGAACCCACAGGTAGGACGCCAGCAGCTTCCTGGAACCAGTGGCACTCTGTAACCACTGACATGGATATACTATACCAATACTAAAGTGTGGCCGTGAGTCATCTGCATTGGAACAAAAGGGTGTTTGTGCACCTACTGAATTTGAATCGGATCAATGCGGCATAAAAACATTTAAAATGTACAATATCAATCATGATCATTACAATAATGTGGGCGGGTATTTGTCATTTTCGGTACACTGTCGGTGCTTCTCTGTCCCTCATGACTTGTCTTCGGTTTCTTTTCTTTTTGTTCCCCCAACATGCAGATCCGTACGCTGGCGGCCCGAGCTGCTGCCTCCTTCGTCCTGTCCAACGAGGGCAACACGGCGCTGCTCAAACACTTCTCTGATCTGCTGCCCGGCATTCTGCAGGTAAGGATCCCTCCTGAACCCCCCCCCCTCCCCCTTCAACTCCCTGCAGGAGACGGCGTCATGGAAGAAGAACGGCTGATTCATTTAGTTGAAATGAGGAGTAATCTCGTGGTTTGTTTACATGATGTAACAAAAGTGCATATTTAACCACTTCAGCGTGGGCAGAGCGTCGGCTGCTCGCTTGCTGTTGGGACACGGTGTTGGAAGTAATGCGTCTCGGTCCTCGCGAAGCAGGGAGAGCGGAAATCATTTGGGCTGACTTCAGTTGCATGCGAACCGCACCAAAGCTTCTGTCTAATTTGCACCTGAATTTCCCTCTGGCAAATGATAAAGGTTTACCTTATCGCCACGGAGAGGTTTCTCTTCATGTATTCAACTGCAATCCGTCCCTCTCGTCGCGGCAGGTGGTGAACGAGTCGTGTTACCAGGGAGACGACTCTGTGCTCAAGTCCCTGGTGGAGATCGCAGACACGGCCCCCAAGTACCTGAGGCCCAACCTGGAGGCCACGCTGCAGCTCAGCCTCAAGGTGAGTCGGGGGTCTCTTAAGCTCTGTGGGTTAAGACAATAACACAACCATTCACTAATGTTGGATCTAATCCTAAATAAATGTTGGGAGTGGCGTGAGCAGATATTACAACATTAAGAAGTCAGTGCCATTATCTGCACTTAGACGCCACTTCCTTTGTTTTTCCCGGCAAAACCGCCGTGGTTCTGATTTTAATAGAAATCAGCCGCGCTTATTCGGGGAGGCTCTCAAGTAAAATTACAACCTGTTCATATATTGGCAATATAAATCGATTTATAAATGTACAAATCCCACGAGTCCCTTTTTTTTTTTTTGTTAATACACCAGACGACACCATTACATTAGCTTGGTAACTCTATATAAGGCAAATCTTATGAGAAAGTAAAATCTAATCTTCTCGTCCTCCAGCTGTGCGCCGACACCAACCTGAACAACATGCAGAGACAGCTGGCGCTGGAGGTGATCGTCACGCTGTCGGAGACGGCCGCCGCCATGCTCCGCAAACACACCGCCATTGTGGCTCAGAGCGGTGAGCGGGAAAAACATACACACACACACACACTCTCCTCTTTGCGTCTGCATTTTTAAGAATCCAATAGCTGCACTGCCATGCAAGTTTTCAAATACAAGGAATTCCTCCTGGAATGGCTAAATGGGTATTGAATTAAGACTCAAAATACCATGTACCAGATGTCTAACTCTAAGATATTGTACTTATCTGCCACATTTTCATACCGCTAAACTACTACTTTGCAACTCCAGTGCCCCAGATGTTGGCCATGATGGTAGATCTGGAGGAAGACGAGGAGTGGGCCATGACGGATGAGCTTGAGGAAGATGACTTTGACAGGTACGCCCCTTCCTTATCCTCACCCCCGCTGCTGCTGCTGCTGCTGCTGCTGCTGCTGCTGCTGCTGCTGCTGCTGCTGCTGCTGCTGCTGCTGCAGTTGTTGCCCAGGATGGGTTGTACCTCCAGGGGTTAGTGACTAACGGTTCTTTCGTCTCTCTAGTAACGCGGTGGCCGGGGAGAGTGCCCTGGACAGGATCGCCTGTGGCCTGGGAGGGAAGATCGTGCTGCCCATGATCAAACAGCACATCATGCAGATGCTTCAGAACCGTAAGTAGACACAAATAAACTACAGTTTTGCTAGTTTGGCGAAATTACCGCTGCATGCAAACGTTATTTATTAATTATTAAGTTTAAGTTTCACGAGACTGTCCCAGGACAGTGATGTGGCATGGCTGGAAAAAGTGTTGAAATGTGCACATGACAACGTTCTTGTTTTGGAAAGCTCGGATACTTGCATGTTAACACTGTGTCCTCTGCTCTCTGCTCTTCCCCCAGCGGACTGGAAGTACCGCCACGCCGGTCTGATGGCGCTGTCGGCCATCGGCGAGGGCTGCCACCAGCAGATGGAGGCCATCCTGAACGAGATCGTCAGCTTCGTCCTCCTCTTCTGCTCCGACCCTGTAAGGCCTCTCCTGTGCTCTCCAGTACCCGCTCTAACACGCATGACCTATGCCAGGGTTTCTCAAATGGGGGTACTTTGAAGGATTGAAGGGCGTAAAGAAATCTGAATTCGTACACAACCTTGATAAATTAAGTAAATCTGAAGACCTGCGGCACAAGTCCAGGTGAGTGGACTTGCACATTACGTGGACACAACCAAGTAATGTTTATGAATAATCGTCACATACATGATTTATGTGACGATTTCATTTTTTTCCCTCCCCAAAATGTTTTTTGTGCTGGTGAAATGAAAAGGGTACTTGGCTGAAACAAAATGTCTCAGGGGTACTTTAGTGAAAAACATACGGTGTGCGAGTCATCATTGATCCAATTGCCCAATAATGCTGTGAACCCAAAATCAAAGCTTTAAAAAAGTATCACAAAGTTGGCCTTGGTCGTAACCATGGGGATAACGCCTTCCTTCCTAGCCAAAAACACATTTTTTAAATCTCATATTTCAAATATGAGCTGAAACGGAAAGTTCACTTGCACTTTAATGACCTAAAAGTTAGGATGTTTCTTTGGGGCAAGTTGCGTTGCTATAAATAAGGAATAGATTTGCACATCACATATTCTCTACTCCATTCTGCCATTTTTACTGCTGCTAATTTCCTCAGGTTTTCATTCATAATGCGTGCAGTATTGCGATAACGTCTCGGTTCATGGTGGTTGAACTCTTTGCTCTTTTCTCTCTTCTGCCTCCCAGCATCCCAGGGTGCGCTATGCTGCGTGCAACGCCATTGGTCAGATGGCCACAGACTTTGCCCCCACCTTCCAGAAGAAGTTCCACGATAAGGTAGGGCTGCACGATTACGATAAAAATGCTAACTGTGATTATTTCGCCTGATATTGCGATTAACAGATTTGTCAGTTAAATTCTTATTCTGTGGCGCCTACCGTATATACAACATATATCGACGCTAATGCAACGGCAGAGTTGCGGTAATGGTTTGTAATTTGACTGTAACGGGCGCCTTTCTAACAAAGTTGTGTATTGAAGTACCGAATGGCAGGATAATCGCGGCATGAGATCTTAATGTCATCCATGCCTTCGAGCTTTAACCCCTTCCTCTCCCTCCGTCAGGTGATCTCGGCACTGCTGCAGACCATGGAGGACCAGAGCAACCCACGGGTCCAGGCGCACGCCGCCGCCGCCCTCATCAACTTCACGGAGGACTGTCCCAAGACCCTGCTGGTGCCCTACCTGGCGAGCCTGGTGCAGCACCTGCATGTCATCATGGTGGCCAAGCTGCAGGAGGTCGGTCACGCTCGCACCTTCTCTCGCCTTCTCTCGCCTTCTCTCGCCTTCTCTCGCTTTCTCTCCCTCTTGTTCCTCTTCTGCTGGCTCTGGAAGCAGGGCACTTGGGGTAGCGGTGGTAGAATGTCTTGAACCATTGGTTTTACTGTGGACCGTTGAGTTATGGAGGGTTAGTGTGGTCACCAGGGGTGTTTGACTCCCAGCCTCAAGTCGGTTTGGATAAAAGTGTGTAATTTAGTCACCAAGTTGATACTCTTATCCAAACAGACTTGCTGTGAACCGAGATGCATGTCATTAAAGAGTTGGGCATCTTGCTCAAGGAAGTCAACTTGGGGATCGAACCCAGTACTTTTGCAAGAACACATCTTTTGCATCTTATGTATTGTCAGCCACTCTATTCATGCTAATGGTCTCTCTCTCTCTTGTTCTCTCTCTCCCAGCTGATCCGGAAGGGGACCAAGCTGGTGCTGGAGCAGGTGGTGACCTCCATCGCCTCGGTGGCGGACACGGCCGAGGAGAAGTTTGTGCCGTACTACGACCTCTTCATGCCCTCGCTGAAGCACATCGTGGAGAACGCCGTGCAGAAGGAGCTGCGGCTGCTCCGCGGCAAGACCATCGAGTGCATCAGCCTGATCGGCCTGGCCGTCGGCAAGGAGAAGGTGCGGTTGTGTTCCCCTTCCTGTCTTTTCGCACTTTCCCTACGTGTGACGTATAGAAATTAATCTGGCATCCAGCCGTGCTCCGACAGAGCTAACATGTCTGTCTCTTGTAGTTCATGCCCGACGCCTCGGCCGTGATGCAGCTGCTCCTGAAGACCCAAACGGACTTCAACGACCTGGAGGACGACGATCCCCAGGTTGGTGCCCGGGACACTCGTGCATAACGGCGGTGCAAGACACCGGCTCCTCCTGTGTGTTTTTATTGTATTTTTATTTTTTATATCCTCCCACCAAAACAAACGTCATGTCATCGTGTATCTTTAGATCTCCTACATGATCTCGGCGTGGGCGCGCATGTGCAAGATCCTGGGCAAGGAGTTCCAGCAGTACCTCCCCGTGGTGATGGGCCCGCTGATGAAGACCGCCTCCATCAAGCCTGAAGTCGCTCTGCTTGACAGTAAGGCTCCGTCCGACTCTCCCACACTTGCATACTGCGTAGTAGGCGAGAGTAGTATGTAGTGATCATATTTCCACGTAGTATGCAACAAAAACATGATGGACTGTGATTTCTGGGACCAGACGGCGGGTTCTGTGTGAAAGCTAAACGCTCCTCTTCCTCCTCCAGCTCAGGACATGGAGAACATCTCCGAGGACGACGGCTGGGAGTTTGTGAACCTCGGAGACCAGCAGAGCTTCGGCATCAAGACCGCCGGCCTGGAGGAGAAGTCTACCGCCTGCCAGATGCTGGTGAGAACACGCACTCACACACTCTCACTCACTTTCACAGTTTTCCCAGATGCGGCCAGGTGTGAGCCTCTGCTGTGTGTTGTCATGGTTACCCCCAGGTGTGCTATGCCAAGGAGCTGAAGGAGGGCTTCGTCGAGTACACGGAACAGGTGGTCAAGCTGATGGTGCCGCTCCTCAAGTTCTACTTCCACGATGATATCCTTTTTTTTAGACCTGACCTCTGACCCCTCTGAGCTGTGTGGTTGACCCCTGGTCGCCCATCGTTGTGGCGGTGGTCCCTGTACGTGATCACGCTTACTATTATACGGCTACTCGCTAAAGAAATCAATGGCATGACAAAATATAACAATGAAGAATGATTTAAAATGAGTTTATTGCTTCCGCTTAAAAAAAATAGTCTTAGATTTTACAGTTGGAAATAGCGTCCTTATGTGACCAATCAGAATCGAGTATTCAACAAAGCCGTGTAATAAAATGATAAATGGTCACTGGCGCCACAGAGTCTGCGTCTGATCCACGCCAAAAGAAACGCTGTGAGAAACGCTGTGGCAGTTCCAAACCCAACAATGTCTCCCCATAATGACAAATCATTTCACGATTAATTACTAGACGACTACCAACACAATAACTAACATTTCAATGCTGCTATGCTTCCAAAATGGAGGCGGTCGTTGTGATGTGACGTCGCGATGCACAAGCCCTGTTGTCAAACTATCCCAAGTGGTGACCCTTGACCCCTGGCCTCCCTCCACGCGTGCGCGTCGCGGCAGCCGAGTCCATGCCCCTCCTGCTGGAGTGTGCGGGGGTGCGAGGCCCTGAGTACCTCACCCAGATGTGGCACTTCATGTGCGACGCCCTCATCAAGGCCATCGGCACGGAGCCCGACTCGGACGTCCTGTCTGAGATCATGCACGCCTTCGCCAAGGTACGGCCGCTCAGCCGCTCCGTAAATCCCACACTGCTCCGTAATCGTCTCGCCGGCGTCGTCGGCGCGTGCTAACTGACCGCCTGTTGTTCCTGCAGTGTGTGGAGCTGATGGGCGATGGCTGCCTGAACAACGAGCACTTCGAGGAGCTCGGGGGCATCCTGAAGGGCAAGCTGGAGGAACACTTCAAAAACCAGGAGCTCAGACAAGGTGAGTGGCCACGCCCCCTCCCTGACTGCCTCTCCCCCCAGAATGTGCTGTCCAATAGCTGTCCGTTGTGACTTCGGGTCCGTATCCTTGTTTGTGTGGCAACTAATAAATGTGTTGACATGCTTTGTACTTTTGGCTTGGTATTTTCGGTCGATTTTTAAAATAAAGGACCGAGCATTTCTAAAAAAAATATTTGGAAAAAAGACTTATTATGGTCTTCAGTGAATCATGTGGGACTCCAGCAGCACTGTTGTCAAAACAATCAATTCAAACTTTATTTATAGAGCAGTTTATGTACGAAACGGCAAATCGGGGGAGGGAAATGACGCAATAGGAACAACAAATGTGTTTAAAAATATACATTTCAGAGGTACACTTCACATGAGTCACCTTTCATGTGACTTAAATTACACATAATTACACATTAAGTGTTTAGAAGAAGGCATACTAAAAAAACACTTTTTTTTAAGCTTGCTCAATAAGTGCAATCAATGATTGTACTACTGTCAAATGACCACAGGTCAAATGTTCCAGAGGATTTGCCTCAATTAAACGCATACTTCTACTGTATAATCTCTCCGTCACAGCCAAACGACAGGACGAGGACTACGACGAGCAGGTGGAAGAAACGCTACAAGATGAGGTGACCGATTTCTCCTTGATCCTCACGCCTCTGAAGTGATCACTGTACCGCACAAACACTTCCAAAATGGCTGCAACCGCCAGAAACTATCAATGCGTCAGTGCTGTGCTGAAGTTCTTGAAATGTTGACGGCTGTTGAATGAAGTGACCATCTGTCACTTGTAGATGTTAATTGGAATATGATTCTTAACTTGTTCCAGGATGAGAATGACGTCTACATCCTGACCAAGGTGTCGGACATCTTGCACTCGGTGTTCAGCAGCTACAAGGAGAAGGTCCTGCCCTGGTTCGAGCAGCTCATGCCCCTCATCGTCCAGCTTATCGTGAGTCAGCGGTCTGCATAATACTTTCGAGGATTTGGCTGCTTTGCCAAGACCACAGTTTCATTGTTGACATTATAAAGTTGGGGTCTAGGGACCCCCGGAGGTCAGTGGCATATGGCCATGCGGTCCACAAAATAATAAAACCTCCTACATAATTTATCAAAAATAAAAAAAGTCAAAACACACTGGTATTGAACCACTACCAC
>JAOPJH010000124.1:349448-359615 GCA_027122575.1 Merluccius polylepis | reverse complement strand
CACTGTCTAACCCCTACCTGCTCCTTAATGACCTGTCTCTGTATTCACTGTCTAACCCCTACCTGCTCCTTAATGACGTGTCTCTGAAATCACTGTCAATTGATTTTGATAAAAGTGTGTGCTAAATTACAAAACATTAAATAACTATATTAATAACACCCCAAAATGTAGTTTTGAAATCCTGGGAGCATTTTAGTATAAAAGATGGACGAATGTATTTTGTGTTCACAAATAAGATGAGATAAGATGTATTTTCTTAATATAAGAAAGGAATGTGTGCGTCACAGCAGAATTACAGTAATAAGAATTAAAAAGTGATTGGATACACATATTTTTACATATTTGTACTTGTGTGTGCATCCTAAGGCTATTTATTACATTTTTGTGACTTAGTGGATTTGTGATGATTGAGATGATAATCGTCCTCCATATTTCCTACTTCAATATAACAGCTCCATTTGTAAGCCGTTCTTACTTTTATTCAGGCTACATTGAGCGACACTTTTAACCAAAAATAAAGTACAAAAGCCAGACGTTTCCCTCATAACCCTACCCATTAGCAGCCCTGGTGTCTCTGTCATCTCTGCATGTAGCTTCCTTCTGAAAGCGCTGGCAGCCATCAAAAGCTTTGGCAACGTATATATAACATATAACTCAGATCAATGAGCTAGTGGAAGCCAGCGCCAGGCGGCTAGGCAGTCTTTCGGATTGTACGGGCGTTAATGAGGATCATGAAAGGCAACGCATAGCCCCCGGAAAGCTAACGGCTATCTCTGTAGCATGACCACCCTGCAACAGGTGGCTAACGGCAAGATCTGTTGGGTAACAGACAGCTAACAGTTAGTGCAACAGACCACTAACAGCTAGCCCTGTAGCGTAACAGAAACACACACACTGACAGAAACTCACACGTCAATGCACAACACATGGCTTTAGTTGAGTTTTCTAAAAAGAAGCAAGCCCAGCTTGCAACAATGAAGAAGATTGAGTTATGGGAAAGAAGAGGAACGCAGTTTGAAGACCCACTTTAATGCCCCATATCTGGTTATAGTCTCTCTCTCAAACTCTCAGGAAAAATCCCCCTCACTGTTATAGACTCTCTTTCACACTCAGGAAAAAAAGCAGCTGTGTGAGAGCGGCTAAGGGTTTTCCGTGGTTAGTGAGTGACTTTTCTAAACTTTTCTCTCGCTTCTATCCATATGTTTTGTTGGTTCATTAATATCTTAATTAGTTTGGTTGGTTAGTTTGCTTTTCAACGTTATTTGTTTGTGTTGGTATATTTTCGGTAGCGGTGTTGATGTCCGCAGGTACGAGGTCGGGGCGGGGGGTGAACAGCTGTCACCGCAGCATGCGGTGAAGCGCTACCCCGCTGCTAATGTCTCTGTGGACGAGTACTTTGGCGGTGTTTGTGGAGGAGCTAGTTGGTAATGACTGTTGTGTTGACTATAAGTTTGCGTCTAGATTGAACACCATTGTTAGTTTTCCAGACAATGAGTATACCCCTGTTCTTCCACTGGTTAATCCAGCAAAGAAAATAATAATTTCTAATGTCCATGTTCTAATGTTTCTAATGTTCATTGGCAATGATGCGCTGCGGAAATAATTGGCCTGGTATGGAGAGCTTGTGTCACCAATAACAATTTTTGTAATAAGGCTGTAAATCCCGTCATTTAATATGTGAGAACAAAAGTTGAAGTTCCTCTGATGACTCTTACTCCACGCTCTGCTCGGAAGAGACACTGACTATACTTTTGAGCACATAAAAAGGTTTCTGGACCAAATTAATGGATCCAGAATAGAAAATGATCTCCCTGGACCCATTACTGCTTCCAATGGATTTTAAAATTGTTTAAAAATTGACGACCTCTGTTGGACTTTTAAAGGTGTTTTAATCTGAACAAGATCAGAGCTGTTCTTCTTGCCAAATCTTTACACTAACCCTCCACTCAGAAATCTCAGAAAACATTCAAAGAAAAAACATCTTAAAGTACATTTCCATAGTGGAAATGTTATTTGTGTCAATGTGAAACAGTTGATGTTATATCTCGTATGAATGTTGTATGTCATATACTTTAACAATGATATCTATTTATTGTTTCCCTGTAATCCAGACAAGGATGATGTGGAAAAAAGTCTAAATCTCTCTCTCTTGAAGACATCCTTATACTGTTAGTCTCTCTCTCATATGCTCTTGTTCTCTCTCTCCCAATATACTCTCTCTCTCTCTGAGGAGAGATGGTGATCTTTCCAAAGGTCATGCGAACCATTCATCTCAGAAGCTTCCAGCTTCTTTTCGTCTGGATGGCGTGTGATACCTTGCACCCGAGGCATCGACTAACGCACATCCCATAACCAGATCTTAGACCGCCATGCAGCGGACCTAACCTAACGCCATCGTATTGAATTATGGACCGCTGTATCTGCCAGCGCTGCTTTTAAAGCCATTTCCTCCGCACAAACAAGCAGTAAAGGGCGAGGGTGTTAGCGACGGTGGCGTGTAATATCTTTAGACATGAAGAATGGGATCTGGTGGTGGTTAAGTAACCCGTCAAGGAAGCCTTGCTTCGACTGGGTTCTAGAAAGTCTCCCGTCCCCACCACACTACGCTCTTTTTATTTATTCATACCAATTTCCCAGAAATGTCCGCAGATGAATGAAAGGGTATTTCTCTGCATTTTTTGAGCAACTTTAATGTTTCTAATGGAGCAGTCAGCCGTGATATCGTGATTCTGCTGTGCATTCCAACAAATAAGCGATTTCATGTTTTCAAGTAGTGGTGGCAAGAAAGTGATATATGATAATTCAAAATGGCGTATCCACTCACTGTGAAATTAAGATAGGCCTACTTCTTCTTTCTTTACGCAAAAACATAAAATCTAAGTATTAGACGTATATTCATGATTTCTATTAAGCTTTAAGTGTCTGACAATTTTGTCTAGTGTCATGATCTATAGGTTCAGAAAAGTTAACTTGGCTTATTGTTGTCAGGGTTATTTTTAATCGAATACCTAAATGAAACCATGTCTAACCTAATACCTATACTAATAAAGCATACATTTATAAATAAAAATAGTAGCATTGAAAATGCTACTAATCTTGTCATTCCGACTCCTAGAGCACTGTTGAGAAACTAGGTTGTGCAGTACTTTTTTGTGGCTACTCCAATTTTGATAGAACACTTTTGCATATCGCTTTGGATGAAAGTATCTGCCTAGGCGACTAAACGTAAACGTAATACCTAAACTAAACCATCCTTACTTAAGTCTCTTTAGACCATTTCAAGTATTATACTTGAATATAATCAAATCCAAAATTGCCATCTCAAATTGTGCATGCTATCATGGGAATATGACTAGGGAAGTGGCGATAGTTCTGGTCTTGGTAATGAGATAACGGTCGGTTGTACAGTGGGGACTTGAGAGCCGATCCAGGATTCACTTCACACCCAATGCTGAATGTCACTTGGTATTTCAGCATGATTCTCCTCCCTGAATATTCAAAAGGTTATCAGTAATCACAAGTGGTAAAGAATGCTTAATGCGTTCAAATTTGAAACTGCCAAGTTTCTTCAACAGCAATTTCAATGAGTTTAATAAAATAAACATCTTTATCATGTCAAATATTGATTGTAAATGTTTAACTCCAAAAGTCCAAACTAATTCTGAAATAAAATAATAAAATAAAATATGTCAGTGATCTTTAAACTGTAGTAGTACTTAAAATGTACTCTGGTTGACACATCTAGTACATTAACTGAAAACAA
The DNA here is from genome assembly GCA_027122575.1 of Merluccius polylepis. Classification (NCBI taxonomy): domain Eukaryota; kingdom Metazoa; phylum Chordata; class Actinopteri; order Gadiformes; family Merlucciidae; genus Merluccius; species Merluccius polylepis. The sequence goes on along the minus strand of JAOPJH010000124.1, from coordinate 355,852 downwards.
CAGATGTACAAATATTTGATTTGGTCTGCCAGTGTGTGCGCCGGCATGTATGTATCTATGTGCCGTATGTATGTGTCTGCCGGTGTGTGTGTGTGTGTGTGTGTGAGTGATAGTCAAGCTAATTAGGGTGGTGTGCAGGTCACGACGGTGTGCTGATATTTGGCCCATTTCAACCAACACTCGGTCATCCTCAGCTGGCAACAACTACACCCACCTCATCCCCCCCTCAATGCAGTACAACCTGGACCTCCCTCTTGCTCCTCCACCTATGCCCCCCTACCAAAAAACAAAACAAAATTATAAGATGGTGGTTTAGAGCAATCAATTTATTTATCCTCAACAGCTCTGGTTTAGGCACAACATAACACGAACATTTCACGCTTAAAAAAAGGAAAGTCTAGCCTAGTACGGCTGCAAATGCTAAACGCTAAGTGAAGATGTTCTTCTAAATAAGTAAATAAAGATCTGACACATTGAATGTGTTCTTTTTAGCATGGTGTATTTTTCCGTTGGGGCAAATTCGTGGCAAATGGTTCTCCACTTTAACCGACTCTCTGACAGATATCTGATAACTTTTTTGTAGCATGCGAGGCCAAACGAGATGCAGCCTAATCATTATTCCATCTGAACGTTTCTGACCATGCAGGCGATTCCTCAGCGCGGGGAAGGCGAGCGGGAGGATATTCTCTCTGTTTCTGTTCCAACTAGCCGCTAAAGCTAAAGTGTTTAAGGCAATCTGCTGGCTCCACAGAAGCTTGCCCAACTCAAACAGTCGTTTTTAATGAGATATTCCCAGCTATGATTTATTCTGATAGGCGCACACTGCAATGCTGGAAATATTCATGTCCAACGCTATCTTATGAAAACACAGAATATTTCTACAGCTGTGATAGGCCTCGCTCCGCACCTCCTCTTGCTCTCCTTCTCACTCTCTAGTTCTTTTATTTCTCTTTCTTTCTCTCTCCTGTTCTAGCTTTCTCTCTCTCTCGTTGGTTTTGGCGCGTAGTGCCACCAAGTGGTTAGACTGTTGGATATTGGCACTGCAGCAGGAGTCTCTCTCTCTCTCTCTCTCATACAATGTGTGAGCGTCTGCGGAGGCGGTCGATGTCAGAGATCAACAGAGTTTTCTCACTAAGGTTTGGTTATTTTCAAATTCACTGTTTTGCTCTTGCACTTTTAAAATAAGAAAATATGGCAGCAGCCAATTGTAAGCTGGTTGTTTGTGCACAAAAAGCAAATGTGAGAAATCTTGTGTGCCGACATGGCATTAAGGTGCCATGCCGGTGTGGCGTTCTCAGCAGAAGAGTGTGGGTATGATAGTATTAAAGCCACAACTAGAATGAACAACGCTGTAGTTATTTTTCTGGATTCTATAGGTAATAGGATACTCCTGTGGAACGTGGCATGGTTTGGACAAACACGCACTCGTCAGTATTTCCACTTGCTGGAAATTCAAGAAAATATAAAAGAAAAAGGGCTCTGTTATAAAAATCTGTAAAAAAAAATATATATATATATACTAATGATATATAGATATTGGATATCAGAGTTTGAATAATGTTTTCATACTGCTTTCCCCGCCCCCAACACTTTTCATTATTTCTAAAAGGGGAACAATCAGGCTCTGTATTTTCTAATATAAGAGTACTGCTTAATATCTGTGTTGTGAAAAAAATCACTGTCTGCATCAACATCATAAACAACATCATCATAAAGTGGAGAACCATTTGCCCCGAATCAATCAACAAAAGTTGAGCCGATGACATCATTGGTCCGGCATTTTGTGTTCTCCATTGGTCTGATTTGAAAAAATAACATCAATGGTCCAACTTCTCTGTGAGTTGATGTTGCTGACCGCGTTTTTTTTCCATTATTATTAGTATTAATCAGTACTCTTGTATTAGACTGTATACACAATGCAAAACCATTAGAGTTTAAATATTGGATGATTTTCTTTCCCCGACTAAACAGTAAAGACTTGAAGGAAATCTAAATTAAGCAAATAAACATCATGTCCCACAGTATACTCTCTCTACCCAAGTTTGTATTACTGTTTCCCTCTTTCCATTTAAGATACGGAGCCATTATGTCAGCTTTTATATCTGACCTTCAAGTGACTGGGATCCAGTGTGCTGCAGATCTGTTTAAAAAATCTGCCACAACTGACTGAAGCTAAAAAAAAAACAGTTGGACCTTGGCCTCACACTGGAGGAACCGACCACAGCTATCGGACAACTGGCCTCTGGGCGTGCTCCAGGGATTAAGGATCCCTTTCAGTCGACTTTTATATACAATTCTGGGAGTCGATTGGACGAGTCCTATATAAAGTACTTGACTGCCATCAGGAGGGCTCCCTACCAACCATATACTATTCTATCAAATCAAGACGCTGCCTGTCTGTCACTGTGCAGATTACAAAATACTATTTCTGGAACAGCTAAATTGGCCATTTGGCTAAAAAGGAAAAAATCTCAAGGGTCAGTTTAGGACCTGAAAGGACTGATGATGGAGCATGCATAATATAAATTGGTGGGCAACATAGAGGCTCTTAGCCTTTAGAGTACTGTAATGATTGTGTGCTTCCTTTTGAAAAATATGTCTGTTTTGTCTGCTTTCTAGTGTTACTTCTTGTTTATTTTGTAGTTTGTACAACAAATTATTTAACAGTGTTTGGTTCCTGTATTTTATTGAAAATCTGTGATCTATGAATCTATCTCATGTTCTGTCCTCAAGAAACCCTCTTCATCTCTCTCTCTCTCTCTCTCTCGTCGTCTTTTTCTCTCGTGCCCACGCGTGAGCGGATGTACGTGAGTGTTTGCCGTGGTGAGTGTGGTTTTTCTAAAACTTGACTCTGCTATTAATTTTTTTACATTTTTTTAATGTTCTGTTGGTTTATTAGTAACTTATTTAGTTCAGTTGATTAGTTTGCGTTCATCGCATTTTGCTGTATTTTTGTTAACCTTGTTACCCGGCAAGGCAGAATGCCCACAGGTACAAGGCGGATGGGGAGAAGCTTTCACGGCAGCATGCGGTGAAGCTCTCCCTGCTGCATAGGGAGAAAGCGGGATACAACTCTGTAAAGTTTGCCCGAGAATGAATAGTGCCGTTGTTATTTTCTTTGAGCACGGTGAACAAGTTGAACACTGTAGTGGAGAGTGGAGTGGTAATTCGCAATTTATTTACCCAGTTTCTTCTGCTGATTAACCCAGTAATTAACCTAGTAAACAACGTTTTGATTTCTAACGCCCCCCGTTTAACGCCCCGGTGCTAAGGAGAGAACTGGGCAGGTACAGACACCTAGTATCGCCAATAAATATGGTTTATTTAGGGGGCAAATCCCCCCACTTAAAATTATTTCTTTCAGAAGACACGTGTTGGCTGATCTCAATCTGGCTCTGAAGTTCAAAGCAGACATTTTGATTGCACCACGTTTGCCACATTGGTACCATCACATCGGATCACTTGACATGTTTTATCGTGGACAGGAGGGGCATTCAGGTCGCTCCTGCCCGCAGTTGGACGGTGGATGGTCCTCCCCAGCTGTTGCCAGCGTGCCCCTGGCTGCTGAACACCGGTGCCAGCTACTAGTGATGAGCAGAGTAGGCCTATAAATGAAAATGAGGTGGCACAGGACAGGCAGGTGGAGAAAAAGTCTGGCCTTGGGCTGCAGACCAGCCAGCAGCCCATAGTGGAAGAGGAGGACGAGATCATCGTGATGGACGATGATTTCATGATTTCATGATTTCATAAAAAGGTTCTTCCTATGATGAGTCTGATGTTGACCGTCTGATTCTCATCCCCAAGAAGGTACTGATTATTCTTTTGAATGGATTACATTTTAATAGATGATTGGACTAACAAAAGGGCACAGAATAAAATTAGGAAATCTACATTATTACATACACGTTATTACATACTGATACATTATTACATACACATTACTCATTGACTCAGTAAAATGTATAGGCCTTAAGAAACATCACCAGAGAGCAATCTTTCAAGAATTATTTAACTGATTTAGAAATCAACAAAACGTTCAAAACATGCCTGTTCGGAACAGGCCGTCTGGCAAAATGCACCACTTCTGAAACAGTCCCGGTGGGGTATGAAGCCATGTGGAGGATGAAAAACCAGTGAGTTGTAATGGCAGAGTGGCTGTTCCTGTATCTGCTCATGCTCAGACTATAGTGAAATGGAGATTGGTTGTAACATGCCTGTAAAGGCCCACTGCAGACATAGGTGAAGACTTGCTCGCAAAACGTAGGTGAAGACATGCATATCTGCACCCCATTGCTGCTGCACAGAGCGTAACTTTATTCAAAGTTTATTAGTATTGAACTTGTCGTGTCCAAATTGCACCAAATTCGACATTGCATGTCCTTGGGTCCCCAGCAATACACCCGCAAAGTGTGAAGTAGATTGGATGCACAGTTCTAGAGATATGCAAAGGACATACATACATACATATACATACATACATACATACATACATACATACATACATACATACATACGTACGTACGTACAGAGATACTTCGCTTTATAATTAGATAAGTGTTTATTTTATTGCAACCTGCCCTTTTAACATCATGTGTGATTTCAACCGTAGTGCTTGAAAGGTACATGGGGCAAAGGATTGTTTTAAAAGAGCTTCTCTTTCAACGTTGATGATAAGAGACTGGATGTTTTATATGTGAAAAGAACACACAGTACCCTAGATAACGAAAGACGGTGGAAGAAAGAATGGAATGGAGATGTTTTTTAAAGTATTTTAACAGTGGTGGAGTGGGCAGATTTTCGAGCCATGTGGAGGTGAGTAAAAGGTTGTGTTTTAAAAGGAAAAGCACAATATGATGATATGAAATGGTTGTTATCAATATTTATGCCCCAACCTAAGGGACTGAAATGTTGTTTTTGCCACATTGCTGCCAATGTGACAGTGAGAAGTATTTGTTTTTAGGCAGTGATTTTAACTGTACTGAATTTAGAATGGACAGAAATCACCTGCCTCATCTTGCCTCTCTGAGGTGACTCACGTCTTACAGCGTCTTGTGAGTTGAGAGATGTGTGGAGAAGCCTTCACGGGAACCAGAGGCAGTACACCAGGGTTTACACTAAAGACAATGTTTTATCACTAGCTAGGCTAGATAGGTTTTATTGTTTTAATCACCACCTCAATATTTTTAGAAGTAGCTCTAATGTTCCTGTTGGTCTTACTGATCATTGTATGGTCCACTGTTTTTCTTCTAATAATGTAACACCAAAAAGGGCTTTTGGGCATTTTATCACTGCACTTTTAGCTGATTGGAATGGAGAGATGCTTTTAAATACTTTTGGTATGAGTGCAGGAAGACGAAGGGTCTAACTTCTTGCAGCAGTGGTGGGATGTGGGCAAGTGCCGGGATAAACAGTTCTGTCAACAGTATACTCTCAGCAGAGACAGCCAGGTCAATGAGAGAACTGGAAGTTAGTGGCTCTGCAATCTCCACAGGAAGTCCACAGGAAATCGAGGCCATATTGAGGCACTCACAGCCAAAAAGACAGCTTTGAGCAGCCTGCTAGGCATTAAGACACAGGGGGCGCTGGTCAGGTCCTGTGTCATGAACATTATGCACATGAATGCCCCATCTCACTATTTCTTCAGCCTTGAGCACAAGAATGGTCGGAAAAACGCAGGTATGCAGCAGTTTTTTTTTATAAAAGCTTAAAAAACAGGTGAATACAGAGACAACTCTGAGAGGGCCTAGTCTTGAGGGCCTCTCTCAGGTTCAGCCCAACACAGCCCTAGAAGAGGTGCTGAGTGCAGAGCAGCTGCAGGCAGCACTCCAGAGCTTGCAGAGTGGCAAGGCAGGCCTTGACGGTCTGCCTACCAGCTGATTTCTATACATCTTTCTGGTCTGCTATTGCGGAGATGTCAGAGACAGTCTGGCTTCAGGAGGGCCATCATCCTGCTGCCTAAAAGACAGACCTGCAGCAGCTGACAATCTGGGAGCCAATCCCTCTGCTGGGCACAGATTACAAGCCGTTGTCCAGGGCATTGGCTACAAGGCTGGAAAAGGTAATGACGGAGGTCATCCATTCGGACAAGTCCTACTGTGTGCCTGGCAGGCTAATGTCATGTGGATTCTGGATATTTTGAATGTCTCTGGTTCATTGGGAGTAGAGACTGGTCTTATTTCCACAGAGCAAATTGCAGACTTTTGGCTTCAGCCCCTGATTTAATAGCCATGATCCAGGTTCTGTACTGCGCCATTGAGAGTACGCTGAAGATCAACAGTGGAGTGCCCCTTTTAAAGTACAGAGGTGTGTGAGGGAGGAGTGAGGTCTTTCAGGGATGCTGTACTCTCTATAACCCCTGCTTCACAAAATGAGAACTTAATTGTTGGAGTTTGAGTTTGTTTTCT
>JAOPJH010000124.1:330295-347217 GCA_027122575.1 Merluccius polylepis | reverse complement strand
TTTGTGCCATCTGCAGTGAACATTCTCAACCAGAGTATCTTTAAGTGAACTCTGTTGCTGCTGTAGGATACCGTATCTATTCTTTGTATTGTGTTTATTTATTGATTGTATTTATTGTCTGCTTTATGTGCTGGCTGACTGTCAAGATGGCAAAAGCAAATTTCCAATTGTGTTTTTAAACCATTGGACAATAAAGTCTTCTTATCTTAATCTTAGATTTGCCTTCAGTGTCCTATCTAGTAAAGAGGAGTCACTGATGTCACGTCAAGTGAGTGGTTGAGACTTGACCTGGATCATGTGACATGCATGTTCGCTGAACATGCAAGGCAGTCATGTAAGAGCAAGAAGAGGAGTTAACTAAAATAACATTGTCCGTGTTTATATAAAACACAACATAGTACCAGGAGTGGTGTCCCATCTAGGGACTCTTCATAGGATCACAGATCGTACTGTGTAATAACTGCAGTAGCCAATACAGAAGATATAAGAGACACCTAGAATGTACGTTAGTGTAAATCAGGTGATCTCGGGTTAAACACACCCACTGACGACACATCAGTACACAAAACGCCTACACACAGCTCACATCAGAGCCATTGAATTAAGGAGGTCTTGTATAAGGGCTCCACAGAGGTTGAAATGTAAATGCAGAATATTGTTTGACTTGTCTTCGCATACAAAGTGTAATTTGGCCTTAATGGTCTGACAGTCAGCCAAATGCTCTCTCAACTCTCCATCCTCTTATCCTTCCTCCTTCCTCTCCATTCTCTTCCCTCTCTTTTCTCCCCATTCTTTCTCTCCTTGCCTTCTCACCTTTCTAGCTCATCTAAAGGATTGTATTCAGGAAAATAGAATTTCACGAAGATAGATGAAAACAGTGAGAGTACAAATAAGGTGGTTTCAACATTGTGCATCAGGACTATCGCTGTTCACCCGAAGAGAAAACACCATGCGCTATTTTGGGTGACGGCTCGCTAGAAAAGAAAAAATATTGCTACCTGTTCTATTCATGTTTATTAAATTACCAACCCATTGTTATAAGTAGGTAGAGCTTTTGGTATCTTTTGCCTTCGTCTAAATGAAATAGCTGCTAAATACGTTCATCATTAAAACCCTTCTTTATAAAACCATTAACCCCCCGCTTGCCGCAACCTCTTATTTAGATGGCCGCAACTGACTAGTGGGAGCGCCACCATAGAAAACTAAATCAGCGGCAGCGCATGTTTGGACTTGACCTGAACGTTCCGTTCCGCTTAAAAAAGACAGTCAAGGCTGGATTACACTTCAAATTCAAATTCAAATTCAATTTATTTGGATAGGGACAATGCACATTAATGAGCATCAAAAACATTTTTGCAAATATGCCGGATTATAGCAAAGCTGCTAGTTTGCATCCGTAGTCCCTGAAAATAATAAAAGGAAATACTATGTATTATGGAAATACAAATATTAAAGACAACGAATAAATAGATAAAATAGAAATAGAGAAGAGAACACACACACAGCACAGTACATACCAGACCCAGACAGGATATAACAATACAGTAAAGAGTAATGTTCAAGTCTTCACAAGTCCGGTTAGTGGTCACAGTTTTGATGTGATCTAAGCCATTGTTTTAGATTTCCTTTAAAAGAGGAGAATGTGGGGCATTCCCTTATTGTGGAGGGAAGACTGTTCCAAATGTCCCCCCCCACAACGGACAACACGTTCCTCCCATACGTGGTGCGCCTGTGGGGAATGTCACAGTCACCTCTGACACAGGCCCTGGTGCTCATACCTCCCAGAGCCTTTTTCCTTATAAATTCATTCAGTGGCGGTGGAGCGAGACCATTGAGACTCTTATATATGAAGCAGGCAAATCTAAAAGTTTTAAAATTATGGAAGCTGAAAAAGTTATATTTTTTAAGAATCTTGCAGATATGGAATGAGATGGGTTTTTTATCCAGAGTTTTTAGGGCTTTTTTATAGAGAGATTCTATCGGTTTGAGTGCTGTCGTGCATGCCAGTGACCAGCTCGTTAAACAGTAGTCTATGTGTGAGAAGATCATACAATGTAAGAACATCAAAGCTGCACTGCTGGTTAATGAATTCCTGATCTGTCTGAAATTTGCCAGATTATATTTGACAGAGTTAGACACTTTTTTGATGTGTTTCCTGAATGAGAGTGTCGAGTCCAAGATGACTCCCAAGTATCTGAACTCGCTCACCAAAGCGAGTTCCTCCCCTCCCAGAAAGACACCAGAATGGTCAGTGTTTGGCGGCCTTTTAGCAAAGATCATACAGATGCTTTTTTTGACATATAAAGAAAGACATTATACTCACTGTAATGTGGCTGTCATGTGCATCTTCAGAGCCTTTGTCAAAGTCGTAGTGAGAGGAATTTTCATTCAGGTTCTGTGTTTAAGAAAAGAATACAAAGTATTGATTAACCTTTGTTACATGCACAGTCGCCAGCCACCAACAGTCACCACCAACAGGATGTAACATGTTCTATGTATGTAACCTACTAAGTACTATAAACACACAAATACAATTTACACTTTGTGCTTAAACCAAAATGCTCAACAAATCTTGAGCTGGCTGGGTTGATACCAGCATTAATAATCAAATATGTTATTGCACTATTTTGTAAGTGCTACCGGCCAGAATCAGTGTAAAAAGTTGAAAGCATTGCTAAAGAGTAGCCTACATTGTCCAACTAAACACCTCACAGTTGAAACTTACAGTCTTCTGCTCCTGACAAACTTTGTTGTCCACTGAGAGGAACCCAAGGTTCAGAATCATCATCGGTTACCTAAAAAAATAAAAAAATAAATAAATAAGGTGTTGTAAATCCAGTGCACACATTTCTCTGGCAGTGGTGCACTCCACCCCTCTGCCAAAGCACAAACACATTGTGCATGGTTTCATCTCAAGTGGGAATCAATATTTGGCTAACTATGTTGGCATTATTAAAGCAGACAGTAACTGTATATGTGACACCCACAAATGTATGGTCACAATTGTTGTTTGAATTGTGTATTTTTCAATGCAAATGGCCAGATTTAAGTGTGTTTTCTATGCGTTTCCTCAACTCAACCACAAGAGGGAGTATCACCAAAAGTGAGCGCTAGTGGTAGTAAACTTCGCCAGGCCTTCGTTCCTCAGACAGAGGACTGCCTGCTGAACGAATACAACTGACGATTGTTGTCTGTACTTTTCCTGTACAAAACAGGTAACTCATGCTGAGGCCTGTAACATATAGCTAGATATTACTTCTTGATTTATAAAAAATCATATTGTCATGCAATATTAAACACTTATCACACATCGCAGAATTCCCTCACATTATGCAGGCCTTTTGTACACTATAAGTGAATGACAGCATCATCAGAATCACTTTCTGAGTTACATTATTTATCACAACTATCTTGCTAACTACCACTTAAACCCCATTCATTGTTGAGCGGAGTGCCTTAGTGCTCTTGACTTTTGTTTTCTGTATCCACTCTACATTAAATATCTTAGCTGAAAATAGCCGATAAACTCACAATTGTGAGCTTGTCAATCTGCTATTTAAAGTTTTCCAGCACTTGAAACTTATATTGACCTCTTCTGTAGTTCCTGATAGTCTTTCTGAAGATGGTTCACTTAGGGGGATCAAGGCATCAGAACTGGCATGAGCTCTTGGCTAAACGAAGGAGAGGACAGTTTTAATGTAATGACTGCAACAAATTTGACCATAATCTGTATCTCAACGACAGTCTAAAAAAGTACATTGCAAGATCACTCACAATATTGTCATTGCCAAAATGTAGTAGGCTACACATATTTTAAGATATTGATGAAGAAAATAAGAAGAAAAATAGTTCTTCTATTTTGTGACAAGTAGGATGTTCTGGCTAAAGACAGCACAGCACAAATTTTACATTTACATGTTTAAAGTTCATGACTTACCAGATCCTGGTTTGGCTGATCTCATTTCTTTCCTGGGTGCAAGTGATAGAAAACACTGATATTTACATTTTATCTTCCTTTGAAAACGCCAAAGGATGTAAATGTTTACCTCCAGAGCTTGTGGTTGCCCCTCTGAGGAAATACATGCATCTATGAAATAAAAATGCTACTGTGACGTGATCATATCAATAGATGCAATGGTGGGTCGCTACCCAGAAGTGGGTCGTGGACAGCCGGTAAAAAAAAAAGTAAATAATATTTAATGTGCATCTAATGTTAGACGTGTCTTTTATTTTGGAAAAATAACTTATCTTCTCATTTTATGGCCATAATTACACGGAAGCTTTGCCTGACCTACATATGCAGTTTTTCAACCAAATATGTGAAGAACAATAAAATAATGCCCTTTCAATACAAAAGATCCCATGCGTTTTTGCCTCATTTTCCTCAGGCCTGCCACTTAGCAAAGCAAAGACCCTCCAGAAAGTTGAGGGAAACCTGTCATTTAATAGAAATAGTATTTATGAAGTTATGCTGTCACTTTGCTCTGTGTGCTCCTGACCCCTGTACTCTGTTCTACACCGCCTGTTGTTTCTCGGCTGCCCCCCCCCCCCCCAAGACCCCAGAGTCCTTTGATTGGCTAGAATACGTCCACTGGTTGGTTGAAAAAGAAACTAGTCTGCCTAGTAACGATTGTCCATTCGTCGACTGCGTATGGAGTCGAACATCTATTTTTCAATTGGTCTTTTACGTGGCGGCATAGAACACTGAAGTGTCGGACAGACACAAACCACACATCTCCGTTTTCAGTGGAATCCTGGGAAAACAGTGCAAAAAACACATCTCACTATCATAAACCGTTTCAGAGATATTCACAGATTTGTAAAACTTTTGACTTTTTGGGCGGATCCGCCCAATCCGTCCTAACACACTCACTCATGCCATGGTGCTAGAAATCATTTTGAGACAACAGATAGTTAGCGTTATCATGTGCTGTATAAATCAGCCAGTATCAAGCCAAAAAAATAAATAGATAAATTTAAAAAAAACTAACCTTTTTTTCCATAGTTGTCTTGTTCTTCTTGGAATATCCGTTTGATCAGAATCCGGGAGAATATATTTCCTTTTCAAATCGGACTCGGTCCATTTTCTTCGTCTGTCTGTGCTGTACTCTACGTTGCACTTACGGCGCCGACTGCTTCGACCAGAATGCTTAGCGCGGCACAGAGCTCGCGCATGCACAATGCTTGAGCGGGATAGTGTGATCCTGACTAATACCTGGAAAACAATCAGTCACAGCAGTAGACTCTTGTATGTAATGGAACCCTGTTTACTACTCCAGCAAGTAGCCCAAGCCTTAGTAACGATCTAGCAACGGAGACTTTCTAGTCCCGTCAAAGCTTATGGAGATCGTGGAGTTTCCCAAACTGAATAAATAGCGCACATATAAACACTAAACTGCTTTGTTAGTTTAGTCTTGTCGTGACTAACATGTCTGCTGAAAAATATATTTTTCCATGGACAGACTGGCCTCCTAACTTCATTTATTTTGAAGCCTGCGCCGTATCAGCGACTCGCCGGAACAGCTGACGATCAAAACATTTCCAGTAACTCCACAGAGTTGTAAAGTCCAAAAGTCAAAATGTATTGAACAAAGATCGATGGAATCATTTCCAGCATGAACATCATGTTTTTATCTAACGGAATATTCCTCTTCAGTCCATATTAGTTACTATCTGACGTGCTGCACACAAACGAGGTACACACCTGTATTAACGAGGTGCTCTAACAGCTTCGTAACACACAGAATATTCATTAAAGAAAGCTGAAATTGTAAATTCAGATGTATTACTTTATTGAAGTTGACTTCCAGTGGACTTAATCGTATTTGTTTACATGTTATAGATTTTCAAGACGTGACAATGTGGAGATGGCGGAGGTCTAGTTGACCAATCAGATTGCTCGATCGGACCTACTTGTTGTATAATCAGACTTATTTAACTTATTTCCTACCAGTTATTGTATTAGCATATCAATTCAATCCATAGACACATACATAATTGAAAAAACATGGCACTACTACTTCTAAAGAAGTCTGAAAATGAAAGTTTATATTTGTTCTGTAGTATTTATTATTCATTGTAATGGTTTTCATTTTTGGCATTAAGAAAATCTATCCTTTTACACGAATGTAGAAAAAGAGGCTACACTCGGAGCTGCTGAGCGGGAACTCTATCCAGCTGACATGGGCAAGAGGGTGAGAAAAGCAAAATGCCTGGACTTTGGTGATGGAGATACCAGTTCTGGGAACAAAGCTTTTGGCTGTGGACATCCAAAACAGGTAACTAAACAGCAGAGATTGATATCACATTAGAGATCATTTGTATATGTATTGGATTATCCATGCTTAAATATTAAAAATGAACATCTTTGCCCTATAGAAAATGGGCAAGGTTGCTGCACAAAGACAGGAGCAGGAGGAACTACTGTCAGAGGACAGTCACTGCAGCCCCGGTCCAGCAGAATCGTCAAGCCAGGACAACAAGAAACTTACCAGAGACCTGCAGAACCAGATCAAGGCCTTACAGAAAGAAAACACCAAACTGCGGAACATGGTAGCTAAAGGCAAGTATTGAGTATTATATCATCAAATATTACCCTATTTCAAATGGTATTAATCTATTTTAATAATAAGTAAATTGATTTGTAGCTTCTTAGACAGGTTTAGCTCTAAATGGGTTAATATTAAAAAACACTGGAGATGTGGTGTTCAGGCACATATTGGCTTCTATGGTTGCCGTCTGTATAATCTTGTAGCACTTTTCTCAGAAATTCCAGCGTTGTTGGTGGACGTGAGAAAGCTTGTCTCCATCAACAACACCACCAACAAAGATGTTGACAACCGCCCCACCACAGATGTTGATGACCCTGATGCTGAGAGTGACGGCCCAGGTGAAACGTCTCTTTGCACACCTTGCAAACCTTCACAAGTAAGTATTTATTAATTGGTAAATTTCAAACAAACATTAAGACTTAAAGCATTATTGGCCTTCTATTGCTTGTGGCAAATGTCTTTGTTTTTGCCCTTCTTTGCATTCTATTGCTTGTGGTGATTTTCCTTGTTTATTTGTTTGCTTATGCTCTTTTTTATTTATTTGTTTACATAAGGTGAAAATCGGGAATGACCGAACCGTCACTGTCTCATCACATTGTTGGGAGACTGCAAGATCTTGTACCACCGCCAATGGGATGGCACGGGTGCTACTGATGGGGCTCTTCAGTGTGGATGTGCTGCTCCAGTCCAACCTCAAAGGAGGGGTCAGCAAGCTGGATCCCTCTGCTGAGCGTCGGCAGGCTCTCGACCCGATTAAAATTAAAGCTTTACTAGGTAAATAGTTTTCAGAGCTGGTGCTTTCCAGTTTTGATTGCATCTCTGCCAGACGGGGGGAGCGGGTTGAGATTTTCGCAAACCAGAGGGGCAGAAGGAGGAGTAAGGAGGGGGAGAGTAATCATTGTTGTTCTGTTCCACAGATACTGTTGTAAACCAGTTTCCGACGGCCAAGGAAGCTGATGTCAGAAAATCCATCAACAGTAGAATCTGCGAGCTAAGACACCAGGTGAAGCGCAAAAGTGTGTGAAGTTATATAAGATAAGTTGTTTAAATGAGTGAAGAACCAAGATTGGCTCCAAACCAGGATAACGGACTGTCCAATTTATTTATTTACTTTTCCACGGTTCCCAAAGGTTCTTGAAAGTTTGTATATGATGTGTTTATGCATTATTATTTGTGTATTTTGTTTCTAGATATTTTATTTATATTTTATAACAGCACTGCTGAAAGTTTGAAAATGACATTGGTCATTGAAATGTTGAAATATTTTGTATATTTTCTGTTCAATGGCACTCTTTAAAAATGTTGCACTGCTAGAAATGTAGAGTCAATCACATTTCCTTTGTCTGACCATATGCAAGGCCTCTTGTGGTTTTAATAGGCCTGTGTAGTTTGGGTTTAGTATCTGTGCCTAATTAAAAGAAAATAAAGTTGGCTTTTGATAGATTACCCATTAGTCTGTGTTAATATGTGGTATAAAGGTTTGCACATCAGTGATTCTTGAGAACAGGGACAAAACATGTCCGTGACATAAATCACAGTTTTTTGGCTAAAAATATTCAATATATATATAAGAAAATGAACCCAAACAATAACCAGGACAAGGGTAGCACAACAAATTATGTTTTGATGTTGTCTTAAATTTAGTTTTTATTGTAAATGATATGATATGTGACCTTTGCCTAGGAAAACCCATGTCCGGAAGCAGGTCTCACCAAACTCCAATAGTTTAAAAAGTCCAAAAAGTAATATAAAATTGAACTTTATCAATATTATGTGTGAGTATAGTAGTATTTATTTCAGTAATAATAAAGAAAATCCATTTTGAAATCTTTTTAATTTACTTTCTGGTCAATTGAAAATGTGTCCTGAGTTTTCGTCAACACCATCAGACTATTTTCTTTTGGAAAAAATCAGGAATAATTTAGGGCAGCTATAACTCAAAGGACCCCTTTCCCTCCTCCTTGGTCTTCCTGGTGACATGACAACATTTGAGCTCTGGTAAGATTTCAATAATACTTTGTATTTCATATCTATTTACTAATGCACACATGTCACAACCTGTACGTATCAACTCCAAAGTGACTAAAAGTCAACATTTGTGTAAAAGTTTCTGCAATATAGCTTCCATTTATATAGATTGGTTGGACCATGACCAACATGTGAAAAACAAGATGGCTCCTGTGAGAATCATGCATGATATAAGGAGAAATGTGCTATTTTGTCAACACCATCAGACGTCAACACCATCAAAATTTGTGTCTGACGCTGACGTGTTGACTGCTGTCTTTTTTGTGTCCAATTTAAGCATTTCAATGTAGTTTAGACCAATTATATCATTTCCTATGCATTTTACCACTATTGCATTGTTGTTTCATGTGTCCCATTCAAACTAGTTGTGATGTACAGTGGCCTACTAGAATGTGTTTCATAAAGTCACCGCCAATCTGATATGTAATGAAGTGTTGCATGCTTATCTATAACAAAGAACTGATTGTAGAATGGTATACATTTCAGGCTAGGCTAGAATGGCTAGACAGCAGTTGTCCATGGAGGAGCGAAGGAAAAGAAACAGAGATTATCAACAGAGAAGGAGAGAAAAGCTTAATAGCCAGCCTGAGTTGAAGGAGGAGTTCCTCATAAAAGAGAGGGAAAGATGGAGTAACAGGGTGAAGGAGGGCAAAATTAAAAAGATCAGTACTTTGGACGAGAGAGCAAAGAGACGTAAGAGAAAGTTTTGGAAACAGGCACAGAAAGAATCAAGGGAACGAAAGAAAAGAGCCGAGAAAAGCCAGCAAGATGTAGATACTCCGCCACAGAGTCCCTTAGATAACAGCGTTGAGGAGCAAAGGAGCAACAGACAGCTGCATGCTGGCTTGAGGGAGAGAGCTAAAACTAGAAAAAAACATTCCAGAGAGACAAAAGCATTGCAAGACAAACTTGAGAAGTTGGCAAAAAAAGCTGACAAGCTGAGAAAACGACTTAAACGCAGAGAGCACACACAGGAGGGCACAACTCAGAAAAATGCACATGAGTCGCCTCGGACACAAACTGAGAAGATGCTTGAAGGGAGTAGAATCAAGAATCCTTTAATTAAAAGGTCATTGCTCTTCCACCATGCAATGAATGCAGAGCTGAGAGGAAATGCTTCTCACATTCAAAAACGAGGCAAACTTGCATTACAGCGTCCACAACTGGCTTTTTCTGGCAGAATCCTCAAGAAATATAGACTGATGCATCGCGTTCATGAATTTGGCTTGTCATACAAAACACTGAGAGAAAGGTTACTGAACCAAAGAAAGCCTACATTCCTTCAGACTGTCTCCCAAAAGGTCCAGATGTTTTTGGAAAACAGTTCAAGGATAACTACAGACAAACAAGACACCATCACTAGGAACAAAGTGAAACGTCAAAGGATGATTCTGACCGACACAATGCTAAACCTTCACACTGCATTTCTCCAACAAAACCAAGACATGCGGCTTAGTTATTCATCTTTTTGTGCACTGCGCCCATTTTACATCACACCACCAAGAGCCTCTGATCGAAAGACATGTCAATGTCAATACCATGAGAATGCAAAGATGATGCTTGAGGTCTTGAAGTTCCACAATGCTGTGTCAACTACTAAGCTTGAAGAGAGTTTCTATCTTGTGTGTTGTTCTCCAGCAAGTGAATCATGTCTTCTGCGCACCTGCTCACGGTGCCAAAACAAATGCACAGGTCTTTCTATAGAGCTAGGTGAAACACAAGTGGAGTGGGAACAGTGGAAACGCATTGAGGAGGAAACCAAAGAAGGCGTTCATTTCAACACAAAACTTGCAAAACACACCGGTACTCTGTCAGAGCTTATGATTCTCTACCAAGACAAACTGAAAACTGAGACGACCACACATGTCCACTCGGTGAAAAACCAAACCAAGGAGTACAGAGAAATGATAGCTAACTGTGATGATACCACCGTTATTGTGCATGTGGACTTCTCTGAGGCCTGGAAATGCAAATATGCCTCAGAAATACAAGCCTGTCACTATGGCCAAAACCTTCCACAGATCACACTTCATACAGGCATGTTCCACACCAAGCATGAAAAGGCAGGGTTTTGCACAGTCTCTCAGTCCAAGCGTCAGGATGCTGCAGCCATCTGGACGCATATGCATCAAATCCTGACAGACGTTCGTGCAAGATTTCCAAATCTTGAGACCGTACACTTTTGGTCAGATGGCCCAAGTAAACAATATAAAAACAAAAATAACTTTTTCCTCATCTGTGCTGTTCCCCCCCAGCTGGGATTCAAAAATGCAACCTGGAATTTCTTTCCAACATCACATGGAAAGGGTGCCCCTGATGGGATTGGGGCAACAGTCAAGAGATGTGCTGACAGTATAGTTCTTAGAGGTCAGAACATCATTGATGGAAAAGACTTTTATGAGAAGGTCTCCAGCAGTCTAAGTGGCATCCGTCTTCAACTTGTCACCAGTGAGGACTTCCAGGCTTTTGACCTCCTCCTTACACAACCCTTGAAATCTATCCCCGGAACAAGGAAGATCCATCAAGTTGTGGCTGAGGGCAGTGTCATCCATTGTAGGCACATTTCATGTTTTTGCAATGTACCACGGATTTGCCCATGCTTCAGTCCAGTTACCCATGCTTGGGATTGCATCCCCCAGGATTCAGATGCCCCTGTCATTGCAGTAAAGAGTCCTCTGGCAATATTGATGGAGGCCATGGAGAAGGAACCCTGCAGAGGGCCTGAGGGCACAGAAACTGGGATAGGCCCCGCTGATATCCAGTGTGAAGATTGGCTTGTCGTCATGTACGACCAGTACTGGTGGCTTGCTAAAGCTTTAGCAGTTGACCCAGAGCATCATGATGTTCAAGTTGAATTTTTTCATCCTCATGGCCCAAATACCCGTTTTCAACAAAAAAAGGGAAGACCGGATATCTGCTTTGTTCCATTAACAGATGTTCTGCTTAAGCTGAGTGAGCCATCTTCACCGACTCGCTTAAGCAGCACTAGGGAGATCTATCAAATATCTCCTGAGGTAATGGACTTCATAGAGGAGGAACATGTTAATCATCTCTTACCTGATATGTAAACTGTTAAACAATGAGATGCTAAAATTGAATGCCATGACTAATGATAAGAATGATATATTTCTAAGAATAGAATTTAAGACTTTAATTGCCTGTTATTTTTAAAAACGGAAGGTAAATGTAAAAAATGTGATTGGTTTATTTCATTAGTTTGTTAATGATTAGTTCATTAGTTCATTAGTTTAGTTAATATAAAGTAAAGCAGTGGTTTTCAAACTGGGGTACAAGTACAAGGTGGGTTACTTGTAGGGGGTGTACAAAATACTTGTGACTATAGACAGAGTCATTTGGGGTGAGGTGAGGCATTATGTTTGAATTTTTGGTTATTCTGCCTCATAATACAGATTGAATGGGTACTATTGGATTGAACATCTAAAATGTTTCAGAGGTTATGTGAGGTTGGTTTGGGAAGCAAGGAAGAAGTAATACTACTATTAAGACATGTTACACTCTCTTTTGAAATAAGTGTTTGTTCAAAGTGTTTAGATTGAAGTGTTCAGAATGAAATTAAAAAATAAAATGCAAATTGAGAATGAATAAATGAAATTGACTCAGTACATTTGTGTGAAGTTGTCCATGGTAATATCTAATATTAGGAGATTGTGAACTAGACCACCCTGGCTGTATGAAGCAGGATACGGGATATATTCCCGTATCCTGCTTCATAGTCTAATAATCAGGCGCTTTGACATAAAATATATTTTTGTGGCGCAATTACACCAGAGATAATGCTTATGACGCCTAGACCTAGACCTATTTCAAGTTGTGATTTTAAAGCATTTATTAGCAATGTGTTGATGTGAATATATACATGCAATTCAGTCAAATTCTGCATGTATATTATGAGGTCCTATACTTCATTATACATTGTCCCCTTTAAGTTGATTTTCAAGAAAATAATTCTAAATGTCAGGTGTATTCTTCATCTATTAGAGTGAGAGTTTTGTGAATGTTCAGAAGACATTTTGAATGAGATTTTTCCAGTTGTTGATCATTTTATTGTTCCTGCTATTTTAATTTGTCAACTCCGTCAGTGCGTTGTCAACTCCGTTGATGCATTGTCAACTCTGTCAGATCTTTTTTTTGTACTATTTCTTTAAAAAAGGGCATCTGTTTTATTCCTTGAAGGATATTTGTTCAGAGAATAACACATTTCCAATGGTCATGTGTATTTTTTATACATGAAAATGTCATTAAGTCTGAAGGTTAAAGACAAATGCATTTCATCTATACAATTTCAACTATAACCATCAAACGTTGACTTCTCTGGCTTTAACATTTGTATATCATTGATTTTAAGATAAGTGTGCATAATTAGGGGAACTGGGAAACCTGATGAGTGAAGATCATTGTGATAACATTATTTGAAATACTTTATAAAAGTATTTTTATGTTTCTGATGGTGTTGACAAAAATGAAGTGCGGATCCAGCAAACATTCAATTTATATAAAACATGTACAACTGGGAGGTTGAACCAAAGCATGTTTAGATAGACAATAAAAAAATGAACAAAGGTGTATTCATATATTTTGGAAATTATCAAAATATTTTTTTTGAAAATGAAAACCTGTTTTGTCCCTCATCTCAAGAATCACTGACATATATTGCAGGTTGCATATTTATTAAGTTTAAGTATTCATATATTTTAGATGTTACATGTATATACTGTATATATCACCATATATATGCATACATTGTATGTGCATGTTCTCATATGTACACATATATTGTGCATGCATCTTACAATATATATTTACATATATTATTTCACATTTATTTTCATATACTTTTACATATATTTGAAATATATTCTACTATTAAACATACATGTGACACCATATCTTTACATATATTTCCAATGCATTTTCCAATACAAATTGCAATACATTATGGTTGATATAAAATTGCATATATTTTGGGATATATAAATACATATATTATATAGTAATGTTCAATATATTGCAATATATTTAAAGTGGCAATCATTTGTATATTTTGCCATATATTGCAATATATTACAAGAATATATAATATATTGTATAATATATGTATCATTAATATATTATTCCATGTATTTCCAATATGTAATATATTGGAAAATGTAATGGAATATAATATATTACAATATATTGCAATATATTTCAAGTAATATATTGGTAAATATAATTTCCTTTCATAAGGGACTTAGGCACCATGAGGCCATCATGGTTGAAGAGCTCACACTAGCTGAAGAGGATGAAGGCAAAAAGCCCTTCTTAGCATCGAAAAGCCATCAGCCCAGTATGGATGCAAATGATCAAGAGCCAATTTTAATTCCAGAGTATGAAGAAGAACACAAAGTCGAAGACCTCATACTAGTCACAGAAGCACCTGAAGAACCTGACATTAACCAAGAGGGCCAAGAATCACATTCAGCCCAGGAGTGTTTGCATCACAATCTGCCCAATGATGATTCCCTTAAGGATGTTGTGAGATCAGAACATAATGCACATTGTGTTGATGCAGTAGAAGATGATGGAGATGACACAGCTGAAAACACAACAGGCAAACAGACAGGCAATGAGGAATCAAGAAAAACAAATATAAATAAACAAATAAGACGGAAATGTCATATTGATTAAAAAAACATGGGAATCAATTAGGCCAGTTGAAAGAACCAATAAATTAAAGCCATCTTGGACTCACAAAATGTATGATGAATTCAGCAAGAAGAGCTCATCTCAGAAGGCATACAAAGATGAGGCCAGCGTCCAACATAAGACCACTGTCTCCCTACCACTGTCCACATACCCCTGTCGAGTTGGAGTCGCGAGCGCAATCCCTGCTGCTCTGCAAACTCCGTCATAGTTTGATAGTTTTATCCAGTTTTTAATCTCTTTTTACCACGGTTTATGTCACAATGCAAAGGATTCAAGCAATTAACCGTAGTTTTTAACTGGATTTTACCTGTGGAGTTCCCTTACCTGTTTGGCTACAGGTTAGCTTGCAGGGCTTGTTTTTAGCCGGCTACTCCTCACTTTTAAACGTTTTATCATGGCTATCTGTGGACACTGCCAGCCAACCTACCGGCTTTTACAAGAGAACATCACGCGACTGAAACAGGACATCAAAAGCAAAGACGATCTTATCCTCAGCTTCTCAACTGTAGCAACATCGCAAGCCAAGCGGCTTGCCCAGTTTAGCTCCAGCAGCTACTACAGCCAGTCCGTCGGATGTTCAGCCGCCGTGCACGGAGACGCCACTCTCCCCTGGTCGGGCTCGCCGACCGCTGGGGGTGAACCAATCCTCTCAACTGAGGCCCATGCACCGACCGATGACCTCTGGCCCGCTCTCGGGGCCAAACCCAAGACCCGAGCCTGCTCTACTCCATACGACCCGGAGCCCTGGATCCAGGTGAGGAGTAGCAAGGGCCGGGCTAGACGCTCCCTCCACCTGCGATCCTCCGACACCTTGCCACTAAACAACTCATTCCAGGTTCTGGATGATAGAGATGGAAATAACTCACCTGATGATCCCACGAGGGACATCGCTATAACCCCCTGTCTCCGGCACTGCCGATGTCCTCACTGCGGATCCCCGAGCTGACCCTCCTTCACGGAGGCTCACGTCGAGCGGGCCCCCGCTCTCCCGGCGGTCCACCTAGCAAACCCCGGCGGAGAATCCACCATCCGTGCTGGTCGTCGGCACCTCCATGGTCCGGAATGTTGCTGTGAGAGGCGGCCGGACCAACTGCTATCCCGGTGCCAGCGTGAAGGAAATATCGTCCACAGCTGCACAGGTGATCCGCAATCACGACTCTGCCACAACAGTAATTGTCCAAGCTGGATCTAATGACTTAAAGCTACAGCAGTCGGAATCCCTCAAGAAAGACTTTGTGCAGCTCGTGGACAACCTGCTGGACACCGGGAAGCAGGTGGTCATTTCCGGCCCTATCCCCTCTCCCCGTTTTGGTGATATTGTTTTCAGCCGCATACGCCAGCTACACATCTGGCTGAAACGATACTGCAGAAACCAGGACATTCCCTTTGTGGACAATTTTAGCACATTTTCAAATAGACCCCAGGTTTTTAAAAGAGATGGCCTCCACCCATCCCAGGTAGGCTCATGTATTTTATCAGCAAATATCGAACCGACCCTACTCTCTTACAGACCATGACAGCCACTAACCATTCCTCACAGAAACAATACAAGCATTTATCTTCCAATTCCTGTCATAATCACACACAGAAATAACTCTATACAAGCCTGTGCAGTACATTCTAACCCTGCAAATCTTATTCAAATACCTCTGAAAAATCTCCAGTCATCCACCAGCAACTGCTCCCCCTCTCCAGTGAACTTCTGTCTTTTAAATGTGCGTTCTTTGAACAATAAGTCCTTTTTATGTCATGATTTTATTACTTTTAACATGTTGGACTTTTTTATTATCACCGAAACCTGGCACACTCAAGAAGATTGTAGCTCTCTCATTGAAGCAACCCCCCATGATTACAGGCATCTACATCAGCCCCGTCTATCTAGATGGGGTGGGGGGGTTGCTGTCATTTTTAGGAATCATTTTAAATGCACTCCTGTTTTACATAATTCTTTTAATTCATTTGAACATCTTGGTTTTAGGATTCACTCAAAAAAATCCAGTTTTAATCCTAATTTACCGAACAGTGTTTTTATCCAGGAGTTTTCAGAGTTTTTATCCTATTTTATGTCTAAATTTGACAGAGTTCTTATTTTAGGTGATTTTAACATCCATGTTTGCTGTCCCACTCAGGGTTTTATCACAGATTTTTTAGATGTTTTAGATTATTTTAATCTCACCCAAGCTGTGAATGAACCTACTCACTCTAAAGGTCATACATTGGATTTGGTTTTATTCTGTGGTCTCAGCCCAAATAATTTTAAATGTATGGATATCTGTGTGTCAGATCACAAAGCAATTTTATTCAACATGGTTTTATCTTTTTTAAATGCAGATCAGGAAACAGCTGTCCGCCGCCAAGTTTTTAACCCTTTGTCTGCTTTTAAGTTTTCTGAACTTTTTAACTGCTTCTTTTACTGCTTTTAACCAAAATTTAAACACTGAGGAGCTGGTCTCCAATTTTAACCAAACTTGTCAATCTGTCCTGGACAAAGTGGCACCTTTTAAATTATAAATATTGAAGCCCAATCCACAGCCCTGGCTCACCAATTTTACTCACAAGATTAAAGGGACTTGAGGCAGGATTTACAAATAAGACTCAATAGTGACACGACGGCCGTTAGGGTAACTGCAGCCATCA
>JAOPJH010000124.1:291897-302327 GCA_027122575.1 Merluccius polylepis | reverse complement strand
ATATATATGTTTACTCCTGTTGCTTCCGATGGCTCTGTTTTTGATTGTTGGTTAATTACTGCTCAGTCCCCAAGGTGGAGCAGCTGTTTGGGAGATAATCTGCATGTCCTCCCCCCAGTCTGTTTCTCTGTGGTTGGCTAACACCCAATATGAGACAGCCAATCAGCGCTCAGCACATCAAGAATCTGACAGACCCTTTTCACAGAGGAGTCATTGTAGGACAATCACAGGTGTCGCTCATAACACTAAGTATGGGTTCACTACATTTATGTACCAGGGTAGTAGACTAAACTAGTGAAGATAAGTCTACTACCCGTGTCCTGGTACATAAAGGTAGCAGAGCCATACAGTGTTATGAGTGACACCTGTGTTGTCCTACGATGACACCTCTGTCAAATGCTCTATTTCCACATACAAGACACACAGACACAGACCGATAGATGCAAACTGTATCCTTTTTCCATTACAATTGTATTTACTTCTATTCAATCTCTTGTCGTTGTTCCCTGTTTTTTGGTTCTTGGACATCATCTGGTGGTTTTTCTATTATATTACCGCTGCCGATCCTTTCGATCTTTCGGTGCTTTGTTTTTCCTTCTTCTTCTCCTGTCCTCTCTCCCTCTGGGAGCTGCCCTCTTATCTATTTTTGCCGTGTGGCCTGGAAAAGGCAGACAGTAAAAGAAACTGGAATGGGCCAGTTGTTCAGTCATCCTATGAGCTGCCACAATGGACTCTGTAACATTTGCCTTGTGAGACCATCCTGATATAGTTTGCGTTTTGCAATGTATATCAGTCTGGCATTGGCTGGGGAGTAATTGATTTCCACATATGGTCGCGGCCTTACGTTGTATAAAAAACCTCCAGCCAATCAGAGTGACGCTCTTGCTCTCTTCGCTCTTGCCCAATCCGGTTGAAAGTAAAAGCAAAAACATATTTTCATTGGAGAATTCTGAATTGGATTGAATTGGATTTCTGCTAATCTTTTAACAGTTTTAACGTTATTCAGTCTATTTCGGATAAAAAACAGTTTTGATTGCTCTGTAAATTGCTATGCCTTCCTTGTGCACTGCCATTTTGTTGTGAACTGAAACTCCCTCACCCCAGCGCTGATTGGGCCCAGCATTTTAACATTTTTGGAAAAGGCTTTCAACGGGATCGAGGCCAGAATGATCTGCAGAGAGAAACAGAACGTAAACTGATGGGATCTGCAGGGTCTCACGAGGCTACTGTAACGTAGGGTGACTTGCTGTAACATAGGGTAAATACAAGTCCAGCTCATAGTGCTAGTATTAGCTCTGTTACACCTACGTCTGAATACAATCTCTGTCTCTGTCATAATCTGGCATCTTAATGCAACCGACTCTTACTTAATGAGTAATGAGCTCCCTGGGTTCGCTCTGCCACAGCACAGTCACTCACACACTATTTTTGGAGTCTTTACTCCCAAAAGACTAGTTGGGCTATCATATCTCCTCCATCGCCCCATTCACCCCCACCGAACACGCTCCGCTGATGCCAACACCCTCACCCCCATCACCAGGACCAAATACCGCACCATAGGGGACAGAGCCTTTGCTCTTTGCCATTGCTCTTTGCCTTTGTCATTGCCGCCCCTACCCTCTGGACCTCCATCCCCCTGGCCATCCGTAACTCTGATTCACTGCCATCTTTCAAAAGTCATCTCAAAACCCATCTCTTCAACATCACTTACAACACCTGACAAATCATTTTCCACCCTCTCTCTTTCTCATTTTCTGAACTACTCTCTCTGTATTGTCGTTTTTGAGTATCTGTATGTGTTTGTGTGCATGTATGTACTGTATGTATTGTCCATTTGGTTTGTGTTTTGTTACGCGTCTTTGAGTACCGAGAAAAGCGCTATATAAAACCTATGTATTATTATTATTATTATTATTATTATTATTATGAAGGGATTGGTAAAATTTGTATGTGTGTGTAAATCACACTTCTCTAATTCTGTGCGCATCTCTCCTTCAGCACGCAGATGGCTAGTCTCTGGCTGTGTGGAGTCTGGCCTTTGTGAGGGCTGTTTATCAGGCCTTTGTATACGGGACGTTCTGCAACGGCGCACAAGTCCGGTAAAGGTTTTAGTTTCATCCTAGCCATAGCAGTCAATTCATCATGCATGCAGGCAATGCTAAGTCGGATTCAGAGGTTGCGCTATACTTTTTCGTTGTCTGTCATTTTGACTGACAGGGTCATAAAAATCCCGTCAATCTATTTTTACCACTTTGTCAATTACATTTTTTAAATGATAATAATGACATGTTCAATAGCATTTAATGTTAATTCATTTTTAATTAATATTCAGTCGAAACAAGCTGAACAAATAATCCACACCGTGGATACACACATCAAGCAGAAGAATATGTAAGAATATCGGCCGTATCAGGCGGGCACACAGAAGGATGCGTACTGCAGAGTCAGGGGTTTGATCAACGGGGAAGAAAGCACAAAAAATGCAAAGGCAAAAGTACAAAAGCGCTGGGCAAAAATCGTGGTCAATAGGTCCGAGGTAAAAAAACAGGTAAATGCAAGACTAGACAAGAAGACAAAGTAATGCTGGAACGCTGTACGAGACAAGACGAACTGGCAACAGACAAAGGGAGCACAGAGACTAAATAGAGAGGGAAAAGGGGAGTGGAAACAATCAGGCACAGGTGAACACAATGAGGGAGGCAGGTAATCAGGGCACAGGGCTGACACACAGGGGAAGGCAGAGACCTAAAAGACAAGAGAGGTGAAACACAGGAAGAACAGAAAACATAATTCAACAAGACATGGCAGTACCCCCCCCTAACGGCCGGCTCCTGACGGCCCAGGTTCCTCAGGATGAGAGTCATGGAACTGTCTAATGAGTTCAGGATCCAGAATGTTGCCTGAAGACACCCAGGACCTCTTCTCAGGACCTTACCCCTCCCAGTCCACCAAATACTGCCAACCTCTCCCCCTGCGACGGATCGCCAACAGTTTTCTGACAGAGTACACTGGCCCTCCGTCGATGAATTGGGGGGGTGGCGGGGGTTTGGAGAGGGGAACCAGGGGGCTCTCCTTGACAGGCTTGATCTTGCTGATGTGGAAAGTGGGATGTATGCGCATAGATCTAGGGAGACGTAATCTCACAGCCACAGGGTTAATGACCTTTGACACAGGAAACGGCCCCACAAAGCGGGGTGTCAACTTACGGGAGACCCCTCGAAGGGCGAAGTCATGGGTGGATAACCATACTCTCTGGCCGCAACGGTAAGTGGGAGCTGGGGTCCTACGGCGGTCAGCAGCCTTCTTGTAACTGCCGGATGTCTTAAGCAGGGTAGCAGCGATCAACTACGGTGAGTATCATGGTGTTACCTTCAGATGTGGGTAGCCCAGTCACAAAGTCCAAAGAGATGTCTGACCAAGGGCGGGAAGGGATGGGAAGAGGAAGGAGTTGTCCCACCGGAGCATGTCTGGATGGCTTGCACTTGGCACAAACCGGACAGGCTGCCACGTACTCAGCCACTGCAGTCTCCATATCCGGCCACCAGAACCGCAGCTTAACCCGGGACAAAGTCCTCTTGACCCCCGGGTGACAGGACAGTTGGGAGGAATGGCTCCAACGAATGACCTGTGAACGCAGACCGTCAGGCACAAACAGCCGTCCCGTGGGACAGTTCTCAGGAACATCTATCCCCTGCAGGGCCTGTAGAACCAGGTCCTCAATCTCCCAAGAAACTCCACCCACAACACAGGTATTAGGCAGAATGGGTTTAGGAGACTTGGGTGAGTTGTCAGCATCATGAATCCGAGACAAGGCATCAGGTTTAACATTCTCAGAGCCTGGGCGAAAAGTCACAACAAAGTTAAATCGAGAGAAAAATAAAGTCCATCTAGATTGTCTCGGGTTGAGTCTCTTGGCTCTGCGAACGTATTCAAGATTCTTGTGGTCAGTCCAGACCAGGAACGGCTGCTCCGCTCCCTCCAGCCAGTGTCTCCACTCCTCCAGGGCCGCCTTCATGGCCAGCAGCTCACGATCCCCCACGTCGTAATTCTGTTCAGAGCTAGACAGTTTACAGGAAAGGAAAGCACACGGGTGAAGTTTATTGTCTTTCACTGACCTCGATGTTAGAGGCATCCACCTCTACAACAAACTGCCGGCAAGGATCTGGGAGCACCAGGACTGGAGCGGTAGTGAAGGCTAGTCTCAGCTTGTTAAAGGCCCGGTCTGCCAGGGATGACCAGACAAACCTGTTCTTGGGAGAAGTCAGTTCATGCAATGGAGCAGCCACAGTGCTGAAGTTCCGCACGAACCTCCTGTAGAAGTTAGCGAATCCCAGGAAACGTTGCACCTGCTTGCGATTCTCAGGTGTGGGCCATTCAGCGACAGCCTAGAAATGACACTGTGGGCACATGAAACTGACATTTCTCTGCTTTGACGAAGAGTTGATGTTGGAGGAGCTGATGCAGGACCCGATGAACATGTATCTGGTGGGTGGCCTCATCTGGGGAGAAGATTAAGATGTCGTCCAGATACACAAAAACAAACTTATTCAACATGTCACGGAGCACATCATTTACCAGAGCCTGGAAGACAGCAGGAGCATTGGTTAAGCCAAAAGGCATGACTAAATATTCATAGTGTCCACTGGGAGTATTAAATGCAGTCTTCCATTCATTCCCGCCTTAATGCGCACCAAATGATAAGCATTACTTAAATCAAGCTTGGTGAACACCTTGGCACCTTGTAACAGTTCGAACGCAGATGATATCAAAGGGAGTGGGTATCTGTTCTTAACAGTGATCTCATTAATACCTCTGTAGTCAATGCAGGGCCAAAGAGTGCCGTCCTTCTTACCCACAAAGAAGAACCCAGCACCAGCAGGAGAGGATGATGGTCTGATGATACCTGCTTTCAGCGAAGTGTCAATGTACTCGTTCATGGCCTGTGATTCAGGTGCAGAAAGGGAGTAAAGGCCCCCCTTGGGTGGGAAGGTGCCTGGCAGGAGATCTATGGCGCAATCGTATGGTCTGTGCGGGGGAAGCGCGGTGGCACGAGACTTGTTGAAAACCTCCTTGAGATCTAAGTAGCACTGGGGAACCTTAGAGAGATTGGGGTAGTCGGAATCAATGTTATGGGAAATGGCAGTGTTCCCCCCAGGGAGAACGGAATCATCTTGATGAAAGCAGTTTCAACAGTCAGCTCCCCACTTAAGAACCTGACCCAATCTCCAATTAAAAACAGGATTATGCTTTAGGAGCCAAGGAAGTCCTAACACCAGGGGGTACTGTGGTGAACGAAACAAAAAAAAAGGTAGGGTCACAGTGTGGTGGTCTGGAAAGGTTACCTGGATTGGCTGAGTAATGTGAGTGACTTGACATAGCATATGACCGTTTAATGCTGTGGCCTGCAATGGTTTGGGCAGAGTGGAAAAGTCCAATTTGAGTCTCTCAGCCAACCCCCGGTCCATGAAATTAGCGTCTGCTCCAGAGTCCACCAGCACCGCCTGAGACCCTGTGAAACAAGCAGAAGAAATTGTTACTACGGTTGAAGGACGAGAAGGGATTTTGGGCAGGTTGGCCTGACTCATCAATACTTCCCTGGTAGGTGAGCTTGACCTTTTGGCAGGACAGGAAGCACGAAGATGGCCCAATTGTCTGCAGTAAAAACAGCGGCCCTCCAGCAGGCATCGCTATCGCTCCTCTTCAGACAGATGCGTGCGTCCCAATTGCATCAGCTCCTCCGAGACGGCAGAGGGCGCTCTAGGAGCGGCCGAAGCCCCCTCTTGAGCCGGAGGATGGTGAAAAAACCCGGAGGCCGGTCCACGGTGGGTTACCTGGAACGGACTGAGCCGGGACCTCTCCTTCTCTCTCTCGGTGAGGCGTTTGTCAATCCTGATGGCCATGGCAATGACAGAGTCCAGGTCGGCGGGCAGGTCCAAGGGAGCAAGCTGGTCCTTTAGGGGTGCAGACAGTCCGTGCAGAAAAGCATCATACAATGCTGACTGGTTCCATCCCCTGTCAGCGGCGACAGTACGGAACTCAATTGCATAATCTGAGACATTCCTTCTCCCCTGTCTCAGGTTTACCAACGCCCGGGCAGCCTCCCGACCAGGTGCGATCTGTTGGAAAGTCTTGGTTAAAGCGTTTGTAAATAGTTGTAATGTGTCACATACCGGAGATCTCCTGCTCCACTCCGCTGAAGCCCATGCCTCTGCTCTCCCGGACAGATAGGAAATAACATAGGCAACTCGGGCTCGCTCCGAAGGAAAGGACATGGGATGAAGCTCAAAGTGGAGCTCACACTGGGTGAGGAATGGCCGACAGTCCCCTGAGTCCCCTGAAAATTTCTCTGGTCGGGAGAGCTGAATGGGGATCTGTGCTGCTACCGGAACCATCGAGGGTCCCTCGGCCGCAGACGAGACTGGTGAGGAGGCTGGAACTGGCGCAGGAGTCCCGTCTGTGGCTCCTGATCACTGCTCGTGCGGTCGACCGGTAGGTGCAGTGAGTAGCTTTGAATGTTGTGTCTTCGTTACGTTATGTGAGTTTATGAGTTTGTGAGAGTGTTTTGTTCATTTAAGTCTGAAGTAAATCGGTACCAACTGACGGTCGATTGCTGCCGTATAGTCCAGTACTTTCGTGGTGTGTTTGTGCGGGTGCTGCCACCACCTCACACACATATCGGACCAACGAGCTAACGTTAATTAGCCAGCTAGCTTTGCGTTCACTGCTCCAAGTATGGACTTCATATGGACGCTATGGACTTTTATGCTTCTACTTTTTGTCTTGGATTATCTGCCCACTGCATCATACGGATATACACTTCCGGACAACCAACGGATTACTTATTCCAGGGACTTTCTACTTCAGTTGCAACTCCACTCTCACCAAGCCCCCGCTATAGACAAGTTGCCGGAGGAGCTACAACGTAAACACTCAACTGACCGGACAGACACCCTGCACAACAATAGGAAGAAGGTAACGAGACGGGGGAGGAAGAAGGGTGGAATTAAAGCAAGACTCAGACGAGGAGAAAGTAAGCACCGTGCACTCCCCTCAGTGATCCTTGCCAATGTGCGCTCTTTGCGTAACAAGACTGATGAACTGCAAGCTAACGTTTTTCACATGTATGAATACCGGACGGCCTCCATTCTGGCTTTCACTGAAACGTGGCTGACTGGAAGAGACAACAGTGACAGCATGCACATAGATGGCTTTGGGCCTCCTGTAAGGTTAGACCGTGATACTGAACTGACCGGCAAGCACCATGGCGGTGGTGTCTGCCTTTACATCAATCCACGCTGGTGCAAAACAGTTGTTGTCAGAGAAGAACTGTGCAGCCCAGACATTGAACTCTTGGCTGTCTCCCTGCATCCCTTCTACCTTCCCAGGGAATTCCCACAACTGTTTTTCATTCTGGTTTATATCCACCCCAGAGCAAATGCAACCACTGCTACAGAAAAAATGTGCTCGACAGACTCGAACAGAGATCTCCGGACGCCCCCAAATTCATCATGGGCGACTTCAATCATTGTTCAATTGATAAGTCATTTAAAGGATTCTACCAGTATGTCAACTGCACCACCCGTCTAGGGAAAACACTGGACAAATGCTATGGGTCAGTCCCAGACGCCTACAGAGCCATCTCCCTCCCTCCCCTAGGCTCTGCTGACCACAGCACCATATTGCTCGCTCCTGCCTACACACCTGTGGTTAAGAGAACAGAGAGAGTCAACAAAGACATCAAACAGTGGACACCAGACAGTATTGACAGGCTTCAAGGATGCTTCGAAACCACAGACTGGAATACCCTCACCTCCTGCTCCACCAACATCAGTGAGCAAGCGGATACAGTCGCGGCATACATAAACTTCTGTGTAGACAACATTATCCCCTCCAAGAAGGTTACAATCTTCCCTAACAATAAACCCTGGGTGACTAAAGATCTAAAAAACATACTGAATAAGAAAAAGAGAATATTTTTTACAGGTTCTGAAGCTGAAAAGAAGGAGGTAAACAGAGAGGTCAAGCAAGCCATAAAAATTGCCAAGCTAAAATATAAGAACAAAGTGGAGCAGACCTTTGAAAAAGGGAACCTCCGTGCAGCTTGGCAAGGTATCAAGAACATGGCAGCAGTGAACTCTGTCTCTACCAGTCGCAAGCCCATCCAGGTAGCTGGAAGCAGCTCCACTTCACTCCCAAATGATCTCAACTCCTTCTACACCAGATTTGAAAAGGACAACAGCACCCAGCTAGAATCAATCATCTCCACTCTCAGACCCGATGACTCCGGCCTCATCATCAACACATCAGAGGTGGTGAGAGCCCTCAAAAGGACTAAAAAGAACACAGCTCCAGGGCCAGATAACATCTGTGGCGGACCCTATGGCACTGTGCTGAGCAGCTGGGAGGTGTGTTCCAGCATCTGTTCCAGGGCTCTTTGACCAGCAGCACAGTCCCCGCGATGTGGAAAAACTCAACAGTGATTCCCATCCCAAAGAAGGGCACCACCAAGGTCCTGAACGACCTTAGACCGGTGGCTCTCACCTCCTTGGTCATGAAGGCCATGGAGAGGATCATCAAGGAGCACATCACCATGGCTACTGGCTCGATGATGGATCCATTGCAGTTTGCTTACCGGGCTGGCAGGGGTGTCGATGACGCAAAAATATTCATCTTAAACACCATCCATCAGCATCTGGAAATTCCCAAGACCACAGTCAGACTCCTGTTTGCAGACTTCTCATCCGCATTCAACACCATGCAGCCACACATTTTGGCTGAGAAGCTCATCACTCGCTTCCACCTCAACCACCAACTCACTCTGTGGATTATGGACTTCCTCACCAACAGATCACAGAGGGTGTTGGTGAACCACACCTTGTCCGACACCCTCTTCACCTCCACTGGCTCTCCACAAGGCTGTGTCCTCTCTCCACTTCTCTTCATACTCTACACTGACGACTGCAGATCCACCCAACCAAACTGCCACTTTGTAAAATTTGCTGATGATACAGTCCTCCTGTCTCTGCTTCCCAGTCACATACATCATAGCTCAGCCCTGCAGGACTTTATATTATGGTGTGAAAAGTCTTGTCTTGAGCTTAACATAAGCAAGACCAAGGACATGATTGTGACCTTTTCCCCCAAACAGAGACAGTTGGCTGAGGCAGTCACCACTATCATCCAGCAGGAGCCAGTAGAGATAGTGGAGGTATACAAAAACCTGGGAACAGCCTTCGACAACCTGCTAAGGTTTTCCTCTAACACAGAGGAAATCCTTAAAAAGTGCCATCAGAGACAGTACCTACTCAGGAAGCTAAAGTCATTTGGGATTAACAAAGCCATTCTCACCACATTCTACTATGCATTCATTGAAAATGTAATA
The DNA here is from genome assembly GCA_027122575.1 of Merluccius polylepis. Classification (NCBI taxonomy): domain Eukaryota; kingdom Metazoa; phylum Chordata; class Actinopteri; order Gadiformes; family Merlucciidae; genus Merluccius; species Merluccius polylepis. Next base: position 292,945 of record JAOPJH010000124.1, on the reverse strand, counting down.
ACATTCTCTTTCACTAGCTGGTTCCACTCCATCACCCTGCAAAACAGAAATCGCCTGTTGAGTGTGGTCAAGGTCTGCTCAAAAATCATTGAGCAACCCGTCCGAACTCTCACTACCCTATGCGACCAACAGACTATAAAAATAGCACACAGGATTATTCAGGACCCTGCTCACATCCTGTCTTCTGAGTTTGAGTGGCTCCCCTCGGGACGCAGACTCCGCTGTCCGGGTTGCCGGACACAGAGGAGGAAGGCATCCTTCGTCCCGAGGGCTGTCCAGCTTCTTAATGACTCATGAACATGTATGAATTGCCTTTTATATGCACTTTTTAATTGAAGCACTAAGGAAGCTCTTAAAAAACTTTTACCAGGTGCTGAATGTCGATGTGCGGTGTGTGTTGAGTGAGTGTGCAGTGTGTCTGAATACGTACAGTATGTTGGTTGATTGTGCACTGTGTGCATGCTGTTATGTTTGTTGATGATACGCCCTTCTGAAATTGCCCCTCGGGGACGAATAAAGTGCTTTGAATTGAATTGAATTGATGGGGCACCGTGCGACATCTGCTGAATGTGAGTTGTCAAAAAGGTGAGTTGCTCACCAAACTTAGCCAGCACCTGCTCGTGCCGGATGTTCCTGGCTTGGAGCTCCTGACATAGAGCACACAGGTCCTCCTCATGCCTGTGCAGTCTCCGTTCTTGAGTCTGGATGGCGCAGTGCACGTGGTCTGAGTCCGCTGCATCCATTTGTGGCCAGTTCGTACTATCAGGCGGGCACACAGAAGGATGCGTACTGCAGACTCAGGGGTTCAAACCGTTTAATCAACGGGGAAGAAAGCACAAAAAATGCAAAGGCAAAAGTACAAAAGCACTGGGCAAAAAATCATGGTCAACAGGTCCGAGGTCAAAAAACAGATAAATACAAGACTAGACAAGAAGTCAAAGTAATGCTGGAACGCTGTACGAGACAAGACAAACTGGCGACAGACAAAGGGAGCACAGAGACTAAATAGAGAGGGAAAAGGGGAGTGGAAACAATCAGGCACAGGTGA
>JAOPJH010000124.1:281130-291797 GCA_027122575.1 Merluccius polylepis | reverse complement strand
GTTGTTGTGTAGTGAAATGATTTTCCCTGGCTCAAGATCAGAGTTTGAAATGTTGGTGATTGTCTGTGGTTCCCCCCCGGTTCTTTCTCAGTGTGCCACAAATGTGGGTGTCCATCTGTAAGAGCCTGTCAGCAAGTGCAACGGAGTTATAGAAATTGTTGATACATGTACAACATGTATCCCTGCCCAGCCAGCCTGTCGAGGAGGGTAACTACAGTGTCCCCCAGGTTCCCTGCTTCCCCACAATATGGTTTCATCCCAAAACAGTAACCGGTTTCTGAGTCACATATTATGTACGATTTTATCCCATATTTTATTGGTTTCTGGGGGTTGTAAACCCGGAAAGCGAGGCGCCCACGCCAAGCCATCATGCCCTCGTCAATTTGTATATTAGAGTTAGGCTGGTAGAGGTCACCAAACTTTGATAAGACATGGTCTAACACAGGCCGGACTTTATACAGCCTGTTGTTACCATTGTTCGCCTGGTTGTCACTAAAGTGCAAAAACCTCCAAATTAGTTGAAATCGATTTTGCGCCATTGTTTTGTTGAAGTGGGGCGTGATCATCACTTCATCAGTAGACCAACAACTGGCTAATGAAGGCTTTTGGACAATGCCAGTAAGAAAGAAAAGACAAAAAAACTGTCTGAGCTCCTGTACAGTCACATTTTTCCAAGAATGCAGTCTCCTCCCCAGCAAGTTAGCCCTGGTCTCGGCTGCGATGGTTTGCTCAGCATAGAGGTTGGTTTGTTCAGCAATTGTCTGAAGTAATTCATCTGTTATAATCAAGTCAACAAAATCAATAGGCTGGTCAGACATCAGTCTGGCTGCACCTCGTGGTCCTGGGGTGGCTGTGAAGGGTATGTCTCGCGGCCTCCAATCCTCTTTCTTCCATTCTTCCTGGATGCCACCACGCTCTGACCAGCTTACTGCGTGTCCCCGCCTGGCACCAGCACTTCAACCCCTTCTCATTTGTTGACCTGTAGATGATAAAAATATACAATTACCATACAAATACAACTGTGTGTATTTGTGTGTTTGTGTGTTTGTGGCTGGGCCTGTCAACTCACACCTCTGTTTCGAATGCACCTCTGGTTCTGGTGGTCATTTCCATCTCTGGTTCTTCCATTTCTCATGTCACATCCAGTTCTGGAATCACAGGAATAAATCGATTACATTAGATTCAATGTATTGTCCTTTGCATGTAGCCTACATTTGCAACACAACACAATCCACACACACCTCACATTAAAGTCTATTTTTACACACCAGATTTACACATAGCCTACCCATATACAGTAAACACATAGCCTACACATGAATATTGTACAGTATGCACACAATTATGTGTGGAATTGGTAATAGATATATGGCATAGCAAATGCCTGAGTTGTTCTCACCCAAGTTAGAAGGGGTGATACACCTAAGTAATGTTTCCTCTCCTGGCACTTACCCGAAGTCGGACTCACTGTCTTAGGCTAGGATCACAAAGAAACAAAGTTTCGGAGGGGACATAATTCATGGGGAAACGTGACGTATCCAATTCCTGTGGAAGGCTAGGCCAATTTATGGCTAATCGGTGAATAATCTTACCTGCTGATGATGATCGAGTCAAGCTCCATAATTCCTCGTCCTCTTGGTCGGTAATGGCGGTGTCTGTTTCGCTAGTATCACCGTATTCAGCACTCTGGTGAGGACGTGCCCTCTTGCAAGCACGACTACGACTAGGCCTACTATCAACCACTCCGCTCGGCCCCGCCCGTGGTGAAGATGGAACCCCCTCCTCAGCCCGGTGGTCAGTCACTCCTTTCGACCTGGCGCATGTTCTCCCCTGATTGTCGTGTGGTGATCCTGGTTTCTCCTGATTGTCGTGGTCAGAGTCTCCAGATACATCGTGTCTTACCAGAAAGGTGGACTCATCCAGCGTTGTCTGGCGAAAACGCACCTGCTGCGATTTATTTTTTTTCTTCAACTTTTTCATTATCCCATTCAGCGCCTGAGAAGTGTATGCCTGTAAAGTTACCGGGAAGTGACCTAGCGAGACCAGAGCCGTAAATAGAGACTGCCACCTAGTGATAAACCCATGAGTTTTGACCTGACGTGCATGCTTTACTGATTCGACACAATACGGAAACCATAAAAAGTGAAAGTAAGGTAAAATGTCCAGATAAATAATGTTATGATTTAAAATGTCCAGATCATGAGTTTTCATGAGTTTTCGATCGTCATCTATTTCAGTTCTGTTCTGTTCATCATAGAGTTCCCAAATTCCCACACAAGGTGTGTTAGAGTGTCGTCATTTAAAAAAAAAAGCTAAAAACGAAATATTTCGTTTATGGCACTCCACGTCAAAGAGTTAAGTTTACACTGGATATTGGTGGCAGAGGTGTTTCTATTATCTGTGGATCAATGGAAACAGGGAACATGTTGCTGTGAACCTCATATCCATATTGTTATTTGCTTCCGACATTCACATTAAATTGATTTTGTGGTCACCATCAGGCTGGCTATATAAACCCAGGAACTCACATAAATAGTGGTCACTATCAGGCTGGCTATTTAAACCCAGGAACTCACATAAATACAAACGTAGTTTACAATGCAACATCTGCATACATTAGCCTACATTAGCCTTGTTATTACCTTTGTACTACTTTGTTTTCTTATATCTGTTATCATTTATCCTTCACATGAATAATATGCCATTTTCATTCTATGATGCCAAGAGAACCTTGTTGCATGGTTGTATAACTCAAAATAAACTGCGATGTGTTGCTGAGGATAATTCTTTTTAATCTGGTTGTTGTATGTTGTGCATCATTCAGCTTGCAAATATTAGTCTTCTTTCAAGGACACAGAACACTCTGTTCGGGATGCTTGACAAATGGCTTGTCACTTTTATATACTTTCAAATATAATTCACATTCTGTGGTGCTGAGTGGTAAACAGTTCTGTTCCAATGATGGATATCACCCAGTACCAAATGATCAAGAAATATTTCAATACCATATTGTGAGTAACCACAATAACATTCTAAACATTCTAAACCCAATGACACTTTTCCACTTATTATATTATATTAATATTCATCAACACTGTCACACATGTTTTGACTGTAATAAAGTAACCCCTACCCAAAAAGAAAGTTTAACCCTATTCTGTTTTACCCATAAATGCAAATTGGAAAATTTATATATTATGCTTTTAATAGTGTTACCATATTCCTAGTAAGGGGTGGTCCTATTGGGAATTGGACCCCTAACCCTGGCACCATGTTAACGGCATGCTCTACCAGTTTAATTAACCAGCAGATCACCAAGCAACAAACACAGTGGAAAGTTGATCATTGATAAGAGAAGAGACCAAAGATGAAGTGTTTGAACTAAATGGTATAGCATGCCATGGAAAGCAGCAAGCAGACTGTCAAAAGAAGTTAGGGAGTAAGTGTTCTTTCTCAAGGACTTTGACATTTCTTTGCCAGAAGGGGAATGGGAAACAGCCAGAGAACATTCAGACCCATCTGATGGCAGCTGTAAGCTACTGCCACCCTTAATATTCCAAATAGAAATGCTGCTAACCCTGTCCATCTGAAGCTAAATGGATAATGCATCTCTTTTAGCAATGTGCATATACACAGTTATTTAAAGCCAAGTGTTTTTCTTGTTCTTTTTTTCACATTGTTGGCTATCCTATCTTCAGCGGTATCACCTCAGTTTCCCCTGACTTTCAGTGTGATCCTCCAAGCTACTGGAGGAGGTGACCACTCCCTAGGGTCTTACAAAATGGTCCCGTGAGTATGGCTCACTGGATAGCTGCCACAGCATACACGAGCTATCAGACACAAACAATCTCCACCTCCAGATAACCAAAGCCATACAACATATGGCTCCACCTCCAGATAACCATGTTTTTTGGGGCAGCCCAGAGGAGGCAGACACACTTCATTCAGTTAGATGAAAGACAACAAGGCTGGCGCAACATTGGACAGTGACATGGTGAGAAGGGTGAGACAAATACATATGCAAAAGCTAAATAAGATGTGACATGAAAACACATTTCAATAATCTGTATAGTATAAGTATATCAAATGTAGACGTGTTTGTTGAAATGTCAGTTTGAAAACACAGTCAAGCACTAATGTGTATCTAGGGTTTAAAAGTCAAAAACCCCTACTTCAGTTTAGAAGAGTTGCAGAGCCAATCATGAATTAATTAAACCCATCATGATACATAACACCTTAGTTTGATAAATAAAACCGTTGAATACAAAAAATGAACTGCAAAGACCATTCTCCAGCCTAGACAAAGAAGTGGTGGGTAGAATAGGTAATTGCAGAAAACAACATATCACTGCATTATATGCCTGACATCTCAACGCATTGAAACACATTTTTCAATACCATTACCAATACCACAAATTAATAGTCAGAGATTCTACAAAATAAAACTGGCGGGGGGAAGCTCTGGTTCAAACTATTCAGCTTAGTTCAGTTTACATTTAATCTTTTAAAATTGTAATAAGCAAAGCAAAAGCAATATGTAGCTGGACAGAGTGAGAAACTCTGATCACGGACATAAAGACAGAAGTAGTTGCTACCAATTGTTTTTTTCTTTTTTTTCTTTTGACGCATTTGTCACACTGGATGTATGGACATGTCTGTGACGGACATGTCTGTTGACACTGGGTTTATGGAAACTTGTGATGACACCAGCTGTAACATTCCCCACACATATTGCTGCTCAAAAGGAAACTAACAGACACCACTCACTAAACCAAAACAAAGCTTCAACTAAACGAAAATGGCTTTGGGAAAGGCAGTGCCGTTACTACACTACTCAGTAGGAAGCTCTGACAGCTTAAATATACATTGTAAAATAAAGTCTGGGAGTCAAGAAACTATTGAGCAAAGAGAGAGATTGGACGCTTCAAACACGGTCGTCATAACTTTCTGTCGAAGGATGTCTGCGAGGTCGATACCTCACACCTCTTACTTCAACAGGCATCCACCTGAACACTGAGGGGAGAAGCACTTATGTACTGGATGATCAGACCCAGTGCAAAGCATCCTCATTAACAAGTTTCCACTGGATGACTGGAGAGAGCAGCAACCAATTAGGGCTCTGACACAGCTCTCTCATTCAGAGACAAAAAACCTCAGCTCATAACATCTCCCCCCTAAAGACAACAAATACGCTTGCATTTTGTTGAATTAAAGGTCTCTCTTGCAACACAAACTCAACACAAAATAAGACTCCCACAAAACATACAACTGAAATAAGTCACCCACGGCGTCTGTACTGCGCTCGCTGCTTTTTTTATTATTAATAAACAAAACATTCAATGGTGTATCAATGGGAGGAAACATACATTCTTTCTTTTGTCTCTCACAAAATGTATATCTCAAACTAAAGGATGTATAAAATAAATGCACCTCTGCAGGAGAACACAAAAACACATGGACCTCTCACACCAATCCCAGGCAAACAAACTTAGAAAACATCATCCAGCTCACACCAGGATGTCATGCCAGGGCAACACACAAGGTCCTGCTCACAGAAGTGGACCAAACTTGACTAGAACTACCTACGCTCTAGACAGAGCATCTGCCACTATATTGTCCCTCCTTCTGACGTGTCGAATATCAAGGTTTGATAGGATGATTCAACACAATGCAGCCACACATTTTGGCTGAGAAGCTCATCACACGCTTCCACCTCAACCACCAACTCACTCTGGATTATAGACTTCCTCACCAACAGAGTACAGAGGGTGTTGGTGAACCAAACCTGGTCCAACACCCTCTTCAACTCCACTGGCTCTCCACAAGGCTGTGTCCTCTCCCCACTTCTCTTCATTCTTTACACTGATGACTGCAGATCCACCCAGCCAAACTGCCACATCACATCACATTTGCTGATGACACAGTCCTCCTGTCTCTGCTTCCCAGCCATACACAACATCACAGCTCAGCCCTGCAGGACTTTATAGTATGGTGTGAAAAGTCTTGTCTTGAGCTTAACATAAGCAAAACCAAGGACATGATTGTGACCTTTTCACCCAAACAGAGACAGTTGGCTGAGGCAGTCACCACTATCATCCACCAGGAGCCAGTGGAGATAGTGGAGGTTTACAAATACCTGGGAACAGCCTTCGACAACCTGCTAAGGTTTTCCTCTAACACAAAGGAAATCCTTAAAAAGTGCCATCAGAGACAGTACCTACTCAGGAAGCTGAAGTCATTTGGGATTAACAAAGACATTCTCACCACATTCTACTACGCATTCATTGAAAATGTAATAACCTTCTCTTTCACTAGCTGATTCCACTCCATCACCCTGCAAAACAGAAACCGCATGTTGAGTGTGGTTAAGGTTTGCTCAAAAATTATTGAGCAGCCCGTCCGAACACTCACTGCCCTATGTGACCAACAGACTGTAAAGGTAGTACGCAGGATTATTCAGGACCCCTCTCACATCCTGTTTCCTGAGTTTGAGTGGCTCCCCTCAGGACGCAGACTCCGCTGTCCGGGTTGCCGGACACAGAGGAGGAAGGCAACCCTCATCCCTTCAAGGCTGTCCAGCTTATTAATGATCACTGAATATATGATTGAAATAGCCTTCTATATGCACTTTTTTTTAATTTAAGCACTAAGGAAGCACTTACAAAACCTAAAACTTTTAAAACTACTACTATGTGTTGAATGATGATGTGTGGTTGTGCAGTGTGTCTGTGAAATGTGGGTATTGGTTGATTGTGCAGTATGTGTGCTGCTTATGTTTGTTGATTGTGTCCCTTATTGAAATAAGCTACTGTAATGTGCCCTTTTAAATTGCCCCTTGGGGACAAATAAAGTGCTTTGAATTGAATTGAATATTGTCCCTCTTTCTGACATGTCGCATATCAAGATTTGCTTGCAACATGGGCTGCATCTCATCAAATGTTGATTGCCATTCTGCATACGTTGTGAGAACACAGGCAGGTTGTGGCAGTGGATGTTCCAAGGTATACCTCAAAATGTTGCAATCCAAGTATCATGGCGAGGGCCTCCTTCTCCACAGTCGATGAATACCTCTGATGGATGTTGAAATGTGAAAAATAAGAAAGAGGGTGCTCCAACCCATCAGAGGATTCTTGGAGAAGGACGGCACCTGCACCACAGTCACTTGCGTCAACAGCTAGTTGGAAGTGATGCGAGAAATCAGAGATAAAACACGTGCTTGTGAGAGGAGTCCTTTGATATGGCTGAATGTCAATGTCAATGTCAGTTTTATTTATATAGCACAATTAAAACAACGCGTGGATGCTGCCTGTCACTCCTCAGTCCAAACAACATTGCCTTCGGGGCTGAGGTGGTCAGTTAAAAGAGAAGTTCCTGCAAAAGCCCCTATAATATCCCACCATGCTAAGGAAGCATCTCAATTCCTTTTGGCCTTTTGGAACCGGATATTGAGTGATTGCTTCCACCTTAGCCTCCACAGGACAAACCTGTTCCCCCCTGCCCCTCTATAACTTTGTTGAGATAGGTAACTGTGGCTTTTCCAAACTCACACTTGGCGAGATTGATGGCAAGGTTGGCAGCAGCTAACCTATCAAAGAGTGCAGAGAGTTGCTTTACATGTTCTGGTCACGTAGCACTGTACACCACAATGTCATCAAGATGGTAAGACACAGTTCACAAGTCTCTGAAAAGTGGTGGGAGCATTTCATAATCCAAATGGCATGACGGAATACTGCAGAAAAGCATCTGGAGTAACAAATGCAGAGATCTCTCTGGCTCGGATAGGCAACGGGACCTGCCAATATCCGTGTAACAGATCAATGGTACTAACAAACGTAGCAGCCCCCACTCGATCAACGCAGTCATCCATCCAGAGGGTAACAGGTACCATCCGGTTTACCAACCAATAAACAGGGTGAACGCCCCAGAATTGAACTGTGCTCAGAGATGCTACGGGCCAACATGTACTTTAAGGAAGAAAAAGTTCTAGCCACACAAAATAGGATACTTTGTAAAAACATTGTTTATTAACAACCTGCACACAGCGCTGGTACAGATGAAAAAGTCACTGAACACATACCAACACATTTGTAATAATGTTAATAGTAGGGTTGCATCGTCTGTTTTTTTTCTTTCATTAAAAAGCTAAACATTAGGCTAGCCCATTTCCAAACTTTGGAAAATATGAATACAGTAAATTGATATGCACAACATGAATTGTATGCAAAATAACTAATACAATATAATAAGTTTCTTAAAAATATATATACATACATAATACAAACTGTAAGAGCCAAATTAAAATTTTAATATAAATAGTGTATATTTTTAGTTTTTGTTTAATGTGAACTTCATGATAATCATTGTGTGCCGATTATATTAGGGTTCTTCTTGTTTGCGCAATATACGGGCTGCGTTATATGCAAGTGATTAATGTTTTGCTGACAAAAATGCATTGTGTGCCTTTAGGAAAAGACGTGCATGTGTCTGGCATAACTGGTTTTAAGTCTTGGGTACAAGTCAGGTCTCAAGTCTTTTGGGCAGAAGTCCAAGTCAAGTCTCAAGTCTTAATAGTAAAAGTGGATATGGATAAATACAAGTAGACACATACATTTGCAATCAGCGTTGCAGGTTTAAAATCAAACAATTTTGGTTGATTAATAAGACGATTCATTGGGCGATTCATTAGAGATTGTTTGCCAATCATGTAGTACAACATGATTTACTAGTGTCGGTAACATTACCTAACTAATGCCAAGCTAGCCAGCTAACGTTAGCTGTCACATCGCAGCATCACAAGTCACTTTTTTTTTTTGGTTAATGCGATAAATGTACACTTTATTATTATTTGCAAATGATTATATTAACGCAACATCTCAAAAGTCTTTGAAGCTTCTGTACTTCTGATACTATCAAATGTAGTTTTAAACACGTGGTACCGAAAACGTATCAATACTTTTGACAACCTTAGCTAGGAGAGCTAGCCTGGCAATGGTAACGTTAGCTCACTTGCGGCCAACTTTAGCTTAGCCAGTGGTGTATTCTAGAACACTCAATGGCAGTTTTTCAGTGCTGGATTTCGCCCTAAAAAATAATAAAATAATAAAAAACTCAAAACAAAAGCCAGTTTTCTAAACTACCACTCATTTTTATGTCAAGTTAGTGGAGTGGGCGCTGGGGCGCCCTCATTGTCACATCAACTTGCTGCTGAGAGTCATACAGGTTGTGTGTGTCAGAAGAGGCAAGGGGGAGGGGGATGGGGGGATCAATTTGCGACTGCAGAGGTTGGCAAGGGGGAGGGGGGCGAGGGCGAGGGATAGACTGATCCCAGGCCACACAACACAAACTGCTTCCAAATAAATTGTATTTCATTCCTAAAATTAACATAGACCCATATACCTTCATGTAATTAATTGGGTTATGTGAAAAATGTTTTAAAAATCTGTGTAGTCATCTACGTGAATTTGTTTACGTCAGGTGACTCCGGTTGATTGACGGGTGAACGGACGGTGTTGGCAAAAGGTAATGATGTCGAGTCTTCATGGGGTCTAGTCTACTTCCCATTTGTTTGGCTGTAAACAGACATAGTCCCCTTGTAAACCAGGGATGTCTTTGAGATAGACACAGGTAGAATGGATGTTTGTACAGTCTATAAGTTGAACTTCATTAGAAATCCCTTTGAGAATCCCGGAGGCACTGCAAACCGTTTCTCTGTCTCTTACCGCCCATCTGGCTGTCAGTACTGGGTCTATAAAAGCATAGCCCACTTCACTACCAATATCAACAAAATACCTGACTATCCCAACAGATCCATCATGGGTAACCAAAACATGGTTTATTCGCTTAGATAAGGTGGTTCTGCTTTTTAAGTGAATGTGATTCCCATTAACGATTGCTCTGTGGTGAAAGTTACATGTTTATTGATAAATAATGCTAGACTTCACAAAGAGGAATGCCTCTCTTGGTGTTGGCTTCCGGACAACTGGACAACCTTGAAGAAAATTCACATTTGTTGGTGAGTCTGTAGCCCCTTAGCATGTCCTCTACGAAGGTTTTACTTGCTTGGTTTGAGTCTGTGCTGTAATCTAGTAGCTAGTAATCTTGGAATGTATTGGTAGATTGTAAACATTTCCACGATTTGTCCTGGTACACCCTGGGTGCCATGAAAGAGTTTTTGAAGTCATTACTACTCTCAAATACAAATGCACTTTGAGCCCACAAAGGTCCCAAATTTTGAACTGATAAAAGAGCATGCAATATTATGTGGACATTATAGCTGACGTGACATTTCCCATACAGCTGTTCAAACCTCAACACAAATTCACTATAAAATAGCTCAGACAAGGCAATAACATCAGAGGTAACAGAATCTTTCAGCAGACAGACCCTGTACAAGCAGTAAGAAATGTTCCAGGTATTGTCTAGGTAGAATACAATTCAGACAAGAAAGACTGTAGAATAACAGGAAATGTCGAAACCTTTCCAATATTTTAGTAAAGTGATTGACCGTGGAGGTTTTGTCACGTTCACTGGGGGTTTCATTGCAAGCAATCTTTTGTTTATGCAATCCATGTATCTTCCAATGTACCAGGGTGTAGCATATATTAAATGTACAGGTTAAGTTATTAGTAGTAGGCTAGGTAAACAGAAGATGTTAAGTTCGGCTCAGG
>JAOPJH010000124.1:244244-256008 GCA_027122575.1 Merluccius polylepis | reverse complement strand
AAACGTAAATATCATAAGATTGTTATTCACGTCGGCGGTAATGACACCCGATTACGCCAATCGGAGGTCACTAAAATGAATGTGGAGTCGGTGTGTAGATACGCTAAAACAATGTCGGACACTGTAGTTTTCTCTGGACCCCTGCCCAATGTAACCTGTTATATCCTGGGAACTTTTGATCACTATTCTTACTTAATAAAGACTCGGGAGACGGAGCTCAACTCAACCAGTGCTTTACTTCGCTTTCAGTACAAACGCAACAACAAAAACTCGGCTTCCCATGAAGCCTTGCGTTACCTTGTACGGTACGCCCCGCAGTACAAACAACATTTCCTCTCCCCTTAAAACAAATGTCCCCACAAATCTTAAATAACATTTTACCAGCAATATATTATGTACATTCACTGCAACCACTTTAGTGCACATATTAGCTGCCTGAGGGTAGACCACCTCATCCCGCGACGACACATGGAGATTATTCTGCCCCAATACTTGAATGTGTCAGTATTAAAGAGTTCATAAGTCTATCCGTTTAGTATTATGTGAGAAATAACAGCCCCCACTCCGTAGGGAGATGCATCCCAGGCTAACTGAATAGGAAGAGAAGGGTCAAAATGGGTCAGCACCCCTGATGCCACCAGTCTTTTCTTTGCTTCCTGAAAAGCCTCCTGACAGGCTTTGCTCCAACTCCATGCTTTTCCTTTACAAAGAAGGCTGTGCAAGGGTTTTAACATGGATGCTAAATTTGGTATAAACCGCCCATAATAATTAAGTAACCCCAGAAAAGAACGTAACTGGCTTATATTCTGTGGTGGTAGAGCATCCACAATGGCACGGCTCTTGGACTGGGCGGTGTGCAACCCGCTTTCGTCGATCACATGCCCCAGATATTCAACCGATGGCTGGAAAAACTCGCACTTGTCCTTCCGTACCCAGAGGCCTTAGTTTCGTAACCTCTGAAGAACCGCATCCAAATTGCGCAGATGTGTCTCATCGCTATCTCCCGTGCAAAGGATATCGCCCAGGTAACACTGTACACCCGGGAGACCACAGAGAATTTGATCCATGGCGCGCTGAAAATGGGCAGGGGTCGACGTGATTCAGAACGGGAGCCGACAGTATCGGAACAGCCCCTTTTTTGTCGTTATTGTTAGCAGCTCTTTTGACTCTTCCTAGGCATGCATCTGTAAGTATGCTTGACTTAGATCTATTTTGCTAAACTTGTGTCCCTTACTGAGCCCTGCAAACAGATCATCAATATGAGGAAGAGGATATTGTTTGGCTGCCAGTACCGGATTCAGAGTCACTTTGAAATCTCCACAGATCCGAATTTCTCCATTCTTCTTTGGCACGGGAACAATAGGAGTGGCCCACTCACTGATAGCTACAGGCTCCAGAACACCGCTGTTGACCAGAGCATCAAGTTCCCTGTCGACTTTTGCACGTATTGCGTATGGAACTGGTCTCGCTTTCAAGAACTTTAGGGATGCATTGGGCTTAATACTAAGCTTTACTGTGATATCTTTCATACTGCCTAGCTCATTTTTTTTTATTATTATAGTTTTTTATTATTTCCTTCACAGGCAATCAAATATCAATCAACAGTGTTTTACATTTTGTTTACCGAAAAAACACAACGCCATCATGTGTTGATGAAATAAAAAGTAAGGATATAAAAAGGCAAGTCTACATTCAATTAGATGCACATGAGAGAGACAATAATCAGAGCAATATCAGTACATTGCGCATATACATATATCCCATTGCATGTATTCGTGCATGCATGCACAGTCAGACACAAACACGCTGACAACATGTAGCATTGTAAACACTTGACCTAGAAGGAAATTGTTTTCTCCCCCCCTATAATTCCCTCCCCGTCCCGCCCGCCCCGCCAGTCGAACATGGTGCACTGTAGGTTATTTTAAAATATAATGTACATCAGGTTTCTCGTCATTCAAATTTCCCTGACCTGTGATAGGAATGGTTCCCAGACTTCTGTATATATGTCAATTTTCCCATTTATTTTATATATTAGTCGCTCATAAGAGGCAGTTTCGGATAGGGCCGTAAACCATTCAGAGAAAGTAGGGTTGTTACCCCCTGCCCAGTGTCTCAGTATCACCCTTTTAGCTGTAGTAATTGCGACCTTTAGCCACTGGGCCTTTTTCAGGGCCATTCTCTCATGTCCTTTTAGACTGTTCAGGAGGCATAGAGCAGGAGTGAGGTCCACATTCACACCTAGACTGTCAGTGATCTTTTGCATAACCCTCTGCCAATAGATGGCAAGGCTGGGACAGTTCAAAAACATGTGGACAACATCACCTCGTTCAGCCTGGCATCGCCAACAGAGATCCGAAAGACTCAAACCCGCCCTATGCTTTCTCACCGGCGTCCAGTAAAGCCTGTTTAGTATTTTAAATTGAATAAGTTTAGACCTTGCATCTCTCATTGGGTTCAACATCTCCTTCACTAATCTATTCCATTCCTCATCTTCAAACAGTACCCCTAAATCTTTCTCCCACACAGCTTTTAGACCAGAGGTAGTGCCCTTAAAACCATCAATGAGATACTTGTAAATTTGACCCGACAGGTGTGGAAGTTCACTGAGCAATTTCAATTTAGACCCTATGGGAGATTGAGTAGATAACTCCCTGCCTGTTGAGTTCAATTTAGAAAAGCAATCTCTAAGCTGGGGAAATTTCCAGAAATCCCTCCTCTGCAAATTGTAAATTTCTCTCAATTCATCGAAAGTTCTGAAAGTATTGTTGTGGTAGAGACATCCAATATGATGTACACCCTTAATATACCAATCTTTCCAAAAGAACAGTTTCCCTCCTATTTTCAGTTTCGGATTATTCCATATTGGGGCTGATGCTACTAGGAAGGGGGACAAGCCTTCCTTCTTATGCATCTGGAGCCAGATATCCCTAGTCTGGACGGTTATTGGGTTCTGAACATTATTTTTGGGACATTGACTCAAGTAGTCTGCTGCACTAAATGGGGTATTAAGTTCTTCCTCCAAATCTACCCACAAGGGTCTGTCCTCCTTACTTGAAAAAAGGGAGGCTATCTGAGCACCTGTGAACGCTTCTTGGTAAAGTTTCATGTTAGGAAGTCGCATTCCCCCACATTCTTTTTTAGCCTGTAGTCTTGTTAGCTTCATTCTAGGCCTTTTCCCTGCCCAAATAAATTGACTTAACATGTTATCTATAGTCTTGAATGTGGTTCCTGGAACAGCAAGAGGCAACATACTTAGAAGGTAGTTCAATTTTGGAGCTATGACTATTTTTATCGCTTGTATTCTTCCCCATAATGAAATCTGCAATTTGTCCCAACCCTTGAGGATAAGTTGTATTTTATTTAAGACGGGGTCAAAATTATCAGGCATCATGTTATCAAGTCCTGGGTTAAGAAGTATCCCCAAATATTTGAGATTTTTTGGAACCCATTGAAATTTCCAATTTTGAAAGTGACTTCTAAAACAGCATTTGGAAAGTGGCATCACCTCAGACATAGTCCAGTTTATTTTGTAACCCGAAATATCAGAGAATGAGTTGACCAAATCCAACATAGGTGGCACAGATGTCTGCGGATCTGACATCAGAACCAAAATATCATCAGCGAATATTAACATTTTGTGTTCGCGGCCGCCCATGGTAATGCTTTTAACAGCTCTATTTACTCTTATAGCCTCTGCAAGCGGCTCCAGTGCAATAATAAACAAAAGCGGTGAGAGTGGGCACCCTTGCTTAGTTCCACGTCCCACGGGAAAAACAGAGGACCTCAGACCATTAGTTGTTACCATGGATTTAGGCTGGTTATATATAAGCTTTACAATACCCTGAAATACAGGACCAAATCCAAATTCTTTCAAAGTAGAAATGAGATAGCTCCAACTAACACGATCAAATGCTTTTTCCGCATCTAAAGACAAAGCAGCTATCGGAGTATTTATGTCTTTTATTTTCCAAATTAAATGTAAAAGGCGCCTGAGATTGTCAGAGGAGGTCCTGCCCTTCACAAACCCAACCTGGTCTGGATGTATAATTGTTCTTATCACATTATTGACTCTCAATGCAAAGATCTTTGTAAAGAGCTTGCCGTCACAACACAGAAGGCTAATGGGTCGATAACTTCCACATTCTAGGGGATCTTTCCCTTTTTTTAATATGAGGGTAATTATTGACTCGGTCATTGAGGTCGGCAGTTTCCCTGTATCTATAGTTGCATTGAATGTTTTTAGAATTTCAGGACTAAGTTCCTCTACAAACGTCTTATAAAATTCACTTGGAATTCCGTCCACACCCGGGGTCTTCCCACTTGGTAAAAGTTTGATTGTTTTATTTAATTCCTCAAGAGTTATTGATCGCTCCAGATTCCTCATGTTCTCCTCAGAGAGCTTAGGGAGGTTTAGTTTAGCAAAAAATTGTCTTCCTTTATTTACATCCATCTGCCCCTCTGATCTGTACAGCTCCTCATAAAACTCTTTAAACACACTGTTAATCTGTTTGTGACTAGTGACCAAATTCCCATTTTTGTCTCTAATTCCCCCAATTTGACGAGCAGCTTCTCTGGATTTTAATTGGCTGGCTAGTAGTTTATTGGCTTTGTCCCCTGACTCATACCATTTTTGCTTTAGTCTATATAGCGAATATTCTGCCTTTTTTGTGAAAATAGTGTTTAGTTCGTATTTGATCTTGACTAGCTTCTCTAGGCTCAATTCGTTAGGATTTTCCCAATATTCCTTTTCTAGTCTTTGAAGTTCTTCTTCATATTTTGATATACGTAATTTGTCCTGTTTTTTTGTCAATGCAGTTTGTTGTATGAGGATTCCCCGTATATAGGCTTTAAAAGCATCCCACACATTAGCCTGTTCGGCTGTTCCATTATTAACTTCAAAAAAAGTGCTAATATGCTCTCTAAGGTTAACACAAAGCCCCTCATTATGTAGGACACTGGTATTCATCCGCCAACCTTTAGATCTTTCTTGTGCCACTCCCAATGATACAACAAGGTCAATGGGGGCATGATCTGTCATAGCTATTGTGCCTATGCTGCATGCTGCAATTTTTTCAATAAGAGCATGTGAGATCAAAAAATAATCAATACGAGAATAGACAGAGTGTCTATTTGAAAAAAAAGTGTAATCCCGTGAGGATGGATTTAGAAGTCTCCATGCATCGTATAGTCCCATATTATTGCATAAGGCCTTAATAGCATCCAGAGTCCTGGACGGTTTAACCGTGCTACGCCCTGATCTATCCAAGAACACATCCAGCACTTGGTTGTAATCACCACCCAGGATCACAGGAAAGTCCCCAAAGTCTAAAATAATTTTGCTGAGCTGTAGAAAGAAGTCTGGATCGTCCACATTAGGTGCATAGAGGTTACCTAATATTACATTTTGTCCTGATAAATTAATCAAAAGAATAATTATTCGTCCATCTTTGTCCCTGAATTCTTTCTCTACCTTTACATTTAATTTCTTAGAAAATAGTATAGAAACCCCCCGTTTTTTTTGGTTAAAAGTGTTGTGATAGGCCAAGCCAAGCCATCTATCATGAATTCTAAGGGTGTCTTTTTCCAGAAGATGTGTTTCCTGAAGCATCACCACATCTGAGTTCCTTTGTTTCAGGTAGGTTAGCACTTTACGCCTTTTAACATATGAACCCAGACCATTTACATTCCAAGATGAAATTTTGATTATATTAGTTCCCATAGGTTTCTAATTTGGTATGATAATCCAGCATGTGCATCCAGGTCATAACTTTAAACCATACAGTCCTCATAGTCCCACAGTGCAATACAGAACAAACAAAACGTGACTGGCGTTCCCTCCCTTTACAAATAACAACAACCCCTTCATAACAATCCCCCCATTTTTGCCCCCCTCCCACCCCCATCAACAAAACCTTAATCCACATGACGTGTCCCGAGTAGAAGATCCTCCGAGAGGCTTCTTCAACTGTGTTTTGAAATATATTAAGTGCCATATGTATGGCCTGAGAGAATAAAATAAAATAAAATAAATAGACATTATAAAATGTAATTTAAATTAAGTGCCCTAATACAGTACCCAGCTCGATAGACAATTAGAATACTAATGAAATGTATCCATTACTTTATGCATAGACATAAATAAAAACGAAGAAAGGGCATATAGATTGAGAAAAAAATAGATAAAAGCTAATCAAAGTATAAAAATAGAAAATAAAATAAAAACATGACTTAACAGCTTGTCATATCCATATGTTAATCACCCCTGAAAGCCACATGTATGTAGCCAAATCGAATGAGCTCTGTACTTACATAGTGTCCCCTTTTCTTTCCTTTTTCTTTTTAACAACTTTAAGTCGGCTGGGCCACAGTGTGACACTTTCAGAGTCCGCTAAAGTTTATTCAGCTTCCTCAGCTGGATGGAGATTATCGATCCACTTCTTTGCCGCTGCTGCGTCCTCAAAGCGATGCCTTACTCCGTCCACAGTGAGCCAAAACACCGCTGGATACTGCATGGAATATTGCAGACCCCTCTTCATGCATACGCGCCTCACCTCCGTGAATTTGCCTCTCCGGTTCTGAACGTCCTTGGTGAAGTCCGGGAAAAAGTCCACCTTAGCACACTTCCACTGAAATGTGCCAAGTCCCTTAGCTCGGAGTCGTACTTTCTCTCTGTCGGCAAACCGCAGAAATCTCATCAATATGTGGCGGGGTCCAGTGGCGCGCCGGTCTTGTGGGTTGACGTTTAGAGCCGTGGGGGTCCGGTGAGCCCTTTCAATAATCATGTCCGCGACATCCTCCGAAGCATCGATAAACAGGCATTGCAGCATGTCTTTCATGCAGTGTGTCATGTTCTGACCCTTTTCTGTGCCTTCGGGCACTCCCTTGATCCTGAGATTATTTCTTCTGCTGTAATTTTCCTGATATTCAACGCGTGCCTCTAGCTGTGTGATCTTGCCGTCCATGCTATGTGTTAGGTTAAGCAGGCGAGTGTTATCGTCTTCCAGGTGAGAGATTCTTGTCTCTGCCTCACTGGTTCTGGAGCCTAGTTTAGCCACGTCTGATTTCAATGAGTCCAGATTGTCTTTAATGGCAGTCACATCATCTCCCACCTTTTGTATTTTCTGTTGGATATCTTGATTCATGCTGCGGATTTCTTGCAGTATCTCAGCGTTGACTCCTGTGGCCGTGCTCTCCATGTCTGCGCTGCTAGCTTCATTGCTAGTAGCTACTGTGCTAGCTGGAGTCCGTGTCAGGAGTTAGCGATTGTCGGACCGGGGGTGTTTCTTGCACGCGTTTGTTTCTTGGGGCTCATGAGTTCTATCTCTCAGGCAACTTTTCTGAGTAAAAAGTATCACATTTGGCGTATATTATTTAGCAAATGTAGTTGAAGCATCTCTGCCTCTTCAGCACGCTGCCGTTCCTCGCCACATCGTCACCGGAAGTCGCCTGTTTATTTTCACTATTGAGATACAGGCACAAAGAGAATTAGGGAGGCAACTCCACCTATCTAGGTCTGCTTTAATTCTGTTCCATGCCTCAAGGTAATTGTGTGTCACAATGCGGTTTATAGAAGAATAAATATCAATCCCAAGATACTTAAAGTGCTGAACAACCGGAACATTAGCTGGAACTTGCAGTGTTTTAGCTGGCTCATTTAATGGTAAGAGGGCAGACTTGGACCAATTAATTTTAAATCCTGAAAGATCACCAAACTCTTCACAAATGGAAAGCAGATTAGGCAAAGCAAGTGTTGGGTTTTCCATGAAAACTAAAACATCATCAGCATATAATGCTACATGGTGTTGTGTGTCATTAAAAGAGATAGACTGTAGGATAGTAGATTGACGAATCATTTGAGCTAAAGGTTCAAGGGACAGTGCAAAGAGTGCCGGACTTAAAGGGCAACCCTGTCGGGAAGATCTAGAAACTGGAAACATCGTGGAAGATAATTGCCCTGTGAGCACAAGAGCCGAGGGTTTAGAATACAGTACCTTAACCATATGTATAAAGCCTTTACCGAAACCCATTCTTTCCAGGACGGACCACAAAAAGGCCCATTCAAGTCTGTCAAATGCTTTCATAGCATCAAGGGACAGCACAGCTGCAGGTTCTGTTTTGACACTTGCAGCATCTATTACATGGAGAAGGCGTCTTACATTGTCTGTGGCTAGCCTTGATTTTATAAATCCTGTCTGATCACAGTTAACTAGTTCTGGTAAATAGTCCTGTATACGTCGGGCAAGCACCTTTGCGTAGATTTTAAGATCGGAATTTAACAAACTGAGGGGCCTATAATTTTGACATTCGGTTGGATCCTTGTCTTTCTTTAATAGTAATGAAATCAGAGCTATATTTACATCTCTTGAGAAACCCCCTTTATCTATAGAGGCTTTAATCATGTCTAAGAGTAGTGGACCTAGTTTGCTCCAGAATGTAACATAGAACTCAGGTGGTATTCCATCCAGACCTGGGGATTTATTCCTTTGCATTGTAAATACAGCCAATTTTAATTCTTCTAAATAAATCGGGTCATCCAGACGAGCAGAGTCACCTGCTGCAAGCTGAGGTAAATGTAATTGACCAAGAAAGTTGCTGCACCTATCTTTATCCAGCTTGATCTCTGACTGATATAAATTAGAGTAAAAGGAGCGGAAAGTTTCATTTATTTGCTTAGGTTCTGTTAAGATGTTTCCATTGGAAGCTTTAATGGATGGGATATCTGCAAAGTGCTCACTGGATCGGATTTTCATGGCTAGGTCTGGATCCTTGGAAATAGTAGCGCTGTCTAGTTCTATGTATTAAAAATTCAGAGCGTTGTTTTAAGATATCATTTATTTATTTCTTTACAATGTCCCGTTGAGATGCTGTTTGTTCAGAGCAATTATTTTGCAAAATGGAGTCTATTCTAGCAAAGTCTGCTTCTAAAGTTTTTAATTTGCCAGATCTAACCTTACTTAAATTTGAGGAAAACAATATTGCGTTACTTCTTATGAAGCCTTTAACGGCATCCCATAAGACTCTAGGGTACTCAACTGAGCCTATATTGAATTCAAGGAATTCATTTAGTTGGGTCAAGAACTGTGATCTATAATCCTCATTGCCTAATAATGTGATATTAAAGCGCCATCTAGCGGCGCGTTTTGATATAGGACTTAAAGTAGCCTGACAGAGTATTCCCTTATGGTCTGACAGTGCAATAGGAAGAAATAATTCATTCTCAATTTTTTGGAAAAGTTGTGGAGAAGAAAAAAGAAAATCTATCCTGGAGAAGGATTTGTGTCTGCCTGAGAAAAACGTATAGTCCTTCACTGTCGGGTTGACAGAGCGCCACATGTCAACAAGTCCCAAACTCCCTGCCCAAGACCGTAAGGCCGCGGTTGCCAGTCCCTGCTCTCTAGAGGCTGTTGCACTTGAGCGATCGTTTGCATGCCATACTGCGTTCATATCAGCTCCTACCACAAATGCATAATCAGTTAGCTCCAGCATTTTTTGTGTTAGCATTGCATAAAAATCTTTATCAAAAGTATTGGGGGCATAAGCAGAAATAAGAGCCACTTTCCTCCCGTTCAATTCCACTCTAGCACACATCATTCTACCGTCTGTATCCGCCCATATGCCCAGCAGTTTCACTTTCAGAGTGCGTCTTATTACGATGGCTACTCCTTTAGTTTTCGTGTCAGCCGAAGAGGATGCAATAGTGTGGTAAAACTTATTGGCAACACGACCAGAATCTTTTTTAAGAAGGTGCGTCTCTTGTAGGAGAGCTAGATCAATTTTTTGACGGCGCAGCATAGTCAGTACACTAGTTCGCTTATGAGGCACATTCAGCCCGCCGCAGTTCCAGACAAGCATATTTAATTCACCCATTGTACATAAATTTTTTCAACAACATTTCGGTTAAACTTGAGGACATAACTCGTTTCCCACTGCCCAATTTCTCAAACTGGCACACGAAAACAGTCAATTGATAAGTGATAATTCCCTCGGTGAGCAGTCTAAGTCCCTCTGAGGGTTTCCCGTAGTTGAATGTAACCATAACAAACCCAGCTGATTTTCCCCGGTGAAACAGATAAGACAATGACGCAACACACAATGAAAAAAAAATAAAACAAAAGACTAAACAAAAAACATATATAAAACGTAAAATTAACTTATTGCTAAATTGATCCGTGACCTAACGGATATAGGGCTGCAAAGATTAATATAGCTCAACCCAGTTCTTTAAAGTATTAATTGTACCGTTGATAGCAAAACCTCATAGGCTAGATTAAATTCAGCATATGATAAGAATAGCAAACTTTAACAGGCTATTATATTCCATATTGTTAAACCAGAAAAAGACACCTTACCAGTCAGCGCTCCGCACAGAGAGAGAAAAAAGTAAACAAAGAAAAGCCGAGCTCCACAGATCGTCAAACGAGGGTAAACAAATTTAAATGAAACAACAGGACGGCTATATCAGTCCGGAGCATATGACCGATGCAACAAACAAAAAAGATAGTCCATTTCAAGCCGAATAGACAGGTGGCGGTCCTCATCGGTGTCCAAAATCGCTAATCCAAAATCGTGGTGAAAATCCCAGGGGGCATTGAGCCTAGCCTCAGGTTCACTCCGGCTCCTGCTCTCCGTCCTCGTCCCTTTGGAGAGCCTCCGCTCCCGGCAGGGAGGCGATTAAGTCGTCAGCTTCTCTGGCTGACTGGAATGTTTTTACTCGGCCGCCTTCTTTCACTTTGAGCACAGCGGGGTAAAGCAGGAAAAATTCCACACCTTTGGCTCGGGCCGTGTCCATAGCCTGAGAGAAAGCTTGGCGACGCTTAACGGTGTAGCTGCTGTAGTCAGGCGAGAAGCGAATCCTCCGCCCGTCAATGGTGAGGGGCGATTTCTTAGCGGCTCGGAGGATGCTTTGGCGGGTGGTGTATCGGAGAACATTGAAGATCAGAGTACGGGAGACACCTTGCTTCTTATGGTTGTCATTGTAAATGCGATGGGCGCGCATGATCTCCCCCTCAAGGTTGCACAGGGAAGGGAACCACTTTTGCAGCGAGTGTGTGAGGAACTGAATGGCGTTTGACCCCTCAATGCTTTCTGCTAGGCCAGTGATGCGGACGTTGCATCTTCGGTTTCTGTCCTCCATATCCGCTAGTTTAAGATGAATTAAATCCAGCTTGCTCTCATGGTCGGCTAGGATCTTGGAGTTGCCCACAACATCAGACCGTATCGTGACCATTTCTGCTTTGACTGTGCCAATACTCTTAGTTAGTGCTACCAAGTCTGTTTGGATAGCTTTTAATTTGTCTTCGGTGCCCTTTCCCATTGTTTGAAGTTGATCGAAGCGTGACTCAAGGAAGCCACGTTGCTTCTCTAGCACCGTCTCCGCCAGGGCCTCCATTTCAAATTTCCCTCTTGTTGCCGGAGCTTTTTTAGCTGAATCGGCCATGGCTGTTTTACAGACAGCTTAAGACGTCAAGTGACCGCAAAAGAACGTTGTCTCACCGGTATAAAACAATGAAATTGACAATACTGGGTTGCGCTCAGGAATCGATGCTGCCATCTTGTCCAGCTGGTCACGTGATCTCCAGCTTGATGCTTCCTATGAGTGCTAGGGGCGGCACTTGTGTCATAGACACGGCACGGCGTTGGCAGTGTTTTGCACTTGATATTTATACAAAAATAGGCTATATATCATGATTTATTGGGAGACAGAAACTATATGTAAAATCAGACATTCAGCACCGCCTATAGCCCGAATGGAATGATCCAG
>JAOPJH010000124.1:161964-174160 GCA_027122575.1 Merluccius polylepis | reverse complement strand
ACGTGAAGTAACGCGTAACGAGCCTGTTTAAATCGCAGTAACGATAACGCGTTACTGATTTTGACAAAGTAATTAGTCTGTAACGCGTTACTGTAACGCGTTACTTAGTAACGCGTTAGTCCCAACACTGGTATTGGGTAGAGTGTTCTTCCTCCCAGGCGAAAGGTACTGCATTTGATCCTTGATGTTCACAGTCTACCTCTAGGCCTCTTTGATGCAAGATGCCTAACCTCTACCTGCTCCTTAATGCGCTGTACCTGTATTCACTGTAATGCGCTTTGGATAAAAGCATCCGCCAACTGACTGCTAAACAGTTATTATAGTCCTGGTTATCTGCTCTGGAGGTCAGACGTCCATTGTTGAGCATGGGGGTGGGAAAGGGCCGTAAGAATCACTTAAGTTTTGCTGGCAGAGCTTGCTGATGTTTCTATGGAGGTTGAATGTTGACATAGTGGTCGTGCAATATGATCAGACATGATTTAAAATGATCAGATTCTATGTGCGCTCAGGAAAAAGCGACATATGAGCCACTCCTGTAATTTGGCTAAATCAGGCTTGACACAATCTGGGCAGGGAAAGAGCCACGCCAAAACAAACTGAGTGAGTAATGTAAAACCGGTTTTCCTGGTTATCCAAACTCATTGTTTGTAATATTGCAATTGTCAAAACCACTGATATTGGTTTGGCATTAATAATTAAAGTAAAAGAAAGTGGGATCCATACAATATTTTTTTATTGTTTTGAAGTGTAGACCTATCTAAAGTAAACAAGTATAAAGTATAACGCCTACATTTGACTTGTTATGGATGTTTTTCATCTCATGTTTCAATTTGATCACGTACTTCATGAAATGCATTCCCAGATGGCATTGTTTTTTGAACACTGTGTACTGTTGTTTTCATTTTTTCTTTTCTTCTACCAAACAGACTGTATGCTGTCCTTGAATAAGGACAATGTGCTTTCTGTAAATATGTATCAGTCCCTTTACATTACAGTGGGTGTGCATTTATTCATAAACTGCCATATGTTGAAATTACACCAACCCCCACCCCGTTTTTGATGGATGTAAATCAAACGTTTTAAAAATCATTCAAATAATATACTGCTCTGGAAAGGTATGTTGTTTTGAAAAAACAAACAAAACAATATTAACACTGATCAAATGAAATACAATGCATGTATTCTTCAGAAAACATATCCTATGGCTTATTTTCTCGTGGGTCATACATGTGCATTGTGATGTCCGTGCGCTCAGTGAGCATGCCTGTACAACCTTTACACGAATGTGGTTTCTCCAGATCTTTAATGATGATAGGTCAAAAGTAACATACAGAACAAACAAAATTACATTTGTTCTGTAATAAGAAACCATCATAATGTATGCTATGCAAATATGTGGATGCAAAGATGATGCTTTCATTTTGGTCACTGCTTTTCAATATTTACTGATTTAAGATGATTTCTTCAGTTTCTACAATGACATATCGGTTTTGCCAACATATCGGTTTTGCCAAAGGGCCTATTTTCACATTTTAAAAAAACTAACACACATTAGCAGATACCTGGAAATTTCATCTCGTCCACAAGGGGGAGCAAACTGCTAAAAGTATATGATAGTCTAACTCTACCACAACCTCGAGGTATTTCTGTATGAAAAGCCACAAATGAACAAGCCCCTGTGTTACCTTTTAGAAATGCGAACGGAGAGTGGCTTGAGATGGGTCTGTTGTAATGCATGCAATAATCACGCTATACGTTTCGCCCGGAAAGACGGATCCTTTATATATAGGCCTACTATATGCGAACCATTGTATTATTTAGACTGAGTGCGTTTGTCAAACAGAAAAAATCATGACATGTCTTTTGAACGCATGTTTCTGAAAGCTTCTGGTGTATTTCATGGCAGGCATGCACGCAAGAGTGGGGTGACCGAGTGGTCAAGCGCACGGAGAGCCATTGGGACGCCCAGGGAGCGCCAGGGAAAGGACAGACGCCACTCTCTACGGTGTAACAGGTCAGAGGGATGAGACAGTAAGGTGGGGGGGGGGGGGGGATGTGTAGACACATATGGTGAAACTAAAGACAGGAGGAGGTGCGCCTGAGGCATATAATAGGCCTGCCTATGGCTGTGTGGCACCGCGTCGAAGGCACAAAAGGCCGCACGGCTACAAATGAAGATGCCGCGATGCACATCATAATTAGCGAGCAACCAATTAGTCAGCGATCGCGCTCCACCGTGGCTGGGATTATGAGCGATCAAGGCAACAAAAGCCCAGGAGAGCTAGGCCTATCGTCAAACACTGATGCCACCCCCCCTATCAGTTATGACTTCCATAGGGAGGGAAGATGCCAGACTGTAATAACCCCTTGTAATGGTGAAACATCACTTTGGATATACATTGCATTGTAGACCATTAGCCTAACAAATTTATTTATTCATTTAATAATCTCGCTAAGCGTGAATGTATCGTGGCAATAAAGGACACCACTCTGTAAGCCCATAATATTGTATCGGAGGCTGCTGATTTGTGCTCACAAGTTATTAAGAGATTAGCCTGTCAGAAATCCTTTGGGCCCAGGATCTAAATGGATGTGTTCACACTGTACAGTATGATTAATTAACATTGATGGATGCTTTGTAATCGGCCTACAAAATCCAGCTCAGCAGGATTGATCCATTATGTACGTCACAAACAAACACACACACACACACACAATCTCAAGTTAGTGTCATTGATGCTATCATTTGGGAATACAGTCCAGTCCAGAGTTGCCCGGTCTACACCTATTTCAGTCGTAATCTTTTTACAACTGTACTTTGATCAAGTGAATAACTCTTGGACTGCCACACACTAACCCATGTGTGTACCTCTTTTATTGCAGTCCCTGCCATCTATACCAAACTACTCTCTTATTGCATCGGCCCTCCTGGTCTCTGGGGCAAACGAGCCATTTCAATGTAGCGCCATGCTCCTGTGTTCTCTAACCTGCAGTCCACCCCCATGAATAAACCATAACCGGCGTATTAGCACTGAAAGACTATTCCTTTTCTGTTTGAAAGACGGGCTTGGTCCATTTGAGCTGATACATGCATGTGACACCACAAACGGATTAACAATCATTTCCATGGTATGATTTTGCTTTTTGATCGCATGGAAGCATGCACAGGCACACTAGTGTAGGATGTACTGTATGGTTACTACACAGCAAATTCATGGGTGTTACATTTCCGACGTTTTGACAAATTAACGACGTCGCAGTGATAACTGTTGTACTATCTACACTAATGGTGTAGCTTCAATTAAACGTCATCGTTGATTGGCAGCGTTAGTGTCAATCAACACCTATTCGGTGTTGGGAGTTCCATCCGGGGTATTTTACATCCACCTGAATCTTCCGCCAAGAAGTCCGCCATTACTTCGCCTGAAACTGTTGCGTGAGCACAACGTGGTCCATAGTTCTGTGGTAAGTAAGTAATGTTTATTGAGTCTACGTTTGAAAAACGTCGATAGATAAAGAACCAGTATTTGTCTGTTGCTTTTTCCGATGTATAAATGTGATTTTTATTTTTATAAAACGCTAGGTTTGAACAATGAACCATGCCACGATAGCTAGATACATTTCCCACTCGAAGTCAAACGTAAAGTTAAATCGAGGCTGAATTAAAGGTACATGTTTTTCTAAATGTTGCTCATCAACGAGGTTGTAAGCTAGTAAATTCGGGCAAATCTGTCAAAATAAATGTTTTTCTGCCGAGGTGTTTCTACGATCTTTATTCATTCATTGCGCCGTGGCCGAACTGATATTATGAATGTTAAGGACTGCGCCGTCGGGTTCTCGACTCTCTGGTACTTCCACACATGTCCACCACGGCCGAGATAACCCCACACCACCACGGTGTGGGGTTATCTCGGCCGTGGTGGAGAAGGAACTGGGGGAAAGGAACGTTGGCTTTGACTCTCTAAAGTCCAGACTGAACCGCTACATGGAGGAGGAAGGGGCGAAGTTCACTTCCACATGTGTCGAAGTCCACGTGTCATTTCTCCGACGCTCTGTTGTTCCGACCTCTCGTCGTATGCGGACGAGTCCAGCCGGAGCAGTCCGCATACGACGAGAGGTCGGAACAACAGAGCGTCGGAGAAATGACATGTGGACGAGGCGCAGCCTCGGCGGGAAGCTGCGCCCCCCGGGGGGGGGCTCCCAGCGAAGCCCCGGCCTGAGTCCAGCCCGCTCTCGCGAGGGAACGCAAAAGTCGGGTCTAAACATATTCGCAAACATGTCACTTCCCGGGCGTCGAGCAGGGTTGCCAGATTGGGCCCGATTTCCCGCCCTAGCGCGTTGCAGCTAGGGTTGACAGATTGGGCAGCGCGCTGCAGCTAGGATTGCCAGATTGAGCTGGAAATCGGGGCCAATCTGGCAACCCTGGCGCCGAGACGCTTTAGAAACGCTTGAAAATAAAAGTGAAGCGTAAAACTAAGCTCTGGTCGGCCGTGAGACGGGCGTAGAACGCTGCCGGTGTAAATCAGTGCACATTTTTTCCAGTTTGCTAGAATTCTAGCCCATGTTGAAATTAGTGACATTTTAAAACTTTTGCATTTCTCATCATCAGTTAACGTCACCCTGACACGGTGACGCGGTGACGATGATTATCAAGGTGAAGTACTTCAACTCGAAGAAATATGTGAAGATATCTGAGCCATGTTTGGAAATGTTCATAGCTGAAGGTAAGTGCTAATGAGATAGGCAAGGTTAATGTGAAGAGGTGATTGTCTGAAGGTGCTGATATTAGCTTGAACTTAACTTGTCTAATTGTCCTGTGTGGGTAGCCTGGAAATCCAGACCACATCTAGGGCCACAAAGTAAAATGTGCTTGCGCTACCTCTCAGTGCTTCAGGACTGTTTGGGTAGAAGCAATGTGAGCAGTGTTGCCAACTCTCAAAGAAAATAAGCAGGAAAATAAGCTACCGGGACGCTGAAAACAAGCCCAAAACAAGCGACTGAAGAAAAAAAACCCTGTTCCTGTTCTTGAATTCATATTTTTACCTGTTTTCTTATAGCGTTTTGTATTCAGATGTAGGGTAAACTAACTCTTTATTCTTTTTTATATATATTTCAGTTCGGGTAAAGTTCTCCATTCCTGAAGACAAGACCTTGACAGTGACCGATGATGGAGGAACTGAAGTCGATGCTGATGTGTTTCCAGAGTTGGTTACAAAGGACGTGTGCTTGGTCATCCATGATTCTGAAGGAGGTATGTTACATATAGTGAAGTATGTTCGTACGCACGCTAAAACACCAACTTGCATGGAGTTGCAATGCAGAGATGTTGCTAGTGAGGAATTGTGGTATTCATGGTTAAAGTGTACTTGAAAGTGTTTCTCCCCCCTCCCCCCCTTTGCTAGAGTCGCCTGCCAGTGAGTCTTCAGGTAGCCTCACGGATACACTTTCCCTGTTGAGTAGTCAGGATAGTGAGGTCGAACTTAGCCAAAGCAAAAAGGCATGCTTGGAGGCAGAGATGTTGCAGTGTGTTACAGTGAAAGATGTGAGTCTGCAAATATTCATATACTGGACAGGTTGTGGTTTTGTAGCGACTGGTGAAGCTTAAATGTGTCGGATATTTGCCTTTTTGCTTTACTTTTACTTTTTTGTCCAACACCTGGATGTGTGCACCACAGAATGTTTTTTGTAAAAAGAATAAGCAGGACATTACTCAATGTACAGTTTTCACTTTGTTGAATGTTATGACTATTTTCTAGTGACTATTTTCTTCGCGATGATTTCAGTTGGTGAAGAATGTTCTGCTGGAGAAGCCTGGTGGTGCAACAGTCCTGAAGGAGTACGAGGACACTGGGAAAATATGTGACAGTTCCAGACGGCAGATGGTGAACATTTTAGCAGCACACATGACAGAAAAAGAGGGGTATGAGAGTCCTGAACATATTTGTTAATCATGGTTCTTCCATTTTATGTAGTACAAAAAAGCATATAATATTGTATTTTTATTTGTTCATATTAGGAGAATTCCACAACGACAGACTAAGGAGAAATATGCACTTGGCATCGTCACTTTGTTCCCTTCCCTGCAAGATCCAATGTCAAAGAAAGGCTATGTAAGTTCTATTTAATATTTTGGGGTGTCTACACGCACACTAGCTTGGGACACAAATGTCTGCAAATCGGGATTGTGATAAAAGTAGACAAGGGAGTTGTATATTTGAGCAATATAGCGCTGTGGGATGGGGATTCTGCTGTAGCCACAAGCAGGCTCGGACTGGCCATCTGTACGACCGGGCATTAGGTGGGCCGGTCCACATGTGGGCCGGTGGCCTCCGAGATCGGGCCAGGTGCCCCCCCCGACGATCGGAACTGGAGAATGCGTCGCCGGAGCATGCGTGCCCCCCCCCCCCGCCAACAAACGGAACGGGGAGGCAAAACGGACCGATTTCCCCCCCCCCTGCCAACAAATGGAACGGGGAGGTAAAACGGACCGATCTCCCCCCCCCCCACCAACAAACAGAACGGGGAGGTAAAACGGACTGATCTCCCCCCCCCCGCCAACAAACAGAACGGGGAGGCAATTAATTGTAAATATTAGTTCATGGAAGAATATAGCATTGTGCAGGGGTGATGTGAGAGAAGGTGTAATTTTCTCTCTTCCAGAGTACTCTGGTCATTCATTGTAGGGACATAGATAACAGAGACTTGTGTTTTTGTTAGGAGCATTTCTATGATGCCCAAAGTGGATCAGGCTTCCTGGCTTGGAGGCTCAAGACTATTCAAAGGAAGACCAAATTTCATCCCGAGTCATCTAGTTCCCCTAAGGTAACTGCATTTCATTTTTAACTGCATGTCATTGGTTCTGTACCTGTACTTTGCTACTGACAATAAAGTTGAATCTAATCTGATCTAAGGCTGCTGTTGTGATGGGAGGTGGTCCAACACTCATCAGGGACAACAGTCAAGAAGATCAGCTTCAGGATGAGCAATGCAAAGAGGCCATTTCCTTGATGACTCATACCAACGAGCGTGACACCATCTTCCAGAAGATGCAAGAAACCTTCCATTTCCGGCAGGGGCTCATCCACAATCCTGAAACCTCGGCATCAGTCCTGTCCATGTTCCCAAGACTTTTGGACACAAAAGGATTGGTAAGTCTGTAAATGCTACAAGTGAAGTATTCTGCTTTTCGACTGCCTTATTCTCAATTGTCATTTGTGTTATCTTCCAGGTTCTTCAAGACTTCAGCCTTCTCCTCGGAGCAGAAACAGCAGCCAGACTTCTGGAAAGGTGGCCCTCATACAAACCAAAGTTGATAAAAGAAGCCGCTGCCCTGGTACAGACCCCGTTATTGCAGCGCCTTTTACAATCTGCCAGAGGGGAACAAGTGGAGTCATCTGCAGATTACCTCCCAGGTAAATGTTTATTGGTTTAAGCATGCCAATAAGTGAATGCGTTAAATGTCAGTGTTAAGGGCGGAGTTATAGATGCGAAAGAGTTTGTAAATGGATATATATGTATACACCAACTTTTAATCCACTCAAACCATACCATTTTCCAAGCTCATGTCCTCTAGATCTGAATAAACATGCAAAGACAGATATCACACCTTCCACCTATGTCATGTTCCTACAATGTATTTCCAATGTATTGTAACGCATTGATTTTCAATGTAAATCTATAATTCATGTTCAGCAGGGTCAGACCTTTATAAAAATAAAAATAAAAGTTGGTTTTGTGGAAGGGGTTGCACGATAAGGCCCCCGTAGCTCACGGCCTAATTACTTATAAAACACCATCTCATTATCATCCCTTATTCTGGATTTTTATATATAACTTCCCCAAACCAGGTTGGGACAGCGATATGTCCACTTTACTCCTCCTGTTACACATCCTTTCGCCTCAGCCAGCTGGGAGGAAAAGGGGTCACAAGATCAGTGCAAGTGATGCCATTGACCACCTGGTAGTTTTTCGCAAGGTTTGTAATTCCGGTACAAAAACTGCTTTGAATTGTGGTTTGATTTAGACTTGAATACTTATTATTGTCCTTTCTTCCATGTTCCCTTCAGTCATGCCAGAGTCTGGATGAACATTTGGATTCTGATGAACGTCAACAGCCGTATCTGCTTGCCTCTGGAACCACCAA
This sequence comes from Merluccius polylepis, assembly GCA_027122575.1. NCBI lineage: Eukaryota > Metazoa > Chordata > Actinopteri > Gadiformes > Merlucciidae > Merluccius > Merluccius polylepis. The sequence goes on along the minus strand of JAOPJH010000124.1, from coordinate 166,017 downwards.
ACGAGCCATCAGCGCCTTCTACATCGTCATGGATAAGAAGCTCATCCCGTGCCAGGGAAACACATCTCTTGCAGCATTCGATGAACTTTTCAAGGTCCATTTTGTCTTCAGTTTGAATTACGATGAGTCTCTTCGCAGTATGTACACGTTTCTCCAGACAACGATCTACCACATCGATGTGGGATCAACCAAAGAGAGTCCAAAACTAAAAGAGTTGCGAGCAAAGTTGATGCATGATGTATAGGTGTTACATTTGTAGGACACTACTTGGCTCTAGTGGGGCCTTGGTTCAACACCTTAAACTGTTACATGGGTTGTATCCTGGCAAAAAGTTAAATTTAATATGTTCTCAAGATGGTTGTTGCTTAGAATTTAGAAGTTACTCTGGTTTCCGCAAACACCTGAAACGTGTACACTGCAACATTAATGTGACTGAACCAGGTTTGACAGACGAACCCCAACCTAGCACATCTTTAGGTACGCCGGCTCTGCCTTCAGATGGATGTGCCCCCTCTGTCCAAACTTCTGACTTGAATCCTGACTTAATCAATCAAAGGGAATGTTCTTTAGATTCAAAACATATGTGTGCTTCTGTTATTGCGAAGTTGCAGGGTAGTGGTGTGGCAAATACTGTTATTTTGTCAGTTGTAGAAAGTATGGAGGAATGTTTAAATGATATCCACACTTCAATAAAGAGTCAGGTCTTGGAGGTCGTGCCAGAGGGTAACCCGAGCAGAAGTGCAGTAGAGGAAGTGTTTGAAAATTTGGAGAACCCTTTTGCTGATCTCAACACCGATAGTAAATGGAAAAAATATTTTTATTCCAAATGGGGAGTTGTACAACCTGTAGAGGTGCATTTAGGAGTAAGATACGATTCTAAGATTAACAGAATTTCTGGAAATTACGAACAGGTACCAGTTAACGACACTTTCATCTATGTGCCTTTGTTTAAAACACTAGAGTTTATTTTCAAAAATAAAATGATATGCAGCCATATTCAATCTTCTAATTTCAGTGATCTATATTCTGACTTCTGTGATGGCTCTTATTTTAAGAGTAATCAGCTGTTCTCGTCCTGCCCTCATGCCCTACAGATTCAGGTTTATTATGACGATTTTGAAACGGCTAACCCTTTAGGTTCTAAGGCAGGGTTGCATAAGCTTGGATGTTTATATTTTACACTCCGAAATCTTCCACCTCATCTCAATTCATCTTTGATGAATATACATCTAATATCTTTGTTCCACTCACAAGATGCTAAGAAGTACGGTTTAGACAAAATACTCAAGCCTTTTATAGATGATGTGAAAAAACTTGAGGTTTATGGGATGGAAGTGTCTTTCACAAAAGAGCGCCTCTATGGCACAATATCACAGATTACAGGTGATAATTTGGGTTTAAATGGTATCCTTGGGTATGTGGAGTCTTTTAGTGCCACCTATTATTGTAGGTTTTGTGTTACAGACAAGGCCACAGCTCAGAGTGTATTTTGTGAACATGATCCTAGAGTCATTTTGCGATCTAAAGAACTGAATGAACAGCACTACACACATCTTGAGAATACTGGTGATGGTTCATGTTATGGCATCAAACGCAACAGCATTCTTAATGAGTTACGGTATTTCAGTGTTGTAGATAATGTTGTCGTTGACATAATGCATGACCTCCTTGAAGGTGTGGCACAATATGAGGTTAAGCTATTGTTTGACTACCTGGCCAAGAATTTCCTATCCAGTGAACACATATTATTGAGAATTTACGGTTATAGCTATGGATACTTGGACCGTAAGAACAGGCCAACAAAGATCAATATTCATGGGAATGGGCTTGGCCTTAATGCCAGTCAAACAATGTGTCTTTTGAGAAACATTCCACTCATCTTTGCCAATGTTGTTCCAGAAAATGATAATCATTGGAATCTACTGTTGCTTCTGCTTGATATTGTGTACATAGTTTTCTCACCTAACATCTCTGAGGGAATGACTGTCTACTTGAGGTCTCTTATTGCCGAACATCATACATTATTCAAACAAATTTACCCCACACACAATCTTATTCCAAAACATCATTTAATGATCCATTATCCCTCTGTTATTAGAAAAATTGGTCCTTTACTTCATGTCTGGACCATGAGATATGAAGCGAAGCACAGATTTTTCAAATCTAGCATTAAAAACTTTAAAAATGTGACAAAGTCTTTAGCATTGAAACATCAGTTAGCTATTGCCTATCATTGGGAGGCGTTCACGGTTAGAGGTATTGAATCAGGACCAGTAAAAACCCAAATGTTAAGTGAATTAGATGAAGAAGAGCTGGTCTGTGAATATTTTCAACTCGATAGGTCCTCTACTGTATCTTCTACTGCATGGGTGAAATGCGACGGCATTGACTATCACATAGGATCTGCTGTGTGTGTAGATGTTGAGGAAGAAATGCCATTGTTTGGTAAAATTGTTTTAATAATCCTAAAAAAAGAGGCTATACATTTTGTTCTTATTGAGTTAAATTCTGTGTATGTTGAGCATCTCCATGCCTTTCAAGTTGGAGAAACTGACCATATGTACATTGTAAATCGAGATGATTTGCAGCATCACAAGCCTTTCGACCTGCAGATGTCCTATGGCTGTGACGCATTGTTTTATATTGTACCTGACTGCTGCATTTTGTAAGATGGAGTTGCTGCTGAATTTTGTAAGTCTCATGGTGCGATTTCGTCAGATGAGATTTAATAAAAAAAGTCTAATATAATGCATTTCTAGTAAGTATTTTTGTTCAGGTTTATATGGAAAAGACCAACTAACATTTTGTAGTATAATATAAAGTAAAAACACCTATATTGTCAATTTGACACTGGGTGAAATGTTAAAAAATAACACTTTTGGAGTTGATATCAAAGGAAAGATAACAATAAACTGGTGTTTAAAAATAACACTTTTGGAGTTGATAATAAAGGACAGATAACGATGAACTGGTGTTTAAAAATAACACTTTTGGAGTTAAATTTAGGGAAAGAAATAACAATAAGCTGGGGTAAATGATTCCGGCTTGGTGTTCCTGAGGAACTCTTAAAGTGTAACATTTTATCACTTTGTTAGTGTTGTAGTTTATTACACTAATGAAAGTGTCAAATTAACACTTTTGTGGTGGTCCCCATATATACACCCTGAAAGTGTTGGATTTAACTCTTTCAGTGTAAAAATGTCGATTTAAAATTTGCTGTGTGGGCTCTATGTAAGTAAAGGAGTTATATAGCCCCCCCTGAGGAAAATGACCATTGTTGTCTTATGTCAGAAAAAACAACAACAACAACAAAGTTTTATTCACGCATCAACGTCCAAACTGATGTCAATGTGCCGATTTAAAGCCGGAATACATTTTAAAATTGTATTGCTTAACATTTTAGTTTGGAATTAACGATATACATTAAAAGCATGTTTTTAATTAACTGTTGTGTTTATATTGTTCATCATTGTTTATTTTCGTTTACAATGGCGCAGCAGTCTCTCTCGAAAAGAAACAACAAAGAAAGGAAGCAACACTTTGATCTGAGAGGCACATCTCTAATGAGAACAGCGTTCACGTGCACCGCCGCCGCGGCGGCCTTTAAAACATTCACAAGCAAATGTAACTCCCAAACCAGTTTTATGTTTGTTGTTGTTGTTGTTTTGACTGTGAACTGTCTATGTGAATTTTGCAAATAAAAATGTAAGTGAAAAAACAAAACAAAAAAACTTGTACTTCCTCTATCTAAAAACACGATGACGTCAGGACTCGGACTCTGAGCTGCTGTGTGCCATTTTATTTAAACATTTTTTATTCTTTTGGGGGCGATGCCGCTACTGTGGACGTTTTATTCAATGTGACGTCATCATTCACCCGCTGCATCATTTAACTAAATCAGCTATAGGAGGTGAATGGGGGACGTACACCTTACATGGGCCGTGAGAATGACACGTCTACTCATGAAGACGAGCGTTTATATATATATATATATATAACCTTTTCCAGTCCGGGGGGGGGTGACTTATATATTGGTATGCTTGACTTATAGTA
>JAOPJH010000124.1:124075-138638 GCA_027122575.1 Merluccius polylepis | reverse complement strand
CAACTAGCTAACTAAACCAACTAGCTAGCTAAACCAACTAGCTAGCTAAACCAACTAGCTAACTAAACCAACTAGCTAGCTAAACCAACTAGCTAGCTAAACCAACTAGCTAACTAAACCAACTAGCTCAGCAAACCACTAAATGGTGGGGCCAACATGGAGTTACCGTGACCTCTGAACCCGCTGCACCGCTCCACAGACACACTGCTGACCTTTTAACTCTTTTAACTCTTTTAACTCTTTGGTTTGTTTTCCTCTAACTCAGCTTCTCGTCTTCTGGGCTGTTTTCCAGTTTGCTAAAGCTAATTAGCTAGCTAGCTAGCTTACTGCTCGTCTGGCTTCCCTTCCTGACGCTGGAGGTCTTAGAGAAGCTGCTTGGACCGTTTATTAAGACGCTTCACGTTTCAGTTGGAAATGTACAGAATTATATTTTCATATTAACTTACAGGATAAACAATTCTTTAAAATAAAATTCTAAATTCGTGAGCGCTTTCTAAACGGTAGCCAGCAGCTTGTCTGTGTGGAGACGTTGACGGAGTGAAACTCACTGAGCTGATCTGTTGTAGGAATTAACTCGTACACTGGAAACCCTGCAGGACTTGTAGGGACGGGAGACGTCTTCAAGGACCACTGGACCAAAAGGTGAGGAGGAGCTTTAAAATATTAATAATAATGTATATAATAATATAAATAATAATAATGTCCTCTCCAAACTATTTAACCCAACATGTTCCTCAGTCCTCAACCTATCGCTGCTCAGACGTATTTCTACATGAATATTGTATTGCCAGTAAAACGGTGAATCCACTTCAGTACTTTCAGAAGTTTAATAGCAATACAGTCAGAAATAGATTTATATTTTTATATATTTTTAGTATTCATTACTGCTCATACTGATGTCATTTTATTTGAATCAATTAATTTTTTTCATCAGAGATGATTTGATTTGAGTGTTCTCATTAAGTACACATACACAATGATGGTAACACTTTATACTACTACTACTACTACACACTACTATAATAAATACGTTGTAAACACTTTGGCGCATTTACAACGCATTAGTGAATTCATCATTAGTAAACAATACATTAAATCATTACTAACTAACACTGTTAAGCTTTGATAAACACTTACAAATGATTTGTTTCTGATTAGTAGGTTCATTTATGATAGTTAATTCATCATTAGTAAAACATGAATAATATATTATTAAATCATAGTTATTATAAAGTTTGAGCTAATGATGTAAAAGTGAGTCGCTCCCCCCCCAGCCAGGAGCAGGAGAACGCGGCCCCCGGCCCCCCGGAGAGCCTCACCTTCAAGGAGCGCCAGCGGCTCTTCTCGCAGGGCAAGGAGGTCTCCAACAAGGTCAAGGCCTCACGCAAGCTCATGGAGCTGGAGAACGAGCTCAACACTAAATAGACTGGAGCCACCACTACCCCCCCCCCCCTCATCACTTATAGACGTAAGACATTCACTACACCATGACTTAATTTTTCTCTTACTTTGATTATCTGACACCAAGACAGAACCTACTAAGTCGGAAGACGATCCTGCGTTGGCGTTTGTTCCTGAGTTGTAGAAAGCTGAGGCGTTTCTCCGACGGTCTCATCTTAAGCTTTTCCTCCACTTGTTTTAATGATTGAATAACTGATCATGGTCCTACAGCTTAGATGTTTGGTTGCAATAGCGGAGACATTAATGGCCTCAATGGTTTTCCCTCTTTAAGATCTATTGAACATGTATAATGGTAAAGCACTGTAAAAACGTTTTATTTTATCCGGTGAGATATTCAATTCAGAAAACATCACAAAGGGGGAAATATATTTTTGGTTGCAAGATTGTTCTTGGGTTGGGGAAGAAATTTTTTTTTGCTCATTTTAATTTTTTTAATAGGTTACTGTAATAACTATTTTATGATGTTTTATGCTCTTTCCTGCATTACCTTATTTTCCGTTTTAAAATGTTCATTGTAATAAAATACCCTGGATTTAACTTTTAATTGTATGAATACTCAATGAGCAAGCAGAAGTCCATCAGATACTCGTTTTTCATTCCATAGCCAGCATGTGCAAACTTTGTTTTTTCAGGGTTTCTTTTGTAATCCAACTCTGTAATAATCCTTCATTAGAGTCCGCCGGGTCGCGGCGGAGGTTCCTCTAAACCAGATGACTGTAAATACGTCTCACTCCATATTACTGTTAAGCAGAACATCCAGATCACATTCCTCTCCCACATCCACATGCACACTAACAAGTAGACAATGGAAGGAATTAAAATAGATGTGACATGTCAGGATGTAATTCTTAACTCCCTGATTTACTTTAGCTTATATTTCTTGTTTGAATTTGTCTTTTTTTTTCTTTTTTTTCTTTTTGGATGTTGTGTGCAATTATTTGGACTAATTGTGTACTTACATGCATTGTCACCAAGGAAAACATTTTACAACCAGTAAAAAACACTACTATTACTCTTTGTTTGAACCACAGATATTTATTTTAAATATTTTATATAAAATAAAAAAACAGGCCCAAATAGTGTCTGCGTTTAAAATAAATCACATATTACCTTTTGGGCCCCTTAAAATGTTAATCAAAATTTTAATAAGTCAGACCATAGCATTAGGTTATAGGATATTTTGATCTAAAAAATAATACTGCCAATGTAGAAAAGCAATACATTAAAAACATGGTCATTAATCTTAACCAATTTCCCAACTCAATTTTGTGTTTAAATTAGATTTTCCAGGAGATATCAGGCCGATGCTTCTGTTGCTCTAACTGTACAGTAGCCTGCAGACCTTTCCTCTGGAAACTGACACTAGGACCTTTCTGGGTTTCACACGGAACCAAACTATTTAAGCGGTGTAATGTTTTGCCTTTTGTAATTCAATAAATACACATTTTCAACAACTCAATGTGAAGCGTCTTTGTCTTGATTCTAGTACATGTATTTAAAATAATTTAGGGTTAGAGAGACTTGAACAAAGTACTTTTGCAACGTTGAAAAGCATTTGGTAAAATAATGTAGAATGTGTTTTATAAGTTACCGTGCTCACAACTAAAGCTTGAATTATAGTTTCCGCTCGCACAGAAATCAGCTGATGCAGAATTATCTGTGGAAACATTTCCCTTCATTGCAAAACAAGGAGACAATATTATCCAAACTGTTGTGGACAAGCTAGCTAGCTGCTAGCCGTGTGGGATCGCACCGAACGCTAATAACTTCCGCATACTTTGTTGCACATTCGAAATCGGCTTATGAGCCAATTGTCGTTCGCCAGTAAATCCTCGCTCACGTCGGATTGCTCCATTTGCAGGTCCTCTAACAACGCTAACGCTGCCATCGGTAATACCATGTTCTCATCACACTGCGCATGCGTTTATATCCACCCGTATAGTCGCAAACACGGTGGGCGTGTTAGTTGTTCATAAGTGTGTCTCTGACGTGCACATCACTCTGATGACTCATTGTTTTTGACATTAAGTTTCCCAGCATCACCTCTAAGTGTCGCCAAAGGAACAATAACAAATAAACAAATTTTGCGTACGCCACGTTTTTGTGCGTACGCAACCTTCGTACATGAGGCCCCTGGTCTCTGATTGGATAGTTTCATTCCTCACCTCTCCGCTGAGCCGGTGTGTGGTGAGCGTTCTGCCGCATACTGGCTGCCGTGCGTCACCAGGTGGCGCCATATCCCCCCACACACACACTGTTAGCGCGTTGAGTATCTTGTAATGCAATGAATTATTTATTATTATAACAAAACAAACATTTCAACAGTCAGACACTATATATTTGACAAGCTATAGATGTAGCTGAGACATACATAAAACAAACTATTTTAATTTTATGGCAACATTAAACTGAAACCACACAGTAGAAAGCTTTTTTAACAATTAACAAAATCAAGCGTGCACAATAGTGTTCAAGTATAATACAATGCCAATTGTAAAAGTAAGTTAAAGGTAAAAATCTTGACTGGTTAACATTTTGGACCACCCTTTGGTACAGCATACATTACTGTCAAACAAAAAATTAAATACAAGACACAAATCGCGAGGGCCGGACGGGCGACATTGTGTCCATTGACATAACAAAATGAACTAATATATGAAAGCTCTCCTTCAGTCTCCTGATGAAGTGAAAAGAAAAAGATCACATTATAATCGATATTGGGTCTAAAGCCTAAATTATTCATATTGACTAGGATGGCCAGACCCATTTGCGTGTCTACTCCAATGGATTTGCGTAGTTGACTTGTGTCGTCAGATTCAACCAACAGCGTGAGACCGAGACAGCCAGTACGCTTCCTGCCAACTGCTATCCTTACTGGATGCCGTCAGAGGAGAAACGCTCCCAAGGTGTTGTTCCTGGAACCTTGGACATGAGAATAAACCAGGGTTGGGGGTCACTTCAAATCAAAAATTAAACTGTAGGTGCACAGCTAGGCCCCATTTCCTGAGAATCCCAAAACATGGAATATGATTAAAACCAGTTACTACTCAGTCAAACCGCCTTCTGAAGCCTAGAAAAGACTCAAATTAGAACTCTCTCACAATTTACGTAATGTCACTCAAGGAAGGACTCTCACCACTCTCACATAAAGAATAGCTGTAGGGTTACCAATTCAGCTGATGTACTATAGTTACCTTCATTGATTAGATCTATCAGAACCTTTATCCATATTATTCTAATAGAATTTTATTTTCATTTGATGCATCTTTAAATTAACAATTTATTAGATATTTCTACACAGTTGTATCATCCGGTCATGCATTTTATTATCACTCAGTATAAGAGCTTAGATTGGGCCCAAAAAACAAGCCCAACCCTACCCCAGCTCGTTCTGTTTAAAAGCCCGGCACAGGCCAGGCCCATTGGCTGCATTCATGGGTCTGAGCTCGGTTTAAACCTGACATTTTCGTAGTAAGTTCACTGTTCATAAGTAAACTAATTCCAAGTTGTTTGAATGACAAAAATCTGTTGAGAATTATGTGCAGGATCTTACTGAATAGCTTCCTCTTGCAAAGGACTCGCAAAAGCGAGTGTGGTGCCATAGGCAATGATAAAATTAACCCTGAATAACTAAATGTATATGCTCCTTACTACACTACAATATGTTAAATAATATGTTAACACTTGAAATTACAAATTAAGATTTGGCATTTCAGCGTCGACTGAAATCACTTATATCATTTATATTGTACAATTGTAAAAATGTGTTTAGATGCTGTGATGTTACCTCAGTCCAAGCAGAATGTCTACGTAGTCGGCATGTCCAGCATCCACCAGTTCCTTGGACAAATAAACGCCGTCGACCAGGACATCCACCTCCCATTGTCCGTCATCTGAAACAAACTCCCAGAAGACTATCTGGAGGTCCTTGTGGCACACATGCTCCTGGAAGAACACTGCTGCTTCATCTGTCCATGTATCTGAGACTGGGTACACGCCCCTCAAGGAGCATGGGTAGGCCACCATTGGAAGTCTTTTAAGTGATTCTGGAAGAATCTTTACTTTTTGGTAGCTGCTGTATGCCAGGTATATGCAGTGGCCGTAATCTACAAGGTTGATTACCAGTGTTTTTTCAGCATGTACAACCTCCGCCCGGCACCATTTGCCCTTTGTGTCTGAATACACCAGGCAGCATGTGCCAGGGACAAGGTGAGCTTCAGGAAGAGGCGGCATCTCACTGGGTAGCTCTTCCAGCATGGTGGAGACTTTGTTCATAATGTGATCGGAGTCCTCCAGGACTATGTAGAAGTCAAAGGGGGCAGTCACTGCAGCGGCAAATCCACAATACACCTGGCCCATATTGATAGGGGCAAAGGAGAGTTGCTGTCGGAGGCTAGTTCCTGGTCTGGTTTGTTCTTGTTCATCTTTATAGTTTGTTGTTGTAATTTCCACCATTTCAGTCTCTCTAGGAATAAGGTTGATGTCTTCAGAAAGCTGCCGTGAATTTGTAATTTCTGCTTGCTGCATGATCGACTTGTTCACATCTGAGAATTTAGAGGTTCTGCAACACTTCACAGAGCCATTTGTATTGTCAGGCGTTCTACCTGGCTCTTGCATACACATCATTAACTTTGATTTGGTTGGCCTATCAGAGGACTCAGGCTCGAGTATTTTGTCTTTAGTAAAGACCGTCACTTCTTCAGATTTGTTTCCTTCCTTTGTGAGACAGCTTGGCTTTATAAGCTTCACTTTCATTTTATGGGAACTCGAATTGAGCTCACATCCTTCTTGTTTTTTAGATACACTGCTGGGTTCAGCAGCACCATCAGGTACTGGAACTGAGAAACATGATTTTTCTTCAAGAATTTCAATCTTGACTTTCCATTGTGTGCCGTTCCAACCTACAAACTCAACCCTGAGAGGTTTATCTGTTATAGCATCCCTAAAAGTGCTGTCCTTCTCAAAAGTGCTTGTGTTGACTAAGGAGCATGGTATGCTAAATCTAGGGTGACAGCTCAGTTTGCTTGTCATGGAGTAAACATTGTCCTTTCTTACGACTGAAAGGTTTCCGTAGTCCAGAAACTCAACTTTGAAGTTGTTTCCCTCAGAACCCTTTATGACAGCTCGGTACAAAGCCCCATCAGCGTAATATTCTGCCAGAACCCTGTTATTTATGTCCAAATCCCTTGCTGTGCTCTTTTTCAGAGAAGCTCTGCTCATACTTGAGTTGAGGACCTCCCACATATTCAGAATATCCGTTTCATCCTCTTGCAGTTGAAGGAAAAAGTCGCTGACTGTGTTAATGTATGAGGCATAACATAAAGCCTTTAGACCTGGTTTAAGTCTTGTGTTGGGCAAACTGGAGAGTGCAGGCATTTCAGCAATGCGTGGAGGTATCTGGTGGTCTTTGGTTGCATTTAATGTTGGTGACATGGTTTGTGTGAGATTGTCAATATGCTTTTTGACTTTGTTATTAATGTAGACGTCTCCATTGAACAGCTCAACAGTCGCTGAACCGTCCTCAAGCTTTCCAACTACAACAGCTCTCACTTGGTCATTGAGAAGGGTTTCCTTCAGCCACTGTGTAACCCAGACCAAGGGCTCCTTTTTCGGAACATGAGCAAGGCTACATCTCACTGCCTGCATGGGAGTGTACAGCAGTTCTGCTGAATGGTTAGGGATAGACAAGACATTGGTCTTCTCTACAATGCATGTGTTTCCATAGTCCACAAAGAACACAGCAAGATACAAAGAGGACTGGACAGGTTTTGCCAGGCCCCGGTACCATCTGCCATCAAAGTATTTTGCCAGGCACATACTCTCTACTGGGGCTGCGTCATCTGCCCGCAGTATTTTCTCCTTCTCCTCCAAGATTTTGGTTTCAAGTTCCTCAATGGTTTCACTGTTCCTGTCAAGCTGGCAGTAGATTTCCCATGCGTTGCTTACATGTGTGACATAGACTAGCTCCTCATTCCCGAAGCTCAAGTTGAACGGTGTGTAGGACAAAGAGACGGGGAATGCAGAAGAGGGGCAATAAGGCCATGCCAAGCAGTGCCCAATAAGTATTTCTGTGATACTGTGCTGTAACCGAGAACTATGAAGGTCCACAACAGTGCACAACCCTTTGCCTGTCACCCACAGCATGGAAGTCGGGCTACATGTTAAACTGACAGAGTGGTCCTGCACAAAATCTCTGAATAATGTGCACGCTTCCGTGCTCCATTCTCCACGGCTCTTTGGATTGATAGGTTCTATCAGGTTGTAGAGGCTGCATCTGAAAGCTTGGGCTTCAAGTTCAGAGTACTCTGGTCGTATTTGCTGAAGTTTGTGCTCCTCAACATGTACAGTTGTGCCATTATCAACTAGAAGTACACTGATGTAACTTGAACTTTTCCTTTCAGTGATGCAAGCCCTGTACCATTTGCCATCTTCAGGTGACTTGGCAATGCAAAATATGGCACCTACATGAACAGGTACAGTATGTGTCGAGTAATACTGCTGGACTTTGGCCATCAGTTCCTCCAAAGCTGAAAGGTTGTCTGACACTTGGCACCAGAAGTCTGACGGACATTTAATGTGAGTGCATCGGACAGGCATCTTACAACCAAGCTTTAACGGCAGTGTTTTGATCACAACAGGATCTGGAACTGTTGGAGTTACTTCTTGAGTGAGGGTACACGCCAGCATTTGTTTGACTTGGGAGACCATGGCCTTCTTATCCATTGGAATGACATCCTGATGCTTTGTCCTAGTACTAAATTCCTTAACAGATCTATCCTGCTCCACAGACTCCATGAACTGTGTGTTCTTCCAATATTCTGCTTGCTGAGAAGAGATCAGGAGCTCTGCAATGCTCCGATTACTTTTGCTTTCCCTGGTGAAGAGGTCAACCACAACTTTGTCTTTTCTTTGGTGGATAACATGGACCATCAGGGATCTGTTTGATACAGCTTGTCTGAAAAACTGACTGCTAGCTGATGTCCAAACATCAGTTAGGGGCATGACATCACCCAGAGTGCAACTGAGGGCAAATGCTGCTTGACTCACAAACCTCTCTGGTACTTTCTTAATTAGCATGTACGGGACTTTCTCTGTGTTCCCAAAATCGATGAAAAGTACCTCAGCTCCGTGGTCAAGTTTGTGTTTGACCAATGCTCTGTAAAACTTCATGTCATGCTCATACATCGCGCAGCACATTGTTCCCAATTGAGGATTTTCTAGCACTTGTTCATTCAGTTTAACTTGACTGAAGTGCTCTGACATTTGCTTCATCATGTCTTCAAAGTCGCTGTTGCGTTTCTCTGTTCTCAGTGAGAAGTTATTTGGATTTATGACATGAACTACATAGCCCACACATTTAGACTTTGTTGTAAGACCTTCAGCTTTAACTGACGAGCGCAAAACATGAGCCATGACAGTTTCACAGCACAAATCGCGCCCCTGTGGTACCACCTGTGCACACTTATACACGGCCTCCTGTTTCAATCTGGAAAGCTCTTGGGTCAGCTCTGGTTCTTTCACAATGCTGTCTTGGTTACAGAGTATTTCAATTGAGTAGATATTTAGTTTCACATCCAAACTGATGACCTTAGCATTAAGTACTCCACTGAGTATCCCTTTCTTGAGAAGGCATAGCTGCTTATGTTTCCGATCCTTGTTTTTTTCAGTTACAGAAGAGAGCGCACATGGCAAAGCCATAATGGGCATTGACAAGAAATCAGGTGGCAGCCTGAGGATGTTCTCAACTCTGACTGATTCACAGAAACCATAGTCAACAAGAAGTACTTGCACTTGGGAGTTTACAGGCATGCACTGCACAAAGCCTCTGTACCATTTGCCATCTTTGCATTTCACTGAGCAAAGCAGGCCCAGGTTGTCTTGTGGTGTCTGATTTGGATTATTTATCGTGGAATGGCACACTGCAGTCAACCTTTCTGACATTGCCTGTAAATCTGATGCAGCACTACTCATCTGACAGTAGAACAGGCCAGGGTTAACTGCAGCAGTTACTTTCAATTGAATGCATGTCCCAGCACTCATCTTTGGCCCACATAATGACAGAATGTCCTTCAGTCCTTTTACACTTGAGGACTTGCAGTCATGTCCCCATGGCATTTGGATGAGGTGGTCAGGGACACTTTTTATATTCTGTTCAAGGGGCACTTCTGTAAGCATCTGAACTAAGAGGAGGAACGTGTCTGTATCCACATGCTTACCAAAACCCAGTCTAACAAGCTCTTTGTTAATGTCAGTGGCCTCCAAAATTAGCACTTTATGGGGAAGCAGGGCATGAATGTAGCCTGTGACATCTTTTCCAATTAGAGACAAAAGGTACTTTCCAATGACAGAATCCCAGCAATCTTGTAGTGGCAGCACATTGGAAAAAAAGCCACAGACGATCTTTGGAGGAAGATCAAATAGATCATTTGAACCAGAAGACATTTGAGAAATGTCCACACTCAAGATGTTGCCGTGGTCGATGAGGAACACATCAAATGTATCTGCATTTTCATTTCGGACCTGCCCTCTATACCATCGCCCTGATATTAAATCCTCAACCAGGCAAAACTCCCCCACTGCCACCGAAGCCTTTGTCTTTGGTGTGTTTTGTATTTCCACCTGCAGGATGCTATAGTCCAGGTCAGACGTGGTCAGGTAATGGCCCTGGAAGTGTATGAGGGATGTTTCCGTGTTCCAGTCCACATGGGTTAGCTTCAGATTGATTGGCCACAGGGCCAAAGGTGCAGATGTGGCAGAATCTTGAGACCTATAAGATACATTTTCATTTTGCTGGGTTAGGAAACTCCTGTGCGTCTTACCAGTTGTTCCTCTACAATATAAAGCTTTTTTTTTTAAATATAATTCAATATTCTAAACATTCTAGCCATTCAGTAATATACACATATTTAAATATATTATATATCATTATACTGATCACACTGAAGTATAGCAATAGGATTGTTATGAAAATTGTGATCTCGCATTGATGGATGTTAGACACTGATTCTAGCTTGTTTTTACAATTGATATAAAGGAATCATTTACAACTAAAGGAATAATTAATAATAATAATAATAATATTGTACTTAGGCCTACTCTTGAACAGTCTTAATAATAGGAATGTGTCATGATTTTCGAGTCTTGTCTTTAAAAAGGTGTTTTTTTTAGTTAGTTCGTTTTTTTAGTTAGAAAGATATTGGATATTAAACATATTCACGCTCCGAATGACGCAGGGAACTAAAGACGTACTATGTGTCTAGTGGTGTATACCTGCCGAGGACATGGGGCAGCAGCACTCCTCTCTATAAAGCCATCGTTTGGTCAATATTTCTACATAATAGGCAAATTACAAGTACAAAGTACCCTGCCATAAACAATAGCCTAACTAACCCTAACTAACTAACAAAACCCTATAAGTCTGACCATTTCATCAACGACCACACTGTGGAGAACTTTTCAGCCGGCCTGAAAGAGGGGCTAGCCATCTGGGACTTCGATGAAGAAAACCATGTCTGCCTGTGTGGTTTGTTACTATTACTGACTGGAGATCAGTAAGATTAATATTTATTTTATATTTATATTAAATATTATTTAATATATACATTCATTTTTATTTTTATTTTTAGATTTTATTAAAAAGTGCACTCCACTTGTTTATATATTACATGTTTATTACGACGACTTTGAGTTATCTAAATATTGTGTGGTAGAGCCACAGAATCGAAATCATTGAAGGTTTTTCTTTTTACAATTCAATAGTTAAATAAAGATATGTTATCCATATCAATGCATGCATCAATTCATTTAATTTCATCATAACACGTACGTAGGCCTGGCCTACAGGAAAGAGCAGTTTATATGTTGACTGTATCCAATGTTGTGTTGATCATACTATAGGATGATTTGCTTGTGTTTAGTGAATAATACAGAAGGAACTTACAGAAGGAAAAAAAATGCATACATACCTCAAATCGCAATTTTGGTCAAAAACAAATTGCAATAGATTATCTTCCCAAATCTTTCAGCCCCAACTATCATTGCTCACGTTACTAATTACTATGAAGGCATACAACTTTGATAGATTAAAATATAAAAAATGATCACGGTTTCACGATTATTATGCCTTAATTTATTTCACAACACTACTAATGTATAAAACCACATGAGCATTCTTTAAGTTCAAGTTCAAGCCTTTTATTGTCAGATGCACAGAACAACAGAGACTGGGCACTGAACATTTTATGATAACATTTTATGTCACTGGCAACTACCTATTTAGGGCATAATATACTAGAAAGACAAAATGCTGGACAAAAATAAAGATACAAATGTATATAACTGCCAAAATAAACTGCAAAATCCAGTTATGTGCAAAAGTCAGTTACACGCAATTATGAGCCATTATATTATTTAGGTTAATGAGGTTGTACAACAAGTGTCCGAGAAGCTTAACCCCCTCTTGGACGCGGCAATCGACTCACCAACGGTGTCCCTTTCATCGCCGAAAAGCCATTTTGGCATCACAAACTTGAGTTCAGAGTAGAACGTTCACAAACTGGTTGGCAGAGAGAGGCTCAGAATCCAGAGCGGAAGACTTAATTTCCAGACGTGGCTCAACTTTGCTCGCCTGAAGACAGTTTGGATTTGTAAAAATGGATCTTAAACAAGAGAAGGTGAGAATTGTTGAGCCAGTTGCAGCTAAAGATTGTTCCACAACCAATTTGTTTAATCATCTCTGTGTTCAGCACAGCAAAGAGTATGCTGATGAAAAGAGTACTGCCCCTGAAACAAATCCCAAACCGCCACCTCAAAAACTGGTTCAGACTACATTAGCTGCATCATTTGGCAGACGAATGCAATACGACAAGGGAAGCCACCGACGGCAAGATATAACCAACGTTGTCACCAACTACATTGCAACAGACATAGTACCAATACAAGTTGTCGAAAGGGATGGATTCAAACCACTTATAACTCATAACAGCTGTCTGAACATACCTAATAATTTAGCGATTTTTATTTAAGACAAAAAGTGCACACAGTACATGCATACCTATACACATGTACTAATATCAAAGTGGTATTGTCTATCAGCAATGTTATGTCATAAGTTATGTTTTTTTATTAGATTATTGTGACCATTTTAGTATCTTAGTTTAAAAGGGAAGTTAGATTGTAGTAATAATAATAATAATAATAATAACCACAACCAAATTATTTCATACTTGTTAACATGTTTTGCACGGAGATGCATGAATTGACAGAATTAGATGGGGGAATTGCCATGGGGGTTCATACGAAAACTGTTGCAGCCTTCTCCAACAGGTGGAAGAAGAAAAGAGCACTGGCAGAGGCATAAGAAGAACTGAAGGACCCAGCCCATGAACTCACAGCGTCCCCGACAAGGTGGGGCTCCAGGCAGTGCATGATAGAGCAGTTCCTTGAACATGAAAAGGCCATTGCAAGTATTGGCTGCAGATACAAAAAATCCTGGCACCTTGTTCCAACACAGCAGGATGTAGAAGTGCTGGAATCTGTAAGCAAAGCTATAGGTCCTGTCTTGGACTTTATCAACGCTCTGTCAGGTGAACAGCACGTGACCGTGTCCTACCTGAAGCATGTGGTGGCCTTGTTCAACATTGAAGTTCTTGCAGTCAAGGATGAAGACCCCAGACTAAATAAATAAAAAACACCCTTCTGGAGTCAAATACTCATATGCAGAGAAAAGGGTAAATGTCCTGTTGAGTTTTGCACCACTACTTCAGCCTCACTTCAAGAAGCACTACAGTGAAGACAGGATTGAAGCCATAACAGCCAGGGCTGCAACAGAGCTGGTGGTTATACTGACAGAGGAAGATGGCTCCTCCCAAACCACCATCAACATAGCTACATCATCAGAGCCTGGTACAGCAGATGATCTTAGGCCAGCAAAGAAGACCAACAGGCTACCAAAGCAGAGCTTCAAAGTTACTTGACGGCCCCTGAGGCAGCTTCCCTAGGGTGGGGAAACTGGCAAAAAATACCTTTGCATCCCTGCATCCAGTACACCCACTTAGAGGGCCTTCAGTACTGGGGGGAATGTAGTCACGTGCAACCAGGCAGCACTTAAACCAGACTCAGTTGATAGACTGGTTTTCCTAGCACACAACCTGTGAGGAACAGTTTTGCAGAACAAGCGAGTGTTAGAGAGAACATCCCATATAGTAGCCTGTAATGCTGTTACTGAATATAGACAGAATTTATTCAGATTACGTACCCGATTAATCGCATGATTGCCCATAGTTTTTTATTTGTTCAAAATGCATTTTTAAGTTTTTAATATTCTTATCCACATGGGAGTGGACAGAATATGCTTGCTTTATGCAAATGTATGTATATTTTTAATTGGAAATCAATTAAGATCAAAAACACAATGTAGTGGCCAACCTTTTTTCCAGCATTTACACAAAACAACGGACTGAAACAATCCAGGGACGCACAAAGGTCCTGCATTTACCAATATGCTCAAATCACAACTCATCGCATCTCAAAAAACAGAGCAAAAAAAAAAAAGTAAAGCCTAACTGCTGTATCCAAAGAAATTGAAGTATAGCCTAACTGCAGTATCCAAGAATCCTATTTCTGTAATTTTCTTTCTTATACTCTTTCCACTGTTTCCTGCTCACTTTATTACCAATTTGATGCATTAAAGCAGGTATTGGCCTTTTTATATCTAGACATTCATTTTCAATGAGAGAGAAGCAGCGCGCCGCGGAGGAGCAGTACCTTGTTGTTGATTTGCTAGTTGTCATCTAGCTCTCATTGACAATGAATGGCTAGCAGGCGCGCATCGTGCCCATCTTATAAGGCCAGTACCTGCGTTAATGCATAAAAAAAATGAGTGGAGTTCAAACGAATGTGTTATTGCGTTTATCGCGCTAATTCAGATAATTTTTTTTATTTGCTGCCGAGTGCTTTTATTCCTCCTATTTTATGTTTCTTGAAGACATGTTTACATTGAGAATTGAGATTTTCTGTTTGCACTGCACATTAAAGGGGACATATTATGCTCATTTCTGCTTCTTGGCATGTCCTTCCTTGATGTCTACATGGAATGTTAGTA
>JAOPJH010000124.1:79315-90672 GCA_027122575.1 Merluccius polylepis | reverse complement strand
ATTATTATTATTATTATTATTATTATTATTATTATTATTATTATTATTATTATTATTAATATTAATATTATTATTATTATCAAATGTCCTGAATGTAAAATGCACAGCATTAGAATTTAAGTGTGTAAGAAAACAATACATGTTGGATAACATGGATTATAACTTAATGAACAAGGTCAGTGTTTAATGTGGTTTGATTCCCAGGGCTCAGGAATGTGAATTGCTCATTCTCACTCACTCACAACTCTCTAGTCTTCCAACATGGGTTGTAAATAACCAAATATATTGCGTAGAATTGCTCCATACCGTCTTCTCCACAACAAGATAATACTTGAGGGAGAACTCCCCCTGGTCTTCAGGCATTCCTCTGTGTTTACCTGTGTGTTTACATGTCTTGATGCTCTCTTTCCCCCTGCAGAGTTTGCGGAGGCCAGGGAATGGGTGAACTCTGAGCTGTCCTTCAACAAGAACGTGGATGTGAACCTGTTTGAGACCACCATCCGCATCCTGGGGGGTCTGCTCAGCACCTACCATCTGAGTGGGGACCAGATGTTTCTGGAGAAGGCTGTGAGTCAACACTAGGGCTGCAACCATTATCACTCGATTTATTGTCGGTATGTTATTAGTCGGTATATACTGTATAAGTGTACGGTATATATGACGGTAAATATGCATATATGGTATGTATTTATTTATTTTTATTAAATCTGTATTTAACCAGGTATGTCCCAATGCCAAACATTTAGCAATGCACAGAATCATATGCCTAAAAGGATGGACAGTCACAGACCTAACTCAGGAAACAATTGCAAATTCCAAATGAATTTGCCTCCAAACCCTTCACTACAAAACTGGTGGTTCCAGGCTTGGCAAAAAGGCCTATTTGCCAATTTCAGTGTGCACACCCTTGGTTTGTTTAATCCAATGTACTTGATGTGCACAGAAGGCTTTACAACATAGCAAGTCAACTTTCCTTTGTGTTGTTTACAACACACGGTGTAGACTTTCAATTTATATTGCTTCCATTCCAATTCAATTTATATTGCGTTCGATGTCCTCACCTATTATTATTCACCTTTATTTAACCAGGCAGGTCATTAAGAACAAATTCTTATTTACAATGGCGGCCTGACAAGCGGCAAGGGCCACTTGGGGAAAGGGGAGGTGGGCTAGGGAGTAAAACACAGTAAGAATCATAAAAAAAAAATAATAATAATAATAATAATAATAATAATAATAATAATAAAAAAATACAACAAAAATAAAGATAAAAATACAACAACAACACAGACAGGCAGACAAACAACAGTCAACAAGGAAATATGGAGAGAAAAAAACATATGAAGTGGTATTACATGGTAGAAAAACAGTAGCAGGAGTCAGTGAAAATGTCTGAGAGAGCAGCTTTGAAGGCAGGGATGGAAATGAGCTGGTCCAGTTTGAGGGTTTTTTGCAGAGCATTCCAGTCACAGGCAGCAGCGGACTGAAATGATGCAAGACCAATGGAGGTGGATGTTTTCGGTGTTTTTAATTGGATATAGAGTGAGGACCGGGTATTGTGTGTGACAGGTAAAGGGTGCAACAGGTGATGCAGATAGGGGGGTGTAAGACCAAGAAGGGTTTTGTAAATTAAAGTAAACCAGTGCATGTTTCGACGGGTGTGAAGTGAGGGCCAGTGGACCAGAGAGTACAGAGTGCAGTGATGTGTATTGAAGGGAGCATTTGTGGCAAACCGGATAGCAGAATGGTAGAGGGTGTCACGTTTGGACAGTGTACCTTTACATGCAGACCTGTATATGATGTCACCATAGTCAAACATGGGGAGAATGGTCATTTTGATGAGGGTGAGTTTGGCAGAAGAGGTGAAGGTGAGGCGGTTTCTGTAGAGGAACCCGAGTTTAGCCTTGACTTTGGATTGACTTTATTTGTGTTGTGTGATCTAATTTTGTTTTTGTGCATGCAGTTTGGAGCAATGAGAGACAAAGCAGCAGTGGATCTTCATGAGTTTTGGTGAGGTGCCTACTACAGGTTTGACTTTCGTGGTGCCTTTGCATCATAGTTATTTGTAGTGTAGTAGCCATGGAGGACGAAATACAGGAACTTAGAGAGCTGATTGCACAGTTAAAAGCAGATAATGAGCGGTTGCGACAGAGACAGGCTGGCCCTAGTGTTTTACCGTCTACCTCTTCGGCACCATCTGTTGCCCCTTCTACTTCTGGCCCCTTTGTAGCAGAGAGACACATTTTTGTGCCTAGAGATAGGAAGTGTCCCATCTTTAGGGGAAGGACAGGCATAGGATTGAGTGAGTGGGTGGAGGAGGTGCAGGCGAGTATGAGGGCTCGTCGTTTATCCCAGTTCGACCAGGCGTTTTTCCTGTTTGACCACCTAGAGGGTGAGGCCAAGGATGAGATAAAGTATCGTTCTGCCGTTGAGAGGGAGGACCCTGCTAAAATACTTGCCATCTTAGAGGAGCTATATGGGTGCTCGGAGTCTTATGTCTCTCTGCAGCAGGCTTTCATCTCCAGGAGGCAGCAAGAAGGAGAAACTCTTCAGGAGTTCTCCCTCACTTTGATGGGCCTCATGGAGAAGGTGAAACAGTGTGCCCCCGCTGACATGTTAAATGCTGAGGTCCTTTTGAGGGACCAGTTTGTTGAGCACATTTTGAATAGTTCCTTGCGCCGCGAGTTGAAGCAGTTGGCGCGTGGTCAGCCTGGTTGCACCTTGCTTGAGGTGAGGGCCGAGGCAATTCGCTGGGAGCGTGAAGGTTTGCCTGATGGTGTGAGAGGTCGCAGCCAATAAGTCCCCTCAGTGTATGGTGTTCAGTATGGTGTTCATGGTGGCCCCCAGGCGGCTGTTCCATCCTCAGTGCCTGAAATGAGTGAGATGAGAGAGATGTTGAAGTGTCAGCAAGAGCAGCTTAATCAGCTTGTAGGAAGTATTGCTCAGTTACAGAACTCCCACCAGAACCGCCGTCCACCATGGTCTGGACCTGTAATATGCAGACGTTGTAATCAGCCAGGACACTTTGCACGTGAATGTGATGGGCCACGTGTTCCCTCTCGTTCCCAGTTCTCCTCCCGCCCCCGTTTGAATTCTGGCCCACAGTCTCGCTCTCCAGTGTCGGAAAACTAGTGCCCACCAAACTACAGAGCCACAGTTTGGGTGGGGCTGCTACTGGCTCACAAGTTGTTTCACGTAATTTGGATGCTTCTGGATTGATTTCGTCGTGTCCCCATTTGGATGTGGACATGGGTGGTGTGAAGGTCCCTTGTCTGGTAGACACCGGCTCCATGGTGTCTACAATTTCTGAGAGCTTCTTCTGCCGGCATCTCGAGCCTTGGGGCCAGGAGCGCCTCCGTTCTTGTCACTGGTTGGAGCTTAGAGCTGCCAACGGCCTGACTATTCCCTACCTCGGGTACTTGGAGCTTGATGTGCAACTTTGTGGTAAACAGATGCCCCATTGTGGTGTTTTGGTGGTGAGGGACCCACCTGGTGGTGTGCCTTCTTAAGTGCCTGGTATTTTGGGGATGAATGTGATCCTTAAGTGCTACCAGGAGCTTTTTGGCTAATATGGAGAAGGTTTGTTTTCTCAAGTCTGTGTTTCTAAGGCCCCCAAGACGGTGGTGCAGGCACTGCAACGGTGTCATCATGCTAGTGATTTAGCTTCTCAGGATGTTCCAGGGAAACTGAAGGTCAGGGGTAAGCAGGGCTGGCAGGTTCCTGGTGGTGCAAAGAAAATTGTGGCTGCCACATGTTTTGGGCAGTACTCTGGCTCTACAGTATTGTTTGAGCCTTTAGAGGCTGGTTTGCCTGCTGGACTGCTTGCTTCCCCTTCCTTAGTTTGTGTCATCAGGGGCACCGCCTACATACCGGTCATTAATGTTGGCTGTAATGATGTTGTGTTGTACCCCTGCACTGTTGTTGGCACACTGGATTTTGTGAATGTGGTCAGCCTTCCTTCAGGTGTCACTGAGATGCCATCAGGTGTGGCCACCATGTATTCTCAGACAGCCTCCCCTAGTGTGCAGCAGCAGGTGGAGAGTGTAGTCAAGTTGCCAAAATGTTGACCTGGAAATGTTGAGTACACCAAACTTTTTTCATGCAAATATGTGCAATACAGTAAGGAGAGCAAAATAAGCTTGGTTGCCCCATGGGCAACCTTGAGCATTTTTCAGAATTCAAGATGGCGGCCGCCGCCATTATGGATGTTGGCGAATTTTCAACTTTCGAGCTTGATGACCTAGAGGGTCATGTAATACCTCTATTTAGGGGTTTTAGAGGGTGGGGAGTCAATTTCTGGAGTTATTTTTTGGATATAGAGCCTAAGTCAAGGTCATATCAGAGGCCAAATGTCAAATTTCACCTGAAATTAGGAAAATCACCTCTATTTTATGTTTCATTTTAGTGGAAAGAATATTCTGTATTAGGGATAAAATCCTCCAGAGTGTGTGTTCCCACCTTGACATTGCTATGGAAGATATGTACAGTGAGACTGGGGATGAGGAGAAGCCACATGGTGGAGCAGGCGGGGAGGAGAAGAACAAGCACAAGGAGGAAGGAGAGGCAAGGAGGAGACTGGACGAGGCCGATCGGAGGAAGATTGGAGCAGAGCTGGAGAAGTACACTCATCCCCTCAACGAGCAGCATCCAGGTGTCTATAACATCTGCAACGGCCAAGTTGTTGCTGCTGTTGAGACAGCAGGTGTGATGGTGGAGCCTTCGATGCTCCAACCAAAGTTGGCAATATCACAAGCTTCTTCAGGTGGATCACGTTGGTCCGTTGCCTTCCACAGTAGCATCTGAAGGTGAGCTCGGAGCACATGCAGCTGCAGATTGTCATCAGTCGGCGGCAGTTTCTTTAGTGGTGGAGGCTTCTTACGGCTGCGGTAGAAATGAGCACGTGCATCATTCATTGTTGTACAGCTGTTCTGTCCATAGAGGGGTAAGAAGAAGCTGTCAGCTGTCGCTTTGAGCTGAGCGTGGGTCGCCCCAGGCTGTCCAAGCACTTGATCAAGACCTGGTATGTCTACCTCCAGGAGCTTGATCGCTGACTGCTTTCCTTTTCCAAAGGGGTATGATACCGTATCACAGCCTGACAGTGCGTGGACACCAAGAAGCTGGCTGCACTTTCTGGGGCCTAACCGCTTGACAGTTTCATTAACATTCAGGACATCGCCATTCCACTTTTCCATGTGAATGTTGGCGACGACCTGCATCCTCGATGTCCAGTACACCAGGAGGACGAAGACGTCGGTGTCGTCACTGAGGATGCGGATGGTCTGGGCGCCATCTGCCACTGCCTTCAGCATGTAGCTGCAGAGGGTGATGTCTGCCTCAGCATGTGTGACAACACAATCCAGCTTGTTGACGAGCTGAATGTTGTGTGGAAGGGAGTAGCCACATAGGATGTTGTTGAGGAGAGTTTTATTTGTGGAATTGTGTTGTATAACTTTTCGGCATGGAAGGGGGGTGTTTGGTGTCAGCCGGACTTCCTTGGCTATTCCTCTTCTTGTCCGCTCATGGTCCTTTGCACTAGGAGCTTCTTGGTCATACCTGTCGAACAGGACAATCTTCTTGGAGCCAGGTGGGTAGTGGGCCAGTCGAGCACTAAAGCTTGCAGCCAGGTCTTCAGCGGTCCCAGTGACTGGCCAGACAACGTGGTACAGCAGCTGGCCAGCATCAACCAGCACCACGTCTGGAGCAGGTGGAGTCTTAACAGAGACACCAAGACACTTGACGAGCACAGCCTTGTTGCCCTTCCTCAAGCAGCCGTACTCGTCGATCAGGGCTGTTGGGACTGGACTCAGCTCGAACTGGAAGATGTCACCTACATCCACGCTGCGCTGCTGCTCCAAGACCAACAGTCGACTAAAAAGCATCTCAACATCATAGATTACCTTCCCTTTCACAATGACTGCCTTCTTGAGTGCCTCCATTGATTTGACCTTCTTTATGGTTTTGTGGAAGTCACTGCATAGCGAAGTGGAGAACTGCTTGCTCTGCTCACCCCCGATGGCCAGTGCATCCTGAACGTTCACTATGTCAGGTGCCACTTGGCCGTTGCAGATGTTATAGACACTTGGATACTGCTCGTTGAGGGGATGAGTGTACTTCTCCAGCTCTGCTCCAATCTTCCTCCAAACGGCCTCGTCCAGTCTCCTCCTTGCCTCTCCTTCCTCCTTGTGCTTGTTCTTCTCCTCCCCACCTGCTCCACCATGTGGCTTCTCCTCATCCCCATCCTCACTGTACATATCTTCCATAGCAATGTCAAGGTGGGCACACACACTAAAACTGTTGACCCACACAGTCACTTGCTCATCACTCGTTGAAATGCCCTTCATACCTCCAGCACCCTTCCCTCGCCTGATGTATGTCTGCTCACCGAACTGATCTGCTGGCACTGCGGTACCGCCATCCGAGTGACGACAGACATGTGCACCTGCCAGAAGTTGTTCCTTGGCACGCTGGGGAAGGTGCTCCATCTGTCGCACGTACCAGCTCAGGTAGCGGGCATAGTTATGGTGACCTGCCGCGAAGAAATACGGCAGCATTGCCTTGAGACAGTGCTGCTGGAGGAGGAAGTCACCATTCCGCTCTCCGCGAACAAACATGAGTGCCAGCAGTGTAGGCTTGATGAGGCAGTCAACCCATAGCCTCCCGGTTGGGTGTTCTCTGGCTGTCTCAAGGTAGTCACTCAGCTCCTGGTACGTCTTGGCGCTGTTTGAGAAGAAACTCTCCAGCAACACAGCAATGATAAGACGGTCTGCCCTTAGAGCTTTGGTCCAGGCCTTCCCATTGAAGATGCTAGTGATACCACCAAACGCTGCACTGATGAGAACGTCCACGCCAGATGCCTTCATCAGTGTGCCAATGCAGCCCAGGAAACTCATAAGAGTGTGCATCATGCCCGTATGAAGTATGAGGTTGGTCCAGCACTGAAGGTCGTTCCATTGGACTAGGCATGCAGTCTGATACAGTTGGAGGTCAACTGAGAGGTGGAAGTACTGCATACCAAATGTATTGAGAGTCCTTTCGAGATACACAAGTGTAGTCAGAACGGTGACGGGGTGAGCAGGCGGTGAGTTGATCATCGGCCCGAACACCACCAGTGTCTTGGGCTTCCGGGCAGAGTCCGCCACCAGTCCATCTTGCTGAGCATTGAAGCCTGCCCACTCGACCGGCTTGTTGTTCTCGTGGATTTGCGAGAGCCATGCTGCATCCCGCTGCTGACTGAACTGGACTGCAGCGGACTGAAGCTGCAACTCTTCAGTGGACAGAGCTTTTGTCGGAAGCAGAGGTGGGTTCACCTTGGAAGGCCCCGTGTAGTGCTTCCACTGTATAGCCTGGTGAGTGAGTCGCAGAGAGGACGCCTCATGTTTCTTGAGTCAAGGGATCTTGAGCTGCATCACGCCAATGTTTCCTGTCTCGATGATGCCAGCGGGATGCTGGGTGAACTCCATGACCATGGCGTGAGTGGTCTTCATCCCATTGGGGCTCATGATGCACAAGTCATAGTTGTCAGCCCAGCTAAAGATAAGGCCAATTTCTGTGCTCAAGCCAAGTTTTTTGTGGTAATCTGACACAAACTTGGCCACTGAATTGCGGAAGCGCAGCACTTCATCATAGGTGCTTGTGATGCCATGCTCGTTGAGAGTCTTGATGAGCTCTGAACTGCCATGCTTGTGGTGTAGTTTCACAGCCAGCCCGAGCATGGTCTGGTTTTTGCCGGCACCACCAATGTGCTGCTGAATGCACTGAGCCAAGGTCAGTGACTGCTTGGTGATTGTGCCCCCTGATACAAGGCTAGAGACTAGTTTAAGAAGTGTTGCACTGGTGCTCTCAATGACCTTGTGACGAGTAAAGGCATTGAGGTCATAGTCCGCAGGCCTGGGTGTTGCCATGACCTCACTCTGGATATTTCTCACCGGCTTTTCAATCTCGTCATTGTCACCCTTTCTCTTGTTTATCTTGACAATTTTTATAAACTTTCCGAGGTTGGCGTTAAATCCAACCACGCTGTCACAGCCCTCAATGTGGAACATAAGCAGCTTGACGCTGAAGTGGGCCATGACATTGGACACAACCTGTTTTCTTGACAGAGTGCCCGAGGCAGATGTGATGTTCTCAGCCATCATTGAGATGATAGAGCTCAGCGCCTTCTCCTCAGACACCATGATGGGGGTTAGGGTCACAGGAACCTTATGGAAGATATTGTAACAGTGGACATGGTACTGTGCATCAGCAGCATGCAGATCAATGAGCCCACTGAGTCTAACCGCTACCTCATTTGCCCACTGGTCCTGTCTTTCATCACAGAGGTTCTCCAATTGTTGCTTGAATGTGATAGCGCTATCTCTATCTACAGTTTTACACTGTTTGACCTTCACCCACCTGTGTGGGTTCCTACTGTCTTTCAGCTTACACTCATTTCCACACAACAGACAGTCTTGCTTGAAGTTAAAGTCAGAACATTGGGACTTTAGCAGCCTTTTGGAAACAACATGAGCCTGTGTAGCCTTTCTCTTTTCATTTTGTCTACTTGATGTATAGCTACAGTAACATGATTTGTGAGCTAGAATATCACTTTCTGACATAGTTGTGTACAGTTAATCATTTTTCACTTTGCTTGTAGCGATGATCTTCTGCACAGCCACGGTCTTGAATGTCTGTAGTGCTCCCTTGGCATTACATGGACTGAAGAGGCACTTCCCCTCTTCTGCAGACATGACTGTGATGACCTAGCCCTTTGAAATAAAATGACAGCCAAAATTACAAATGTATTGAGAGGGGGTTATTTATTTATTTGTTTATTTATTTGGATCCATTAGAAATAGAAATAGGAATCATTCTGAACATAGACCATTTGACCCAAAGCAGCTGATTTTGGTCACTGTATCTCGAATGGAGTTAGTAGAGTTAGTAATGGAGTAGTGTGGATTTGTCGCAGTTGTCTGTGGAGGAACAGGGTCCAGTTCGGTCTTCTCCACCAATGACACAGATCTGGGTTGTACCAATCTTATCTCCCACGACATCCCTTTGATAGATGACACCCCAGTGACGCAGCGCTATAGGCGCATTCCACCCTCAGAGTATGAAGTCGTGAAGGAGCACATTAACCAGCTGCTCTAATCTCAGGTCATCCGTGAGAGTAGCAGTCCTTACGCGTCCCCAATTTTTTTGGTACGTAAGAAAGATTGTAGCGTGCGCATGTGTGTTGACTATCGGCAGCTCAACCATAAGACCCGAAAAGATGCCTTTCCTCTACCCCGTATTGAGGAGTCTCTGGATGCATTGTCAGGTGCTCGCTGGTTCTCAACCCTGGACTTGGCCAGTGGTTACCACCAGTCACGGAGGCCGATCGGCCAAAGACTGCTTTTTGTACACCTTTTGGTCTGTTCGAGTGGAACAGGATTCCTTTTGGGCTCTGTAACGCACCCAGCACTTTCCAGAGGTAAATGCAGCGCATCTTTGGTGACCAGCAGTGTCAGTCCCTGTTGTTATATCTTGATGATATTGTGGTGTTTCCCTCTACTGTGGAACAACATGTGGAGAGACTCCAGGTGGTGCTGGAGCGGCTGCAGCATGAGGGCCTCAAAGCCAAGCTCAGCAAATGCTCTTTCCTTTGTAAAGAAGTGCACTACTTGGGCCATGTGATATCGGCAGACGGGGTCTCCATAGATCCCGGCAAGATCGAAGTTGTTGCTAATTGGCCAATTCCTGCTACAGCTTCGGAGCTTCGATCTTTCCTTGGTTTTGCCAGTTACTATCGGAGGTTTGTGGAGGGATTTGCCAAGTTGGCAGCACCTTTGCATAGGGCTGTGGCTGAGTGTGGTGGCGGAAAGAAGAGCGATCAGCGGCATGTCGTCATGGTTTTGAAACGTTGAAAGCCAAGCTCACCACAGCACCGGTGTTGGCTTATGCAGACTTCTCACTTCCATTCATCTTGGAGGTTGATGCAAGTTATGGTGGCTTGGGTGCGGTCCTTTCTCAGGCTCAGGCGGGCAAGGTGAGGCGGATAGCCTATGCTAGCCGGGGCCTGCGACCCACGAGAGGAATATGGTAGACTACAGCTCCATGAAGCTCGAGTTTTTGGCCCTTAAGTGGGCCATGACTGAAAAATTCAGAGAGTACTTGTTGGGTAATAAGTGTGTGGTGTATACTGATAACAACCCCCTTATTCATTTGTCTACTGCTAAGCTGGCTGCTACTGAGCAGAGGTGGGCCACCCAGTTAGCGTCTTTTGATTTTGAGATAAAGTACAGATCAGGGAAGAGTAACACCAATGCTGATTCTCTCTCTCGTCAGCATCCATCTGGCCCCCAGGACATCGCTGCGATGCTTCCAGGCACTGCGATGCCAGAGCCTTTGCAGCAAGCTCTAGGGTTGGGAAAGGCAGAGGCCACCCAAGCTGCCATTGCAGCCTGGCTACAGCACACCTTTCCCGAACTCTGTCTCTCTCAGCAGACTGACGCTGTGATACAGGAACTGTTGCCTTTTTGGAGGGAGAGACGGCGTCCCAGTCGTGAGGAGCGGGCACGCTGGTTTGCTATGGCAGTGGGACCGCCTACTTGAGAGGGACGGTGTCTTGTATCGAAAGGTGTTTCGACCTGATGGTGCTGAAGCCATGTTTCAGCTGTTGTTGCCGAATGCACTGATTGGTGAGGTTCTGACCCAAGTGCATCAGGAGCATGGTCACCAGGGGGTGGAGCGAACATTGGCACTCCTTCGGTCCAGGTGCTACTGGCCTGGTATGTCCTCCGATGTGGCTCAATGGTGTCAGAGATGTGAGCGGTGAAGGTGGCTAAATATGTCCACCCAAAAGAGCACAGCTCTATGGGGCATCTCTTGGCTCTTGGCATCTCCCGCCCTAACGAAATCCTTTCCATCGACTACACTATTCTAGAGCCGTCCCAGAATGGCTTAGAGAATGTTTTGGTGCTAATTGATGTTTTTAGTAAGTACACTGTGGCTGTCCCTACCCGGGATCAGCGTGCTGCTACTGTGGCCAGAGTTTTGGTGTTGGTGTGGTTTTATAAGTTTGGTGTCCCCGCTCGTTTGCATTCAGACCAGGGTCGTAATTTTGAGAGCTCCCTCATTCAGCAGTTGTGTGACTTGTATGGGATTGTAAAATCACGACTCCCCATCAGTCAACAGGATAGTCCCCCTTTTTCCTGATGTTCGGTCAGGAACCCAGACTGCCGATCGATTTCTTGTTAGGCAGAGTTGAGAGGCCCGTCGGTGGTTCTGTCCATGAGTGGGTTCAAGAACATCAAGCCCGTTTTGTTACGAAAATAACAGTACATATAACAACAGGCTGTAATATCCTCACATAGCCATAAGGGAACACGACCAAATAT
>JAOPJH010000124.1:63034-79215 GCA_027122575.1 Merluccius polylepis | reverse complement strand
TTTTGTGGAGGGTTTCGCAAAGCTGGCGGCCCCTCTGCACAAAGCAGTGGCTGAATTTGGTCGCACTCAGGCTGGTAGGAAGTCTGAGCGTGGGGTTATCAGGTGCTGGACGGACGAGTGCCAACAGAGTTTCCAGGCATTGAAAACCAAGCTCACCACTGCCCCTGTGCTGGCTTATGCCGACTTCTCCCTCCCTTTCATTCTTGAGGTCGACGCAAGCCATGGTGGTCTAGGTGCGGTGCTCTCCCAAGAGCAAGCAGGTAAAGTAAGACCAATCGCTTACGCCAGTCGAGGTTTGAGGCCCACTGAGAGGAACATGCAGAACTACAGTTCCATGAAACTCGAGTTCTTGGCCCTTAAGTGGGCCATGACCGAAAAATTCAGGGAGTACTTGCTGGGTCACAAATGTGTTGTCTATACAGACAACAATCCCCTAAGTCACTTGTCCTCGGCCAAACTGGGTGCCACTGAGCAACGATGGGCGGCCCAGCTTGCATCATTTGACTTTGACATCAGGTACCGGTCAGGGAGGAGTAACCAAAATGCTGATGCTCTCTCTCGTCAGCACCCCCCTGGTCCCCAGAATGTGGAAGCAATGCTTCCTGGCACTGCTATGCCCCAGTCCTTGCAGCAAGCTTTAGGGTTGAAGGTTGACGCAAGTACAGCTGCTATTGTAGCCTTACCACAACATACCTCCCCTGAGATCTGTGCCCTTCAACAGGCTGACCCTGTCATCCAGACTGTGCTGGCATTTTGGAGGCAGAAGCAGCGCCCCAGCCAGGAGGAGCGGGCCCAGATACCCCGGCCTGCATTGGCTCTGTTGCGGCAGTGGGACCGGTTGGTTGAGAAGGAGGGTATCCTTTACCGCCAGGTGTTTCGGTCGGACGGTGCTGAAGCTGTGCTCCAGCTGTTGTTGCCGGGTGCGATGGTAAGTGAGGTGTTGACCAAGGTCCACCAGGAGCATGGGCATCAGGGAGTAGAGCGGACACTGGCGCTCCTCCGGTCTCGGTGCTACTGGCCTGGCATGTCCTCTGACGTGACCAAATGGTGCCAAAAGTGCGAGAGATGCCAGGTTGCTAAGGATGTTCACCCAACAGCTCACAGCTACATGGGACATCTTTTAGCATCACGCCCCAACGAAATCCTGGCCATTGACTACACCACTCTAGAGCCTGCACAAAATGGTGTGGAAAACGTCTTGGTGATGACAGACGTCTTCAGTAAGTACACAATAGCTGTCCCTAGCAGAGACCAGCGCGCCCCCACAGTGGCTAAGATCCTTGTGTCAGAGTGGTTTTATAAGTTTGGAGTTCCTGCTCGCTTACATTCTGACCAAGGCCGTAACTTTGAAAGCTTGCTTATCCAACAGCTTTGCAGTCTGTACGGTGTTGTGAAAACGCGTACCACCCCTTACCATCCAGCTGGGAATGGACAGTGTGAGCGGTTTAACCGCACCCTCCATAACCTGCTACGCACGCTGCCGGTGTCTCGGAAGAGAGACTGGAACTCGTGCCTGCCTCAGGTATTGTACTGTTACAACACAACTCCCCATCAGGCTACTGGAGAGTCTCCCTTCTTCCTGATGTTTGGCCAGGAACCCAGGTTGCCCGTAGACTTCCTGTTGGGTAGAGTTGAGAGCCCTGTTGGCGGCACGGCTCACGAGTGGGTTCAGGAGCACCAGGCTCGGCTGCAGATGGCGTTTGAAGGCGCAAGGGAGCGCTTGCAGTATGCAGCAGACCGAAGGAAGCACTACCATGACCAACATGTCAAAGACCTGCCACTGAGGGAGGGTCAAGTGGTGTTCCTGCGTGACTTCACTGCTAGGGGGCCACACAAGACCCGGGACCGGTGGAGTTCAGTAAGGTATGAGGTGTTGAGGGCACCGGCGGAAGGTGGCTCTGTGTATACCATTGCGCCAGTGGAGGACCTAACTAAGGTCAAACGGGTTCACCGCACCATGCTGAAGGCTGTGGTTGGCATGGACTTGCCTGGTTATGCCTCTCCTGCTCCTTCGTCCTCGGAAGGGCCACCTTCTGAGGATAGCTGCTCCTTCGAGTATGATCTGGTAGTTCTTGGGCAACAGCCTTTCGTGGGTTCTTCTGCCCCACCCCCTACCAGACCAACTGACCCAGTTTCTCCTGAGGGTGGCGTGACAGTGACCTCCTTTGCAGGAGAATCCTCATCTCTGGCTCCACCTAGTGGAGCATCCACCTCTGGGGTTGTTTCCCGTGCCAGTCCCGGCCAGGAGGCACCACGCCGGACGGTACGGTCAACCGCTGGGTGTCACCCTAATGTTCACCACCTCCCACGTTCAGTCAGAGGAGTGGGAGCCGCTGCTCCTTCTGCTTTGGTGTCCAACGCAGTTCAGGCCATCTTTAGACCTTGGAGCTAGTCTGTGTTGGTTTGCGCATCGTCGGGACGACGATGCAGAAAGGGGGGGTAGAATGTAGCAGAAAGAGGGAGCTGCCCTTAATTAACACAGCTGGTAGCCAATAATTGATCCAGCTGTGGCAGTATATAAGTGGCAGCTCTCCCTGTCTTGCGCTCCCCCCATTGCGTCATTTCCATCCCGGACGTCCTTGCCTCTCAGGTAATGCTGCCGCTGCTTCACCCTAGTTGTTAGTCTTGCTCTCTCTCTCGGTATGCTAAAATAATTTGTATCTCCTTGCAGAGCGGCGACGGAATGCCGTGCTCCTGTGATTTAGCATCTTCTGTGTAGCTCTCTCTCTGTTATGGTTGTCATCTCCGCTGGCTGAATACTAGTGTGGTCAATTGCCGGTAACCGTGCGGGTTTCCTCTCTCCCTCACTCTACGCCTGTGTGAACCTACTAGAAGGTATGCTATCATTTTTGCCTTCCCAGTTTACTCACTTTTAGCTTAGGATACTAATTTAGTTTTTTTACAATAGGACGGCTCATCAGCTGACGGAGTCCCCCGGTGGTGTGACGTCACCACACCAGCTGATTAGAGCCGCTGCTGCTTCGTCTTCTTCGTCCCCTGTTGCAGTTTGCTGCTGCTTGCTTGCTTGCTTGCTCTCCCGCTTGCTTGCTTGCGTGCTCTTCTGCCTTGCCCTTACTGCGGTGCTTGCCCGCTCTGCCGGGGTCCCTTGAAGTATCGCCCAGTTCCCGGCTGGACCCTGGCTGCGTTACACATTGATTGGGGTTGTGTACGGGACTGATATTAAATGTGGCGATACAGTGCCGTTTCTTTCTTTAATTAATTTAGTTTAATATTGTTTGTGACCAGTGTTTGTTTTGTTTATTTCATTTTGGGCAGTGTGTTTCAGTGTAGTAGTTACCTGCCCCTTTGTTTATTTTGTATGTTTACTTTATGATTATTTTTGTAACAATTTGTTTGTTTTGCAGTTGCTGTAGGCCGGTGTTGGTGACCCGGGTGGTGTCCTTCCCTTTTGTGTGCTGTGTGGTTGAGTGTTAACTTTTTTTCATTTGAATATTTTTGTAGACTCCCTTCACTAGTTACCCTCTGCACCAGTATGCTACAGCTCCTGCTCCTTATTTCTTTTTTTTGTTCTTTATCTTCATAATTGGTTTTTAACCTGTTTAATTGATATTTTGTAATAAAACATATTTTATAAAGTATCCGGATTTCACGTCTTTTGCCTAAAGTAACGAACTTGTGTGTCTTACTAGAGATATTAAATCATTCTTTGGGTGAAACTCCCAAGGTGGCGTTGTCAGGCAATTTGTGACTTTGTATTGGTGCAGCACTTTACTCGACACTGCGACACTTGGCGTTGTCGGCAGGATACAATAGCAAAGACGTGTACTCCTTTTACTTACTGTGTTTTCATTGTGTGTTTTTTTATTTTTATTTTTATATATATTTTTTTGGTGTTTGTGCACTAAACATTGTCTGTCTTGTAGGCACCTTGGGCAGCATAAGGAGACGAAGCAGCAGTGGTTCCCGGTGGATCTTCGTCTTAGTTCTGGTGACGGTTTGTGTAGCAGATTAGGCTTTTGTAGTTCGGTTGCACACTTGTAAGTCACTACTTTAGTGTAGTGAGTCGTGCCGCAGCTATGGAGGAAGAATTACAGGACCTTAGAGATTTGATTGCCCAGTTACGGGCTGATAATGAGCGGTTGAGACAGGAACAGGTTGGCCCCAGTGTTTTACCGTCTGCCTCTTCTGTTCCACCTACTGTCCCTTCTACTCCTAATGTCCCTGTAGTAGATAGATTAGTGTTTGTGCCCCGAGATAGAAAGTGTCCTATCTTCAGAGGTAGAACAGGGATGAGGTTGAGTGAGTGGATAGAGGAAGTACAGGCGTGTATGAGGGCCCGGCATTTATCCCGGATTGACCAGGCGTTTTTCCTGTTTGACCACCTAGAGGGTGAAGCTAGAGAGGAGATAAAGTATCGCCCTGGTACAGAGAGAGAGAACCCGGACAGAATATTTGCCATTTTACAGGAGCTTTACGGGTGCTCGGAGTCTTATGTCGCTCTGCAGGAGGCTTTCTTCTCCAGGAGGCAGCAGGAGGGAGAGACTCTTCAGGAGTTCTCCCTCGCTTTGATGGGCCTCATGGAGAAGGTGAAGCAGCGTGCACCCATTTGCATGCCAAATGCTGAAGTGCTTCTGAGAGAGCAGTTTGTTGAATATGTGTTGGATGGTTCCCTGCGGCGTGAGTTGAAGCAGTTAGTGCGTAGGCAACCTGATTACACCTTGCTTGAAATCAGGGCAGAGGCAATCCGGTGGGAGCGTGAGGGTTTACCTGGCGGTGCAAGGGGCCGCAGT
The DNA here is from genome assembly GCA_027122575.1 of Merluccius polylepis. Classification (NCBI taxonomy): domain Eukaryota; kingdom Metazoa; phylum Chordata; class Actinopteri; order Gadiformes; family Merlucciidae; genus Merluccius; species Merluccius polylepis. The sequence goes on along the minus strand of JAOPJH010000124.1, from coordinate 74,464 downwards.
CATTCAGTCCCCTCAGTGTTTGGTGTCCAGTATGGTGTTCAAGGTGGCCCCCAGTGTGCTGTCTCTTCACCCCCAGTGTCTGAGATGGGTGAGATGAGAAAGATGCTACAGCGTCAGCAAGAGCAGCTCAGCCAACTAACTGAAAGTATTGCTCAGTTGCAGAATTTCCAGCAGCGCAGTCGTCCATCTCGTACTGGCCCCATAATATGCCGCCGCTGCAACCAGCCTGGTCACATTGCAAGGGATTGTGATGGAGTGCGTGCTCCTCCTCGCTCGCAATTTCCTTCGCAACCCCCACCCCATGCTGGTAGGCGACCTCGTTCTGCTTCGGTGTCGGAAAACTAGTGCCCACTGAACTGCAGAGCCACAGTTTGGGTGGGGCCGCTACTGGCTCACAAGATGTCTCGAGTAGCTTAGATGTTACTGAGCTGATTTCTTCTTGTCCCCATTTAGATGTGGACATGGGTGGAGTGAAGGTCCCTAGCTTAGTGGATACTGGTTCCATGGTGTCCACTGTTTCCGAGAGCTTTTTCCACCAGCATTTTGAGCCTTGGGGTCAGGAGCGCCTCCGTTCATGTCACTGGCTGCAGCTCAGAGCTGCTAATGGCTTGGCAATCCCCTATATCGGCTACTTGGAGCTTGAGGTACAACTTTGTGGTAAGGTGATGCCCCGGTGTGGAGTGTTGGTTGTAAAGGACCCCCCTGGTGGTGTGCCTGCTCAAGTGCCTGGTGTGTTGGGGATGAATGTGATCCGCAAATGCTACCATGAGCTCTTTGGGCAGCATGGTGTGGCTTTGTTCTCCCAGCCCTGTGTCTTTAAGGCTCCGGGGCCTGTTGTGCAGGCACTGCAGCGGTGCCATCGTGCTACTATTGCAGCCCCAGAGGACAGTTCAGGGAAGGTGAAGGTCAGGGGTAAGAAGGCTTGGCGGATCCCTGGTGGTGTCATGAAGATTGTGGCCGCCACATGTTCCGCACAGTTTTCGGACTCCACAGTGTTGTTTGAGCCCCTGGACTCTGGTTTGCCTGCGGGGTTGCTTGCCTCCCCTGCCTTGGTTAAGGTTATTAGGGGCACAGCATACATACCGGTGGTGAATGTAGGGTCTGTGGACATCGTGTTGTACCCCCGCACTGTGGTTGGTACATTGGACACAGTTAACGTGGTCAGCCTCCCATCTGGAGTCACTGAGGTGCAAACAGGGACAGCTACCATGTCTTCCCAGACAGTCTCACCCACGGTACCGCAGCAGATGGAGGGCCTGGACCTGTCGGCTCTTTCAGTTGAGCAACAGGGTCAGGTGAGGTCTCTATTAAGGCAGTACTCCAGTATTTTTGCAGCTCATGATGGAGATCTGGGTTGTACCAACCTGATCTCCCATGACATTCCTGTGGTTGATGATGTTCCTGTCAGGCAACGCTATAGGCGTGTTCCACCCTCAGAGTATGAGGCTGTTAAGGAGCACATCAACCAGCTGCTGTCATCACAGGTAATCAGAGAGAGCAGCAGTCCCTATGCATCCCCCATCGTGCTGGTGAGGAAAAAGGATGGTAGTCTGCGCATGTGCGTTGACTACAGGCAACTTAACAGTAAGACCAGAAAAGATGCCTTTCCTCTACCACGCATTGATGAGTCCCTTGATGCTTTGTCTGGTGCCTGCTGGTTCTCTACACTAGATCTGGCCAGTGGGTACAATCAGGTGCCAGTTACAGAGGCAGACCGCTCAAAGACGGCCTTCTGTACACCGTTTGGCCTGTTTGAATGGAACAGAATGCCATTTGGCCTTTGCAACGCCCCCAGTACCTTTCAGAGGTTAATGCAGCGCATCTTTGGTGACCAGCAGTGTCAATCACTGCTATTGTATCTTGACGACATTGTGGTTTTCTCATCGTCAGTGGAACAACATCTGGACAGGCTGAAGGTGGTGCTTGACCGACTTCAGGCTGAGGGCCTTAAGGCCAAGCTCAGCAAGTGCTCCTTCTTCCAGCAGGAAGTAAATTACTTGGGCCATGTGATTTCTGGTCAGGGTGTCTCCACTGACCCAAGTAAGATAGAAGTTGTAGCCAATTGGGCAGTTCCCACCACAGTCTCTGAGTTGCGGTCGTTCCTGGGCTTTACCAGTTACTACCGGCGTTTTGTGGAGGGTTTCGCAAAGCTGGCGGCCCCTCTGCACAAAGCAGTGGCTGAATTTGGTCGCACTCAGGCTGGTACACAGCAAAATCTGTAGTGTTGTTTTTTCAGTGTTAATAATTTTGAGTTGGTGGGTGTTGATTTTGGTGTTGTTTTAACACTTGTGGTGATAAAAAAGCTCTGCGAGCGTTGTCAATTAGGCGAGTTAATTGTTTACACCTGTGACTGAGTTAAGTTCACTCCCGGCGGAGTTGATCACAACATCCGGTTTGGACGTGCGCAGCGCGCCTTTTTCACTCGACGTCGGTTGGAGAACGGAGAAGACAGAAAAGAAAAAACTTGTGTGGATTATGGCTTAAAAAAGGTAAGAACCGAATATATTTACGTCTACAGGATGGTAATGGCTGTATGAAGTCGTGATAATAACATATCATGGGGTGTAAAGCAACTGAATTGTCATTGAAACTGGTTGAACCAGGCTGTTAATTAAATTCATGACACGTTATCCAGTGGTAACTTATTTATCCGGCCAAATATCAAGTGCTAAGCTAAAATAAATGTTTTTAAATGTGTTAAGGTGACTTGAGGTCGATTAACTAATGTTAAGGTGAGTGTTTTATCAAAGGTAAAACTGCGCAACAATGTGGGGGAGGGGTGTCTTCCTTGGCCTGATTAAACAAAACCACGACGACGCCACGTGGCGTCGTCGTGGTTTTGTTTAATCAGGCCGACATCACTCACTCGGCTATCGCTCAACACAAACACACAACTAAGTTACACATTATTATTCGTGTTCACACTCACTGAAAATATACCATTTGAGTCAGGCAAGGCAAGGCACATGCACCAGGCAGATGAGATGAGCTCTTTGAAGGGAGTCGGATTTAAGGGCTCTGTTCTTTTCCAAGAGCCCTCTTGTTTAAGCTACATAGTCAATGTAAAGATGATGAGATGTGGTGACTCTCAAATAAATCAGTAAATAATTGAGTCACAGCAGACATCTTGACAAATGCCCTGCTCCATTTTGGATGTTAAAACATTTTACACTTCACAAGAGACAAAGTTTGTTTTGCTTGAGTACTGTTTGTTGCATCAATTTCCCACAGGGACTACGCTCATCTCAGTCTCAAAAATTAAAACCTGATGAAGTCTGTTTAACAGCCACATTTCTCCACTCATTCTACAAGGTGCAGTCTAGATGTGGCAATGTTGCTCAAGGTGAAGTACCAGAATACCAAGAAGTACATCCGATTACTGTCAGGGTTCACCTTTTTGGATTTCATTGCTCAAGGTGAGTGGCCATCTTAAAGTTACCTTCATAACAAATACACACAAGGATTTATGTATTTAGGATGGCTATTTTGGTTTTCAATTTGGGTATCAATTTTAGATCTGTTTTCATGGTTATCTTACAGTCAAATACAAGTTTGGGCTTCCTGATGCTACCGAACTTGATGCTTTTGATGAAACCAACACAGTAGTCGAGGAAGACATCTTTTCTGAACTGATAGAGGCCAGTCCGGATTTATGCCTGACAGTACGTGACAGAATTCCTGATGCAGGTAGGTACATTTCTCTGTTATCCATAAATCAATAATGCTTTATAATCTAACTATTATTTTCTTCATCTCATATTTTAAGTTATGTAGTTACTACATAACTTGATTCTGATCACATGAAATCTATTAACCCTTACTACCCAGCTCAGACACCGGAGCAAGACATCATTCTTGAGATACAGATTGATCCTGGTCCAAGTTCAACAACACAAGATGGAATTTCAGAGGAAGGTATACAGTATAAAATCAGTTGAGATGTCATGTATCTGCCTTGACTACTACAACAAAGTAGATTATCAAAAATTATATTTAATAGAAAGATCTGTATCTAATTGCAAAAACAGCTTTGTTTGACCAGTGTCTGGGAAACCACCAAATGCTAGATTTCAGGCATGTCACAGTTATGTTATTTCTTTTAGACTTTTCTCCTTTAGATCATTCCACATCCCTCAAGGATACCAACACATCACTTTCTTCAAGTGACAATGACCACTCCAGTCAAATAGAATATACTCCCATAGGCAGACGTACATCCAGCCAAGTCATACCCAGGCCAACCAGAGAGGTTTCTGAGTCAGAGGCTGCAAAAGAGGTACTGAAGGGCAGCAGATGTAATTTACATTGTTGATCATCAAGTGTCATACTAAATCAGTTTCTCATCAGAGTATTTGTGACATTTAGAATGATTAGGTTTTGCTAATAGCTCTGTGCTTAGATAAGAAACAAGATTTTTTTTTTTGCTGAAATTGCTGATCCATTTTTGTGTAAGAAACCCTCTGATCCAGTGATTTTAACTTTTACTCTTAATTTTGTGGTATATTGTTAAAATGATATCCTGAAAGACTGATTTGTACACTGAAAACTTTGTTTTATCTCACATGAATAGATGGTAAAAAATGCCTTGCTTTGCAAACCTGGGGGTGAGGATGTCATCGAAGAGTACAAGGCAGAAAAGTCACTCACTCACCGCACCCGGAGACAGCTTGTCAACATATTGGCTAGCCATATGACTGAGAGCCATGGGTGAGTGCAAAGTGAATTGTTAGATTGTAAAAATTATATTAAGAAAGATTATAATGGATTTTCAAAATGCATTGCATTGAAGTAACATAGCAAGTAGGTGACTGATTTGGAATGTTGTTTCTAAAGGAGGATGCCTTCCCGTAAACATAAGGAGAAGTATGCCCTGGGAATTATAACACTCTTCCCTTTACTAAAGGATCCCTTTTCCCCAAAGGGCTATGTAAGTTGTGTGTTGTATGTGTTAAAAAAAAAAGATTACTTCCAGAAAACACACCGGTTTTACTGACAGTGGTTTTGGGATTTTAATTCAAATGATTGCTGATGACAGTTTATCAAAATAGTGTTGACATTAACTTCTGGTATTTGTAAAAAATGATTGACACCACCTAAGTCTTAAAAAAATAGTTTAAACAAGAGTTACACTTTCAACTATTGCTACAAAGTTCCACTCTGCTCTGTCTTGCAATCGGAATGAGTTCAGTCAATAGGACACATGAATTAGAAAATGGCAAACCTACTTTAAAGTGATTATCCTTTTATTAATACTGTTACTGTTAATATTGTACTACTTTTCTTTTTGTAAAATCAATAAATGATAAGACTTTTGTAATGATTTATAAATATCTTAACAGGAGCACTTCTATGATGCGGAGAAAGGCACTGGATATTTAGCATGGCGCCTTAAGACTATGTCCAGGAATACAGTAAAACGACCAGCCAAGACAGCTACAGTGGCTCAAGCACAAGGACCAAAGCGCAGAAGACTGGCAGCCACTTTGCCTGAGCAACTTGACGGAGATGCCAGCAGGGAAGCCATATCATTTCTCATTCACTCTCAGGATGAAGCGAGTGTGTTTCAGAAGATGAAGATGACTTTTCAATATCGCCAAGACCGAGTGCATGACCCACAGAGAACCACAGATGTCTTTAAAACATTTCCACGTTTTTTAGATGTTAAAGGGCTGGTGAGTTGTCCATTTCATTTATTTACACTTATGGTTTTTTGCTTGAATGCAAGTACAATACTCTAACCTTTTTGAATTTTGTGTATGTGCTTATATGATCAACAGCTGAATCAAGACTTCCTTCTGCTGTTTGGAGCTGAAACAGCCTCCAAAATGCTTGAGAAGTGGGACACAACTTTCAGGCCCAAGGTTATCAATGAGGCCAAACAGCTGACTCAGTCAGCTGAGGTGTGCCGACTTCTAAAAGCTGCTGAGAAACTGACAGAGAACGATGACACCAGTAAGCTAATTGACATGATTTTATTTTTATTTTATTTTTATTTGTGCATTCTAACTTGATACTAATGTTTTGTTTCACCTAATTTACCTCCTGATAGCCTGGGACAGTGACATGGCTTCTCTGCTGCTCCTTCTCCATCTCCTACCACCCACAGCTGGACGGAAAAGGACCAAGATAAGCCCCAGTGATGCAGTGGACAAAATGTTGCACTTCCACAAGGTACGCATGTCTTTTTTTTTTTTAATCCAGTTGCTGGTATTTCATATGTATTAACTCGATTTGAAATGACTTGGAAAGGCACAGTCAAACAAAAGGACTAGACTGAATGTCTTCACATTGACACTGACACACACACTTTGTCATGGCTTGTTAATAACCCAACTTTTCTGGTGTACAGATCCAAGTGAGCAGTTGAAAACTTTACAGTGTAAGGTGTTGATGTTATCTTTCTGTTTTCAGTCATGCTGCAGCTTGGATGAACACCTTCGTGGAAGAGATGGCAGACAACCATACATCCTTGCTGTTGGTCGAACCAGGAACAGGATTGACACTTTCTACATTGTTGTGGACAAACAGCTCATCCCCTGCCAAGCCACTAGCTCGTTGGGTGCGTTTGATGAACTGTTTAAATCCCACTACGTGTTCAACCTGTCATACGATGAGTACCTAGGCCAGCTCTTCACCTTCGTGCAAACAACAGTCTACAATATTGATGTAGCAACAACAAATGAGTCTCCCAGAGTTCGTGAGTTTCGTGCTAAAGTCTTCAACTGAAGCACTGAAATGTTTAAGTGTTTCATTTGTCAGGCTGTGCATGTTCCCTGCCAGTCCTTGATCTCTCATCTAAGACTTGGTCATAGTTTTTATCCTAGCACCAGGTTTAAGTTAGTTTGTGCACAAGATCGTTGTAGGCGCCAGTTTTCAACATATTCAGGTTTCAAAAAACATTTAATTAGTTCTCATGAGAAGGATTCTAGTCAAAGTGGAGATGCAGCAATTCCAGAGTCATTTCAAACTAATTTCCACATGCTCCAAGATAACTCAGAAGTTGCTGGAACAAGTGGCACGCAGAACCCAGAGTCTGAGTGTGTGGAGGACAATGGATCAGGTCAAAGAAACAAAGAGAACACAGAAAATATTTGTGCTTCAATTATTGCTAAACTACAAGGAAGTGGCATAGCAAATAGTGTTGTTTCATCAGTTGTTGGTGATTTGGAAGAACTTGCTAGTGGACTGCACTCTCAGGTTAAGCAGCAAGTACTGTCTGCTGTGCCTAAAGATAATCCTGTAAGAGTTACATTGGAAAAAGATCTGGAGACTTTTGAAAACCCATTTATTAACTTCAATACTGAAAGTAAAAGATTGAATTATTTCAACAAGAAATGGGGTGTTGTGGAGCCAGTCGAAAAATTTCTAGGAATTCGATTTGATACAAGGCGAAATAAACAAACAGGTACTTATGATCAAGTCCCAGTGAACGATACGTTTGTTTACATACCGATTTTGGAAACGATAAAATTCATGTGTCGAAATGCTGATATTTGTAAACTGCTTGGGGAAACTTGTATATCAAGACCTGACAGATACGAAGACTTTTGTGATGGTAGTTATTCTAAGACACATCCGTTGTTCTCTAAGCACAAGAATTCTTTACAAATTCAGTTGTTCTATGATGACTTTGAGACCGCTAACCCACTGGGTTCCAAACGTGGTGTTCACAAAATAGGTGCTCTGTATTTTGTGCTCAGAAATCTGCCACCAAAGTTCAACTCTGCCTTGATGAATATTCATTTGGTTGCATTGTTTCACACTGAAGATTTGAAAAAATATGGCTTTAATCCTATTCTAGAGCCACTGATTAATGACATCAAAACACTTGAGAGTTGTGGCCTTGATTTGCCATTTTCTGCTGAAAAAGTCCATGGCACCATATGTCAGATAACTGGGGACAACTTGGGTATGCACGCAATTCTGGGATTTACAGAGTCTTTCAGTGGACGTTATTTTTGTCGTTTATGTTTGATAGAAAAAAATGATGCCCAGATTATTTACAATGAGGATGACCCCAAGATAATCTTGCGTGGAAAGGAACTTTTTGAAATGCACTGCAATGAGTTGCAGTCAGACCCACAGATGTTATCTGTGTTTGGTTTAAAAAAGAACTCGAGTCTTAACAGCCTACAGTTCTTTCATGTCAGTCATAATTTTTCTTTGGACATTATGCATGACATCCTTGAAGGCGTGGCTCAGTTTGAGCTGAAGTTACTGTTGGTATATCTCTCAGAAAATGTTTTGTCGAAACCTGACCTGTTGTCTAGAATTTATGCCTTTGACTATGGGTATGTGGAGCGCAAAAATCGACCTACAAGGATTAACTTGGACAGTATTGGCAATAATATAGGGCTCAATTCCATTCAGACCCTTTGTCTTGTAAGAAACATTCCTCTGCTTTTTGGTGACATTGTACCAGAAGGTAACCAAAACTGGTTTTTGCTGCTGCTTTTACTGCAGATAATAAACATTATATTTTCTCCATCTGTTACACTTGGCATGACTGTACTTCTCAAGCATTTGATAATGGAACACCATGAGTTGTTCAAAGCACTGTATCCTCATAGAAACCTGATCCCGAAACATCAATTTATGATACACTATCCATCTTGTATCCGAAAAATTGGACCACTTATACATATGTGGAGCATGAGATTTGAGGCTAAACACAGGATTTTCAAAAATACTCTTAAAAACTTCAAAAACATCACAAAATCTCTTGCAAAAAAACATCAAATGTCTATTGCATGTCATTGGGAGACATCACATTCAAAATGTATTGAGTATGGACCAATGAAATCTATTAATGTGGACAATGAGGACTATGGAGATGTGTTGGCTCGAGCTTTGCATGTTGAGTCTGTATCGCAAGACATCCATGCAACTAACTGGGTTACAATCAGTGGGACAGAGTACAGGGCAGGACTAATAATTTGCAGTGAGATTGAACATGACATGCCTGTGTTTTGCAGAATAGAAAAAATTATTGTTGTTGACAGTGTTATCTGCTTCCTTGTAAACAAACTTGTGGTTGACCATTTCAATGAACATTTTCATGCTTACAAAGTATTTGAAAGTAATGACAAAGATGTTGTTAAAGCAGATAGTCTTGTGATTTATAAGCCCTTTGACTTACAAAGTGCTTATGGTGGAGATGAGAGCCAATATATTGTTCCATTATTTTCTTTGTAAATGTTTAACTTGTGCCTGATCTTATTGTGCTGATCTTATTGTGCTAATTCATGTGGTGCTGGGAAGTTATTTATTTTTTTGAATAAAAAAAGACATGTATGTTTGAATGATGTTATTACTTGATCACTGTTGCTGGTCACACATTTAAACTTATGATATCTTTCTGTAGCCTAGCAGGTGACTACATTTCAGATTTGGTGACTTGTATGTTAGGCCAGTAAATGTATCGTAAAACAAAACGATGAATGTTAAACACACTAGAGAAAGGAAATAACATGCTTTTAGGGTTAAAAATATCCTTTAATAAAATAACACTGTACATGTTAAAATTAACACTCATAGTGAAAGTAAATAACACAATTTTAGGGTTAAAAATACACTTTAATGTGTCATAAAATAACACCAGGGGTGTCAAATTTTAACACTATTAAAGAGTTAAAATATTAACACTTTCCAAAGTGTAATTTTAACTCAAAATCCGTGAGAACTATATAAACTCAGAAAAAGTGTTAAAATTAACACTGTGGGAGTTGAATTAACACTCCCGATTTTGCTGTGCAGGCACGGCTGGAGATGCTGTAGTGATGCCACCTGTACTCTACAGAGAGGATCTGCATTAGTCGCCTGGTGGCCGGGGGAAAATGTCAACACCGTAAGAGTGTCAGCCTGTACATACGTAAACCGCTGAAGGGTCCTGGGCTCGAACCCCGAGGTCTGCAGCCTTGAGCAAGACGCCCAACAGCCACCTGATGCTGGGGTTCATCTGGAGCAGCCTTCGCTGCAGCGCTGCGCTCTGGGTAAAAGCACTAATGACTAAGTAGTGAATATTACAGCGACCCTCTCTACAGCGCCGACCCACAAATAACCCACTTTACCCCACTTTACCCCACTTTACCCCACTTTACCCCACTTATTGCAAACTAAATGAAAGACGAGCCACGCTGCATATATACTATAATATATACCATGTAGTTATTTGGCGAGCATGAGGCGTCCCTGTGTTACGGGTGGTCACCTAGCAACCGTTATATCCCGCATCCCACACAGGTCAGGTCCATCTGGACCTGAATAAAATAATGTGAGCGCGGTACAGCGGACCTGAACCGGATGTGAGGAGACCTGTTTCGCAGAATGCGGAAGTATGTTGCGCATAATAATAATAATAATAATAATAATAATAATAATAATGCATAACCCCTGTTGTCTACAACTCTGCCATCACACAACGCCGTGTGTGACGTCACTCTCTATTGAAACGCGGGCGGCGGTTTCACAGGGAGGGACTAACATGAACCGCCATGACAGCGCGACCGGCCCGGCTACCAAAACGGAGAAAAGAGGAGCTGGGATTACAACATACACAGGGAGTGTGACTTCATTCTCTGGTCAGGACGCCATTACTCCACTAAATCTTTACATAGCCAATAGTTGTTTGCTGCTATGTTCATTGTCAAGATATCGTCTTCAGCTCCTTTAAGTGAAGACTTTTTCTTCACCCTCATTATCTGAGTCTGTGTCTGCATTTGGGTCCAATTGTGAAACATTATTAGATTAGATCAAGTTACATTACATTAGGAACCACAATCATCAGGTGCATAAGCGAACACAGAGGGACTCACGCTCACCTGCCTCCACCACCAGACTCCAAGGCAGGGACTTCTTCGGCCTGCTGGTGCCCAGAGAGCAGGTGTAATTCCCTGTGTGGTGAATGGTCAGATAACTGAGGCGGAGGGCGGGGCCTGTCTCTGATAGGTCATGGCCATCTCTGTACCACTTGACGTCCAACTGGTGGAAAGAGCAGTCTGCAGTACAGGTGAGTGTGACTTCATCGCCCTCTTTCATCACATTCTCACTGGTGGAGCTCCGAACCGCCACATCCACATCCTCTGGTTCTGTTGAAGACACAGTGAAACAGACGCTCATGTCCAGCTGTCCAGCTGTCCAGCTGTCCAGCTGTCCAGCTGTCCAGCCTGACAGCATTTCCCCTGAACCTGAAGTCTAAGTGCTCACAATGTCAGTAATCATTTACTATTCACCACACTAGGAATCAGAAACTCAACAACAACTGACTCTGAGTTAGTGGCTCTTATCAAACGCTTCTTTCAGGACATTCAGATACACATCATTAAGGAGCGGGTGGGTTAGGGCATCTAACTATCACTTACTAGTGACAGTACTAGTAGAGACAACACTTACTAGTGACAGCACTAGTAGAGACAACACTTACTAGTGACA